>CM060896.1:32806544-33406544 GCA_030762935.1 Hymenopus coronatus | reverse complement strand
ATGTAAATATTTTAAATATAAGAGATTTTAATCATAATCGTTACAGCCATTTTTGAGAAAATCAAACATTTCGAATTTTTTTGAAAATCTTCGTGTCGCATCCTTGGAAGATACCAAACTTAAATACTAAGTTTGGTGTTTAACGGTCTTTTCGTTTTTGAGCTATGTTATTTACACACACACACTTTTTCCAAAAATGCTTTTTTTTTTTTTGGATTCACGGTATCGAATTTTTGGGTGAAATACAATGCCTTCAATAGTGTATATACTACGTAGATAGTACGTGTAGAGAAAGTAAAAATGTAATCTGTATGGTATCTGCACTGTATATCCGTGCTAGAGAGTAAACATTACTGGAAAAAAATTCGCATGCGCTCATATGTATGAGCAGCATAATAAAAATATAAATTGGGTTAAATACCAAGGTTCATATTTAAATTCAACATCTTCCAAGGATTCGACACGAAAATTCTAAAGAAAATGCCTGAAAAACTACGGTTTACATGGAATAATATTTCGAAAATAATGACTCATAACTATTTTGTTTAAAATTCTATATTTTCATCACAAATGAAATCAATATTTTGAAATCATTTTCATACTGAATGTTTGTTTCATAAGACACTATAACTATAACTCCATGGCACGACGGCTCACGGGGAACCTTGGCCTACCGCCCGGCCCCCATCTCGGTCCACTACAGACGTCATGGATGGGGTGCAGTATTGGAGGGTGAGACGTGGTCAGCGCCTCGAGCCCCTCCCGGCCGGTTAATGCGGTCTTCACGACCTGGAGCCGCTACTTCTCCATTAAGTAGCTCCTCAATTGGCCCCCCAGGGACCTCACGAGGCTGAGTGCACCCCGGTCCAGGTCTCCCGCTTGGTAGGCAGCTGCGCTACCACCGCGCTAAGGAGACGACCTCATAAGACACTGAAACACAAAATAGCTGATGTGTTCCATTCACATGACTTTCTCTACATCGCTGTAACAAATTATTGTTAAAAAGTATATTCCTCTATCTACTTAATGATAATCCAGGAAAAAACATCAGCAGAAATTTCATAATTACTTGCTTCCTTGTAAGTAGAAGAAAAATAAGGTAATGCTTTGGGCTAAAACGATAGTCAAATCTTTCAAAGCCGGTTGTCGTGTGGATTTAATTTGTTTCTATGCAGTATTTTTTTAACTTTCTCTACACGTACTATGTACATAGTGTATAGAGAAGGTATTGTATTGCACTGGAAATAAACGTTTTGGGTCCCTCTGAAGCAAAAAAAAAAGCATTTTTACAAAAAGGTCCGTTTGTGTGTGTGTCTGTGTCTGGACAGCATAGCTCAAAAACGAAAAGACCGTTAAATACCTAATTTGGTATTTAAGTTTGGCATCTTGGTATCTTCCAAGGATGCGACACGAAAATTTTCAAGAAAATCCCCCTACCCCCAACTACCCTTTACATGGAACATTTTTCGAAAAGTTTTATTTTCTTAAAAATGGCTCTAACGATTTTGATTAAAATGTCAAATATTAAAGATATTTACCTGACAAATAAAATGTATATCTTGAATTTTCTGGGAATGGCCTCTGAAGACTACTTTATTTTGGATGAATTTTACGGAATTTTGCATAAATGCCAAACCGTAAGAGATGGACAGAAACTTTAACACAAAAAATGTAGAGCACATTAAACATACAGTTTATGTCATATACATTTTTTTCGTGGAGTTGATTGTTTTTTAGATATTCCTTGTTTTTGTTTCAGCTTTGAAAAGCTTATACTTTTCTCATATGGAATTTGTCAACCTCAATCCTTACAAACAAAGGAACTTCAATCACATAGCAACCAGGTTTTGACTCTCACTTTAACCTATGGTACTGCCTTATTTGTCTTCTACTTGCAAGGCAAGTAATAAGACCATTTCTGCTAATTTAGAAAAATTAGCAAGAAGTAAACAGAAGAATAAGCTTTTTAACAATAATTTGTTGCATAGATGTAGAGAAATCATGTGAATGAAACACATCCGTTTTTTTTTTTAAAAAAAAATTATATATCTATATATATTTTTTTAATGGACGCCCTTTAACTGCTGTGGTTCGCAACGTCCCGTTCTGTACTGGGCGTGAAATACCGATTAATTTTGCTCAGAGGCCCCTATCAGGCTTAAAGTTCTTTTACGTGCTGCAAATCTACGACACGGAACCCACGGCTTTACTTCCCTTCCGAAGGAAGCCATGCTAAGGATTTTTACGCCCGAAAAAATCCATAGCTGGGTTTCAACCCGCGACCTTGGGTATATGAAGTCAGCATGGTAACCATTACACCTCGGAGGTGACCAAAACTTTCCGTATGAAAAAGGTTTTAAATATTTTAAAAATTGAAACAAATAACAAGGTTCAAAATCTTCTCGGGCTTCTAGCCAGGTAATAACTTGGCTTGACACCAACGTTTCGAAGAAGTGCATCTTCCTCGTCTTCAGTTCACCCTGAAGACGAGGAAGATGCACTTCTTCGAAACGTTGGTGTCAAGCCAAGTTATTACCTGGCTAGAAGCCCGAGAAGATTTTGAACTAACACGTCGCCAGGAAAGCTATAGTTCTTATTTTAAATAACAAGGTATATCTCAGAAATGGTCAATCCCACGGGAAAAAACTTACATGACATAAACTGTGTGTTTTAACATGAACTACATTTTTTGTGTAGTAAGTTTTTGTCCATCTCCAACGGTTTAAAAGAAATGCAAAATTCATTCAGAATAGAGAGTTCTTTAGAGGATATTCCCCGAAAATTCAAGATACCCATTTTATTTGCCATATAAATCTTTAATATCCGGTATTTTAAACAAAATTGCTAGAGCAATTTTTGAGAAAGTCAAACATTTCGGCATTTGTTCCACGAAAGGGTAGTTTGGGGTCGTTTCGTATCCCTGGAAGATACTAAACTAAGTTCAAAGTTTGATATTTTACAGACTTTTCGTTTTTGAGTTCTCGTGTTCACACACACACACACACACACACACACACACACGCGCGCGCGCGCGCGGACCTTTTTCTGAAAGTACAGGGGCCTTAAAACGTCTATCTCGGTATCGAATTTTGGGTGGAATGCAATACCTTCTCTCTACACTATGTACATAGTACATGTAGAGAAAGTAAAAATGAAAGACTCATTAAGCCACACAATGCGTTTTTGAATTAACCACGTCCGGGATATTCCTTGTTATTGGTTTGAGTAATCCAATAGCTATCTCTCTCTCTCTCTGTCTCTCTCTCTCTCTTTCTCTCTCTCTCTCTCTCTCTCTCTCTCTCACACACATTGTGATAAAAAGAGAACTAATTTCAACAACATTGAATAGCAAACAGCTCTTAAAATATTTGGATAACACTAAGCCTTCTATATTCCGCTATTCCTATGGTACCTACAAGGATATAATAAAAACCATGCTTGCAAATGTTATTTCAATTAACATGAAGTAGATATGACCAATCTTTTATAAGAAAAGTTTGTCGAATGGACAGAAAAATTCGTGTATTACATTTTTTATAAACGTGTATGAAATATATTTTCATTAGTCATCACTGCAGTTCTTCAATCAGTACACGCAGACAAATAATTTAGTTACAATCCTACTTAGGATTATTAAAAAATGTGCAACAACGGGACACGCAGTTTGAAAAGCATAACTGAATATTGTAAGTTTCCCCATTTCCAGGATTTATTACGAGCATATTTCATGTGCTGTCGACATTATGGTTAGCGCAGCGACTGTGGTTATTTTTTTCCTTTGTTTTGTGGTATTTACGACTTGTTTGACTTTAGGGTCGTTGTTCGGTTCGCACATTCAAAAACAGCGGCGTTACCACTGAGATCGCGCAGATAATACAAGCTAAACTGGTGTCTTTTCTTTCTGAAATAGGAAGGTCCTTTTTTCTAGCATAAAATTCTTTCAACATCAGCCGGCAATCTTTGAGCGTTCTGATTCTTTTGGATATCACTAAATGTTTAAAGATATGGATAATTTCTGCTGCACTTCCTCTTGAGAGGACGTTCCATAACTTTTTCTTGTATGCCCATAAATCATACTGTATTGAGTTCATTTTGAAAGTGAATGTGAACCTAAGCTTAGGGTGGTGCGTGCTTTGTCCGTTAAATTCAAATATTATCAAGTGTATATTAATGTTTCCCATAGAAATTGTAAAGTCTGATATGTTCCATTCACATTACTTTCTCTACACATTGGTAACAAATTACTGTTAAGAAACGTTTACTCTTCTATCCACTTCACGCTAATCGATAAACAATAGCAGAAATGGTCTTATGGCTTACTTTCTTTTAAGTAGACCGGAAATAAGGGAATAAAATAGACTAAAGCGATAGTCAAATCTTTTAAAAGCTGGTTGTCGTTGATGAAAGCCGTTTCTTTGCATAGCCTGTTACGCAACGTTCAACAAAATTCATCAGTATAAAGATGTCTTCAGAGGCTATTCCCTAAAAATTCAAGATACACTTTTATTTTTGATGTAAATATCTTTAATATATTGTATTTTAATAAAAATCGTTTGAGGCATGTTTGATAAGATAATTTCCCCCCCCCCCCCATATAAAGTGGAGTTTGGGTAGGGAGGATTTTCCTGAAAATCTTCGTGTCGTATCTTTGGAAGATTCTGAAATATCGACTTTTCGTTTTTGAAGTATCGTGTTCACAGACACACGGACGAACACATACACAAATACACACATGGACCTTTTTCTAAAATGCTTCTTTTATACAGGGAAACTAAAATTTGTATTTCCGGTGAAATCTCTGTATCAAATTTTTGGAATGGAGTGTAATACCTACCTTCTCTATAGGTATACTATGTACAAGTTGCGTAGAGAAAGTGAAGAACGTCTTCAATGTTTGTAATGTAAAATTGTCATAAAACGTAATCGATAATTTTGTATTTTCCTATTTGTAAATTCCGTATACTCGTACCAAGCGGGATGGCTCAGGTGTATACGCCTGTGACCCGCACTTGGGCGATTCCGGGTTCAAACTACTGGAGCCGACCAGTCTGATCGAAGCTTCTTTCACGGTTTTCCGATCATTCCTTTCATCACTCCATTTCATTTCCTTCTGCACCACTGTACATTGAGCTGATCACCTATGTTGGATGTGTTATGATCCAGAGCAAACAAACTCTGGACTCAACAGATTTCTAACCCAAGGCATTATTGGCTTGTAACTGCTTGGAGGTGTAAGTCCTAAAAAAGAGAAGGGTATTCATTGAAGGGAGAAGTGAACTCAGTAGTTTAAAGTCATCAGTATCTAGGATAGTAAGCTTCTGTAAGAATATTTTGAATAAGAGTGTGTAACAAAAACACATTTGAATTCATCAGATGAAATTTTTTTCAGAAACAAATTATGTGGAAGGGACTACAATTTATTTGGATTATCTCATATATCATATACGTGACGATGTAATTAGTACGGCGTTTCTTACATGATTTAGCTCTATTTGTTTCTATTTCTTGAACTTTTGTTACATATACAGCATTTAAAATGACTTAATTTACATTGAACATGTGGTCCTTCTGCACACCTGAAAGTTTGTATCCTCTCCTCAACAAGGTCCTCAAATATTGATGAACGATGACTAATTGGATATTTTGTAAGCAAATGGGATATATTATTTTATGAAATTATACCATGAAAACACGGTATTGTATTCAGTATTGCGCATAATTGACTCATTTGGCACGCGGGACCATAATATCACTAGTGTATTTCTTATAACAATGACGTAATAGCCGGCATTCCAAGTGGCTACTGTTAATTTGGAGAATATGAAACCATTTCGTGATATTGTTTTCTCTGGAGAAAAATAAGTGCAGAAACATCTGTAAATTAGTGAATTTAGAATAATTAAGAGCTGAAATTATAATTACCTACCATGTTTTGCTAATAATAGACATATCTATAACACCTACTTATGTACGCATCAGACGCCAGACCATAAATGGAAGTGCAGGGAGAGAAGCCGTCTCATTTACGAGCTTATAAAGACGCTCTCAAATATCAGCTATGGAATGTCGAATTCTTTCATGATTTATTTCCTACAATTTGTACTAAGATTTCATATTATTTTGTGTTCCACTCGTGGATGACAAAAGTAATGTGATATTCGTGTTAATTATTTCGTGTCATAATCTTCAAGATTTATTCACTGTTTCATAAACTACTTTTACATGCCAAATGCCTATTTTCTATTCACTCTTAGGTTGATCCGCGCCAAAACACATTGGTCAGTGCACCGCGGTACAACACAGTAGCAGTAGCAGTGCGCGCAAGAATGTAATCCATGCTAACAATTTAAATTACAGAATGAATTTAACCTTAAATTGTACAATATTCTATACAACTGCCAAAGACTTAAATTAACGCCGATTTGTTCCGTTAAGCAAAGCTACATGTCCCAACTCATATGAGTCATACGATTTCCTTAATATTGTTTAGACAGTATCGGTCGCTTCTGTTTAGAATCATGGAGGAGGGTCGCTGTGAGTTTTCTCTTGCAATTTTCGAATTACATAGCGCATAAGGCTGGTAAACCGTTGACTACAGTGTAAAAGCTATAGTATTGAAAATGTATGGTAAGTTTTCTGAGAAATATCCAACACTTCCCGTGAAAGAAGTGATGAAATTAACTTCTGAGTTCACCGGTATTTAGGCTACAAATATAAACAGTGCTCATAAAGAAAAGCCTGAAACGGAAAAAGTGGTTTCACCCGGGAAAAAGAGAAAGCGTGTGAAATATACGATCCAAGAATGTGATGATTTTGTGAAGAATGCAATTCGCGTAGCAGTGCACACTATCTTTTTTTAAAAATGAGCCGCCAACAGTTAATAAAGTGCTACATGTAACAAAAGAAGAAGCGTGTTTTGGGAGATGGATAGTTTAAGTGACACCATTATTGATAACCTGGTTAACAACCTTTGAGAGGAAATCAGCAGCACATATTTCAGACGACGGTTCTGATTTGGAGGGAATAGAGTCGCTTCCGAAGAGCGAATTAATGTAAGCTATCGCACACATATTATTACTTTTTTCGCTCGTATTTTTTAGAGTTAAGTACTACATGTTAACCTATTTATTTTGTTATGACTATCAATATTATCTCCACTATACCTAACAGAATATTTTAGTCACCGTTTAAGTTGTGGGAATAAGGGCTCTATTCGTTTTACATTACAATATGCTACATGCACGCGCCGAGTGGTCGTGAAAGTATGACAGTATTTCTGGCGCGAATGGCAGAAGGTTACATTAAAACGGTGCACTGGTCGCCTGGGGTTTGTTTTGGCGAGGATCAAGTGGATAATTGTGCGCGTTTTATTGGGTTATTGCGTAAGGGATAAAAAAGAGCTGTATTAAATAGGGAGATTTACAAATAACGTATTTTGTGCTGATATTTATCGAGATGCTAGATTTGTAGCAGCTTTTGGTTTGAAGGTAGCCTGTCCATTATCCTCCAAGTCTTTGAAATCCATTCTGATTCCTTCGGCAATTGTCTGGCGTCCTCTTCATTTTTTCTAATGGTCCCTTTCTCTAGTAGCTCTTTCAAGAGCTCCCTAAGGTCCTTATCCTTACGTGTGTTCAATCAGCGAAGGACGGAATCCCAGTTGTGCTTACCCTGAGATCGTGAAGCCGAAAATCCCGTTACAGTAATGGCATCTAGTCTTTTTTTTGAACCAAAATGCTCTTCATATTCTGTTCTTAATGTTTATTAGCATGCGTGCTGTTAACCTGCATACTGAACAAGCAGAAGATCGGTCATGACCGTGTAACTAGCTACCTACTTTGGTATGCCATGCTTTAAAATACCTTGTCAAATCATCAGCTGACGTGAAATCTAAAATTATAAGTTGTGTTTACAAGATTCATCCGTTTGCTTCAGCAATATATTTTATCTTAAGTTAATGCGCAGTTAATTTTTTTCTTCTCTGTAAGTGTGACGCTGTTAGAAAGTAATAGAGCCTTAATTAACGTTATTTGACGTTTCTTATCCACATTAGCTTAGGTTATAAGTTGGAAAACATTGAATTTAGTGCATTTTGACTTAAGCGGTTAGGCTTCCTTTGTCTAGCTTTCTTTGTTATGCAGAAAATCTGCGATAGTAAATATCAATCTACCTCACAATTTCATAACAGCTTTTAACATGTTTCAGTGTCTTTTTGCGGAGATTAGATATGTCACCTAAAACAATCTCAAAATGGAGGCTGTATGAAAATAGTTTATTGGTGTTTGAAAACTCGGTAATAGGTACTTCTTGTATCTTATCGTCGGGTTTGTTTCTGTTGGCTTTTGACGACCTAAAAATATTACAAAATGACAAATAAAATGACTCTTAATATTTAAAATAAAGGAAATTGAATGATTAAAAAAAATCTAATGTGTTCCATTCAAATGACTTTCCCTACATCTCTGCAACAAAGTATTGTTAAAAAGCTTATGCTTCCATTTACTTCATGCTAAACAAGAAAAAATTACTTGCTTCCTTGTAAGTAGAAGCTAAACAAGGGAGTATCATAGGTTAAAGTGATAGTCAAAAGCTGGTTGCTATGTGACTAAAGATCCTTTGTTTGTATGGTCAGGAGTTGACAAAGTCCTGTGTGAGAAAAGTATAATTTTTTAAAGCCGAAACCAAAACAAGGAATATCTCAGAAATGATCAACTCCACGAAACAAATGTAAATAACATGCTGAATTGTGTGTTTTAAAGTTTCTACATTTTTGTGTGGTAAGTTTTTCTCCAACTCTTACGGTTTAGCAGTTATACAACATTCCGTAAAATTCATCCAGAATAAAGAATTTTGAGAGGCTATTTCCAGAAAAATTAAGATATACATTTTATTTGTCAGGTAAATATCTTTAATATATGATATTTTAATCAAAATCGTTAAAAACATTTTTTTTCGAAAAACGTTGCATATAAAGGGTGGTTTGGGATGGGGGGATTTTTGTCAAAATCTTCGTGTGTCCCATCCCTAGAAGATACTAAACTTAAATACCAAGTTTGGTATTTTACCGATTTTTCGTTTTTGAATTATCTTGTTCACAGACACACGGACACACACGCAAGAACACGCACACATACACGGACCTTTTTGTGAAAATTACTTTTTTGGATACAGGGGATCCTAAAACATATATTTCCGGTGAAATTTTGGTATCGAGTTTTTTTGGTGGAGTGCAATACCTGTATTATTCACTATGTACACAGTACGTGTAGAAAAAGTAAAAGGTACCTAAATTTGAAATTAATTTAATTTACTAAGAATAGTGCACAGAAAGTTAATTAATATTACAAGGGTAAGTGTAATACAAACAAAAAGTAGATAAAAATTATGAGCTAAATTAGTAATTAACTGAATATATATATATATATATATATATATATATATATATATATATATATATATATATTTGTTGTTGTTGCTTGTTCTTGTTTGAAGAATCTGAAAATAAAATACCTAAGTGTTTTTAAGCAAGTCATACAAAACTGTAGCTTTCATTCTTCTGAGATTATACACAATTCATAGCAGATGAAATGGACTTTGCAGTCTATGGCACTACATAAGGATAATAACCTGGCCATACAAAGTCATTAAAAGGGAAAACTGACATGTGCCATCCCTAGTTTGGGACATGCATTCATAACTATTGATACCTCCCCCCATTCTCCCATTACAATAGCCACCCACACGTAACATTTTTAAACCAACCTTTAAATATGAATGCGATCACTTTTTTTTTTTTTTTTTTTTTAATTCCCTCTAAAAATAGGCGTAAATGTGCAAAAAGTTATTCTTTTATATCTAGTTGAAAATTAGGGTCGGCTGATAAGTCCCGGGTGCGAATTTCACATATGTCATACAGAATTGCTACCGTGGGAGGAGTCAAACGCCACGTCCAATTAGAAGCGCTGACTAACGCAGGAGACGATCTCTGTTCCATTTTTCATAGGGAACTTGCTTGCGGCCATTATTGCAAATCAGCTTTGTGCACATTGACTTCAGCAATTGAAGACATTTTGATTCAAGAAGAAATATATAGCTATTTACCATCTGGCACACATAAATACAAAATAATAATAATAATAATAATAATAATAATAATAATAATAATAATAATAATAACAATAAAAACGTTGGAGGAAATGCTTTTAAGTGCACATTAAGAGTAAATGTAGGTATGTATGTAAGGTAAGTGAAATGAATTTCTGTAATAGCACGAAGACTGTAAAACCATTAGTTACATTTTGAACACTAATTAAAAAAATCTGATGTAATTCATTCACATGACTTCCTCTATATCTCTGCAACAAATTTTTATTAAAAAGTTTATGCTTCTATTTACTTCATGCTAAGTTAGAAAAAATTAGCCGAAATAGTTTTATTACTTGCTTCCCTGTAAGTAGAAGCGAAATAAGGGAGTAACATAGGTTAAAGTGATAGCAAAAAATAGTTGCTATGTGACTGAAGTTTCTTTGTTTGTATGGACAGGAGTTGACAAATGCCTGTATGAGAAAAGTATAAATTTTTTAAGGCTGAAACAAAAAACAAGGAATATCTAAAAACGACCAACTCCACGAAAAAAATGTATATAACATAAATTGTGAGTTTTAATGTGCTCTACATTTCTTGTGTGGTAAGCTTTGTCTATCTCGTACGGTTTACCAGGTACACAATAATCCGTAAAATTCATCCAGAATAAAGTGGTCTTCAGAGGCTATTCCCAGAAAATTCAAGATATACATATTATTTTTCAAGTATATGATATTTTTATCAAAAGCGTTAGAGCCATTTTTTAGAAAATAAAAATTTTCGAAAATTTTTCCATGTGAAGGGTAGTTGAGGGTGGGGGGATTTTCTTGAAAATCTTCGTGTCGCATCCTTGGAAGATACTGAACTTAAATACCAAGTTTGGTATTTAACGGTCTTTTTCGTTTTTGAGCTATGCTGCCCACAGACACAGACGCTCACACATACACACATACAGACACACACACGGACATTTTTCTATAAATGCTTTTTTTGGATTCAGGTGGTCTCAAAACATGTATTTCCGGTGAAATCTCGGTATCGAATTTTTGGGTACAATGCAATCAATACCTTCTCTATACACTATGTACACAGTACGTATAGAGAAAGGTAAAAATTCTGTTAAATCATTGTACGCATTAAGAATATCGCTTTAATTATACTAATCAATTGTGTGTGTGTGTGTGTGTGTGTGTGTGTGTGTGTATGTATGTATGTATGTATGTATGTGAGTGTGTGTGTGTTATTTTCATTCATTTCTTTCATCTACCATGTTCTTTCAGTTATTTCAATTATTATTTATTTAGTGAAGGTTAGCTAATTGTAATTAAAAGGAAGTACCAACTAATTATTATTTTTGCTGATTCTTAACTGTACTTATTATTTTCTCTACACGTATGTACAAAGGTTATAGTAGAGAAGGTATTGTATTCCATCTAAAAATTCGATACCCATACTTCACCTAAAATACATGTTTTTAGAAAGAGGTCTGAGTGTGTGCGCGCGCGCATGTACAGCATAACTCAAAAATGAAAAATCGGTTAAACACCAAACTTAGTATTTAAATTACGTATTTTCCAAGGATGCAACACGAAGCTTTTCAGACAAATGCCCCCACACCAAATTACCCTTTACACTGAAGATTTTTCGATTATGCACGCAGAAATAAAAGTCGCGGGAAAACTAAATTAAAGAGGTCATTTACGGTGGAGCTGATCACTTCCATTAGGAATTTGAATTTAATTTAAGTGCTCTTCTGCTGTGTCTTCGTGTAATAAAATACTGGAATATTATAAAAAAGAGGATTTCACCTCAGACTCATCGATGTGGATTCCCAGACAATTTGATTGCTATTTTCTTGTTCAATAATTGAATCATGTGCTATTTGAGATTTATTTTCTTGTTCTAAAAGTTGGAAAAATGGTTGCTTTGGCTTGGCTTTCATGTAGTTGACAATATTTGGATGGGATAGTGAAGCGGTATTTACTTCGCATTGTAAAGCAATAGAAATGTGATAATTTATAAATTTATTAATATACGAGTATGTGCAAAAATATAAATTAAATTAATAATATAAATCCTTATTATGTATTTCTAAATGAAAAATGTGAGAGTGCAATACATTATGCACTAAAAATTCTGACTCCGCCATCACGGCAAATAATTGACGGTCGTTAACGAGGTCTTTGGCCGTTAGTAATAGATTGGCACTGGCGTTCAATTTTTCCTTGAAGGCACCTAACTGCATAATATCCATTTGCTTTGCAATTCGACGCAGTAGGTAGCCGATAACTTTTCACTTGACTTTACATGATAACTTAATGCTATAGGTGTGTATACATACCCACATTAAACATATTATATAGCTTTTTAGATTTTAAGTTGAAAATACACACCTTATTTTACTTTGGATAACGAAGATTTACTTTGAAATTTAACGTTGCAGAAAGCTGACTGTGTATAAACTTGTTAATATGAGTACCTATATACAAAAATATGATTAATATAAATACATATTATATATTTCTAAATTGAAAATGTGAACACGGCAAATAATTGACGATTGTTACGAGGCCTTCGGCTGTCAATAATAGTGGAATTCACTTTTAATCTCTTTTTGTTTTTAGGCCTAGCTTAAACGTGACTGCATGTCTATTTATCTTGGAATTTAATGCAGTAGGTATATTTACGCACTGACGTAAACTTTACAGGAGGACTTAATACTGTATGTGTATACCCACATTATACATACATATTATATTTACGTTATAAGTACATTATTAGTTAAATTCAAAATATAGTACCCCTTTCTTTATAATTGTATATTTCTAAAGGTTCGTCAGTGATTATTCCATGTTGTATTAAATATATGTATATATACACACACACACACACACACACACACACACACACACACACACACACACACATTCCACCACGTGTTTATATTACCGCGACTTCTTTCTATTTTCATTACGCGTCTGCTATTGGACGTTGCAGTTCACTCCTTCTTGACTCCTCCCACGGTTGCGATTCTGAATGGCTTATGTGAAATTCGTGTCCCGGACCTCACAATAAAAACAGCATTTAATTTTTTTTTTTTTGGCTTTATTTCTCAACATAATCTCTAGAAAGAATAATACATTTGTCATATCGATGTTCTAGTTTAATTAAACCATCTCTGTAGTGCGATTTATCAAGGTCCTCAAAATAGCTGTTTACCGCATCTATGACCTCCTCGTTGCTGTGAAATCTTCGTCCTCCAATAACATTTTTGAGCTTTGGGAACAGGTAGTAGTCACTGGGTGCTAGATCTGCCGAACGGTGGATGTTCAGGCAGTTCGAACTTTAACTCGCCCATTTTTCTCATTGCAATGACTGAACGATGGGCCGGAGCATTGTTGTGATGAAACAAGATTTTTTTTTGTGTGTCAAATGAGGTCTTTTTCTTTTCACCTCATCACACAAACCTTGCAGTAAACTTGCGTAGTAGTCACCAGTGATACTTTCATCCTTTTCCAAGTAATCAATAAAAATAATTACCTGTGCATCCCAGAAAACACTCGCCATAAACTTGTTAACTGACAAAATTGACATTGCCTTTTTTGGAGTTCACCTGGCGCAATCTACTGTTTTGACTGTTATTTACTTTTTGGAGTGTAGTGATGTATCCAAGTTTCATCCATGGTAATAAGCCGTCTCAAAAATTCGCTGGGATTATTACGGTAGAACTCCACGTTCTTAACAGAAACAGTTTTTGTTTGCAACTTGAAATCTTGTTATCGATTTTTTGGGTGGCATGCAACACCTTCTTTATACACCACGTATATAGTACCCGTAGAGAAAGTAAAAATTAGGTTTCATAATCAGCGTTTTAAGGTTGTAATTTTCAAGGGTATTTACTACGCGGAAACAATATTTACATGGAAAACGCTTTTCCCTTCCTTTTACCAAAATTATTGATTAAGTTTTGTAGAAAATAGTGTTTGAGGATTTGAAATTTAGAAGAAATCTTCTCTAAAAAATCGGTAAGTCCGTTTCATACTCAGTGAAACTGCTATAAATTTAAGCCACGTACTATGTTACTGCATTCTTGTTGTCGCAGCACAAAGCAATAGGCATATTGAGCGAAGTATTAATGTTTTCGGAAAGCATTATCTAGGGTTATGTAAACGATACGGTCCCTGATTGCACGCTATGAGACTGGTGAGGACGGTGATGATAAAGTAGACCTAAATACTGGTGTTCCAAGTGTGCATGATATATTCAATCCCTATAAATCACAACGGTTTCTATCATTACAAAACGTAGATCACAGCATTTCTGTGGCTAGTGCATACAATCTACTAGACTCTACGGTGGGGGGGGGGGGGAATGAAAAGTAAAGATAAATTGGCAATTTTTTTAAACCAACGTAAGGCTTGATATTTTTTTCCTTCTTTTTAAAAATAACTTTGGGAAATGAATAACACTACAGATAGACATATAAGTAATGTAATAGTTAAAACATTAGATCGCATATCTATAATTATAATAAAATTTTCCATTTGTTCTTATAATAATAGCATACTTTGTTTATTGTTTAACTTTTACATTTAATGCTTTCGTATATTAAATAATACACAATTAAAGTAAAAATCTTAAAGAAAACAAGCGAAGTTCCATAACACAATTAGCTTTTACGTTTTTGTATTCATACTTCGTTTTAACTGTTTCCCTTTAAAAATGTCTTAAGTGATATACGTATTTTAAAACATTCTAAAGTATTTAAAGTTAGCAAATACTGAAATGTATAATATTGCTTCGATTGAAATAAGAACTAATAAAGATTAATATTAATAGAATATTGAAATTAACGCTTATATCTTAAAGTGATCAGAGTAGATTTTGTAAACATTTCGGTATTAAAAGAGAGTGTTATTTAGATAACTGTATTATGTGGATCGCTAATATGTTCGCTTGCAACCATTGCACAAATTGCGCCAGAATTCCTCGAGAGGCTGGGTAGTTTATTTTATGGGGCTAGACGCCTCGTATCTTAACCATTTCATTCTTCTCTCTCTCTTTGTTATGTCCGAAAATGGATGAATAGAGACGGGGACGACGTCGCGCCGGCGTCTGAAGGACCACGTGGTGGGAGAAAGCGCAGACTCCGCTAAGATCAATATTTTCTTGGGATACATAGCTTGTTGCTAGCCGGCGTCGGGGCGCAGTTGATATCGGGAGTGGCAGTGCACCGTACGCAGAGGCAACAGGCGTCGGATATTGCTTCGAAACAAACAGGTGCTAGGTCAGTTGTCACTTGTTTTCACTCTTGGGTGGATGAGCTGAGAGAACAGCACAGTATTCATTGTGTATTGAAGTAAAAGGCAGATTTTTATTGTTATTTTCATCTGAGAAAGTTGATTAAAAGGATAACTCCAAACTTAATAAAAGTCGCATTTTCCAGAAATTTCTAATAGGATTGTTGAACATTTGAACGTAGGGTAAAATGGGAGAGTGAACAATTTTCACTGGTAATTCTTTGAGATACTGTCACTCGAAATTCTAAGATTTCTAGTAATTTTACTATTCTAATGCTACTGCTCTCATCAACACTAAATGTTTAAGTCCATATCATTTAAGTAGAAATAAAAACATATTGTGCGTATAATGAATAAGGGTAAAACATTTTAGATCATTGAAAGAATCTGTAAATGAGATCGCTTCGTAACACTTTCACTTTTATTTAGTTGAACTGTGTGAGATTCAACTTATTTTTATTCACTTCACTATCCCGAGTCCAAAATGTTCGGTTTAAAATGTAGTCCGTAACTTTGGTTAGTTCTTCTTACGCTGCATATGTGACGCAAAATCATAGAGACCGCCGAGAGAAACAGCTGTTTGAAACGAAAATATAAAACTTACTATGAAAATGAATTTATATTTGTGAATAGTAGTCCGCTATGCATTTGCCATATGCGATCTCTAAAACGTTGTCTTCTGTAGGTATATGGCACGTTGTTCCTTGTTAATGTTGAACCGCACTGATTGCGTTATAGTAAAAACTGTAAAATTGATCACTCTTATAACTGGCAATATTGTAACTTGAATAAACTCTATAAGCTTATGTCTTGAAATCATAATGAACGATTTAAAATACCTTAATAAATGTATTTACTTAACGAAACCTCAAAAAGAAATGTTTAATCGCAAATAAACAAAAAACGCAAAGATAAAGGTTTTTTTGGGGTTATAAGTAGCCAAAAGGTGTATGCTTAAAATGTATCAATTGCTTGCAGTTCTTTCATATGTTATTATATGTACCTATACATAAATTATCTCAAAATCTAATAAATTGATTCGTGAAAACAGCACCAAATGGGGAGAAAATTTGGAGCATACCTTTTTTCACATACGCCGAAACGTAAAGGCAGTGAAATTTCAAATTTCTATATTTCTCTATAGATTTTTGTGAAATGTTACGTAAATACATTCTTATGTTAATAACAATACAAACTTCCACTCAAATTGGATAAATACTCTGCATGATATAAATTATTTAATCATTTTTGTGCAAATATACTGTATATATTGTTCCACGCGCCTCAACTTTTGAGAAAATTGGTTGGATTTTAAAATTGGAGCTTTGAACCACAATGAAAAAACTTTAAACCTGATATTTCAATAACTTTGATTACTGAATTATTATAATTTGTTTTAAAAAGTTAAGACATTTTAATCTCTACAATTAATCATTTGTTATTAAATATATATACATTTTTTTTAAAAAAAATACTATTTGTTAGGATAATTTTGTCCTTTTGTAATATTACAATAGATACTTCTGCACATTTTGAAAAAAATTGTGTTGTAGTTAAACAAAAACTGAGGTGTGTGGAACATTTTGAAGGTGTTAAAATGTAATTTTGAGAAAACCCTTTTTAAGAAATAGTACGCTAGGAAACAGGTGCTATCCTATGTAAATTACCGTAGAGCCCAAATCTCAAAGGATGCCCAAAAATGGTTCCAACAACACATTATGAAATCGTCAACGATACTCATGTATGTTTGTAGACAGTACTACTCAAAAACGAAAAGTATTTTTTTCCCCTCCTTTTTACTTTCTCTACGCGCACTATGTACTTAGTGTATAGAGAAGGTACTGCACCCCACCCAAAAATTCGATACCGAGATTTCACCGGAAATATATGTTTTAGGATCCCCTGTATCCAAAAAAAGTATTTTCAAAAAGATCCGTGTGTGTATCCGTGTGTCTGTGAACACGATACCTCAAAAACGAAAAGTCGCTAAAATACCAAACTTGGTATTTAAGTTTAGTATCTTCCAGGGATGCGACATGAAGACTTTAAGACAAATCTCCCCACCCCATTTTAGATGTAACTTTTTTCGAAAATTTTGATTTTCTAAAAAATGGCTCTAACGATTTTATTAAAATATCGTATATTAAAAATATTTACCTGACAAGTAAAATGTATATTTTGAATTTTCTGGGAATAGCCTCTGAAGACTACTTTATTCTGAGTGAATTTTACGGAATGTTGCATAACTGCTGAACCGTAAGAGATGATCAAAAACTTACTACAGAAAAACTGTAGAGCACATTAAAACACACAATTTATGTTGAATACATTTTTTTTTTCGTGGAGCGGATCATTTTTTAGATATTGCTTGTTTTTTATTTCAAAACTTAACTTTTCTCATACAGGAATTTGTCAACTTCTGTCCATACAAACAAAAGAACTTCATTCACATAGCAACCAGCTTTTGACTATCACTTTAACCGTTGGTATTCCCTTATTTCGCTTCTACTTACAAGGAAGCAGGTAGTAAGACTATTTCTGCTAATTTTTTCTCGATTAGCATAAAGTAAATAGAAGCATAATCTTTTTAACAATACTTTGTTGTAGAGATGTAGAGAAATTCGTGTGAATGAAACACATCAGAATTTTTTTTTGTTTTGAATAGTCTGTGAAGAAGTTTTCATTCTGAATGCCTTTTTCTAATTGGCAAATAATGTGAGGTAGAAAGGATCTTTTTAAAGAATCAATTATGTAAACTTTTGTGGTGTAACCATTTCTGCGGTATTTATTGACAATTTGGTCTTAATTTTCAAATACTTACTCTTTTCAGAACACACGCTATTGGTGTTTTTTGGAGGCCATGCAAAGAGCATAGGCTTTCAAAGCCATCACTTAATTATATAACGTTTAAAGACCTAACTATCGCTTAGAATGCTGCGTACATATATATATATATATATATATATATATATATATATATATATATATATATAAAATGTACAGTAAAATGAGCTAATGTGCAGTAAAAGTTTCTATTAACAAGAAGTTTATAAAAGAATAAGCTTAAGCTTTTGTAAAAATAGTTTGTAGAAGAAATATAAGAAGTTAGAAAAGGCATAACAAATTAATGGCGAAAGACCTTAAGTATCTTCTCCCACTACATCTTTTTTTGTTTATTTATTTTTAATTGTTTCATTTATATAGCTGCCTTTAGCATGAATGGTCTTATCGGGGGGCTTTGACTGAAGAACGATACTTGGTTCTTGAACGTTGGGTTTTTAATTATTTTCTTTTCTTCAAACATCCCCACATTCACTCTCACATACATCTTCCAGACTCTGTGGGGAATAGGGAATAATTCTGATTAAGAAAAAGTCTCCGCCCCAGCCGTGGTTCGAACCACCGGGTGAATACATATCCTTATTGAAGCATTTTATGAAATAGGAAATTACCTCCCTAATCCCTGGTTTTGAAATTAGGGTATAGAATGCTTAGGTATGAAGCACTTTTCTTTTTTAGTGACTGAAGCTTCAGCAGACATATTATAAATTCCATTGAGTTGTCAGGAGGGAAAAGTGATAGCAATCCAAGTGTGCAACACTGCTTTATATTGTAAGGAGACACAATAATGGCATTTAGTGTGAAATTTTACTTTCTCTAGCCCATACGTACATATTAGATAGAGACGGTATTAAAAATTCAACACCAAGATTTCATCCCCTGAATAATAAATAAATAAATGAAATAAAAGCATTTTTAGAAAAGGTCAGTGTGCGTTAAAAACGAAAATACCGTTAAATACCATACATTGAAGTTTAATATCTTCTAAGGATGTGGCAGAAGATTTTTTCGAAATTATCGATTTTCACAAAAATAGCTCTAATGAATTTGATTAATATATCGTATATTAAAGATATTTACATGATAAATAAAATATAGGTATATATTAAATTTGTTGGGAATAACCCCTAAGCTCATTCTGAATGACTTGCATAACTGGTAAATCGCAAGGTATAGACAAAAACGTAGGGAAGAAATGTAGATCTCGCTAAATGTTCATGTGGCTTAGGTTATATGCTTTTATACTTTGTGTGTGTGTGTGTGTGTGTGTGTGTGTGTGTGTGTGTGTGTGAGAGTGTGTGCGTGTGTATATATAAATAAATTTCTGAGATATTCCTTGTTATTGGTTTCAATTTTAAAAGACTTATACTCTAACGGGAGATCGTCATTCGTTTCATATCTCTTTTTTTACTCCTGGCCATGCAAAGCGACAGCTTTTAAAAGAGTTTACTATCGCCTTAGCTAGTGTATTCCCCTATTCCCCTTCTATTTATAAGGAACTAAGTAGTAAGACCATTTCCGCTAATGTTTATCTCTATTAGCATAACGTTGATAGAGTAGTCCTTAGTAGAAATAGTTTGATTGGAGAGCAATTAGAGAAAATCGTGTAAGTGGAACGCATCCAATTTTTGTCGTACAATTCCTGTTGTCTCGTCTATTGCGCTTCATGGCTATACAGATTTGGAAACATATTATTAATTGTTTGTACAGTTAGATTTAAGATGACCTGATGGTATTTTAGCAGCTTGTAGATTTCTTCTTTCCTTTATTTTCCCCGCGACGAAAGGATTAATGCACAGTTCGAGCTTTCATTACAGCAGCTTAACATTTAATAATTCCATTTAGTGGTTATATTATGTTATCTAACTCGCAGTTTTAGCTTAAAGAAAAAAGAGGAGAGAAAAGAAGTTAAAAGAACATATTAAGTAGTCGCCCTCCGTGGCGTAGTGGTTACCATTCTAGCCTCATATACCCAAGGTTGTGGGTTCAAACTTGGCGGAGGACGATGTAGTTTTTCTGGCATGGCTTCCTTCGGAAGGGAAGTAAATCCGTCGGTCCCTTGTCTTAGATTTACGACACATAGAAGAGCCTCAAGCCTGATAAAAAGGCTGAGCAAAATTAAGCGGTCTTTCCGCCCAATATAAAATGGGACGCTGAGAACCACAGTAGTTAAAGTACGTCCATAAATAAAACTCCACTTCTATTTTATATATTAAGTATATTAGCTTTCAGTAATCCATAATAAATCTTATAGACACCTGGTACCCAGATTGTAGGCTATTGGGTGTTGAAGGATATTTAATTATATTGTAATTCATGCAATTAAAAATACTTCTAATTTAATTGTTGCTTTGAATGTCAGTTCTCTTTGCTCTTGGCAGTTCAGACCAATAATAAAGAGTGTCTCTGAAATGACAATGACACAAAAAGATTCATTTCATATAAACTGTATGTTTTAACATTTCTAAAATTGTGTATTTCTTGTTTGTGTAATTGGTTTTTTTCCCTTGTTTACCCCCCCCCCCCTTCCCTATCTCTTTAGATTTACAGGCTTACAAAATTCATTCAGAATGAAGAGCAGTTCACTTATATTCCCAGGAAGCTCAAGATAAACACATTATTTCTCTTATAATGTATTAAATATGTGGCGTTTTAATCGAAATGATTGCAGCCACTTTTAGAAAAATAGCGAAATTGTTTTCCGTGTTACGGCTAGTTGTAATGGGTTTTCAAAATATCATAGACGTATCCTTGCAAGATGGCGAACGTAAATATCAATTTCAGTACTAACCGAGTTTTCGTTTTTAAATATGCTGTCTAAAAACATGCACATCAACCGTTTCTGTTTTTTTTCATTATTTATTTATTTATTTATTTATTTATTTATTCATTGATTCATTCAGGGAGCCTAGAACATCTATTTCCATATAACATTTTTCGGTGGAATGCAAAACTTCCTTTGCTTGCTATATTAAGTAATGGAAATAGTAAAAATTACGTGCAACAAATAGATAAAACTTCTATTGCGAAATCTGCGGCTTAAGTGCCATTTGACACAGGGAGTTAGTTTCACATGTTTTAATATGCTCTTTTTCGAAATTCATGCAATTTGATTACTATTCTATTGTATAAAGAAACAAATTAATTTATGTCCTATGCTAACTTTCTGTTACTGGAAGGTTTTTATCGAGCAAAAGACGTTTTACATGTATAACAAATTGTGTTTGCAAAATACAATTAATATAACCTTCATACAAGTAGGCATACCACCAGTTTTGAAGTGGCCACTTTAAGTCAATATATTAAAGTCGTAGCCTTATTACAATGCTTTTATCTATATTTTATTTTTCTCGAAAATTCTGAAAAACAGCAGTATACAAGTTTATTCTACTTATTAAGCTCTATTACCAAATGTTGTTATAGCATTTTCAGTCCAGATTAGAAAAGTATTTCTATACAATCTTTCTGATGACTTAAGCTGACACTCCGTACTTTTGTAAAGGAATGCGTTTTCGCTTTTGGCTAGCTACACTTTTCCGTTTAAAGTAAATGAAATCTCATAGCATTGCGAATTCTAACATGAGTAATATTTGTTCTAATATTTTTGTATGATTTCAGTACCTTTGCTTTGTAGCTGTAATTTTGCTTATTAATTGTCTGAAAATAAGCCTAGCCATAGCGCCCACTTCTTTGATAAGTTAATATGGAATTAAAATGGATTATCTGCATTTTTCCCCGTTTCTAGGGTACTTTGACACGATAAAATATTGCAGCTGCATAAATGAACCTTAACAAAGGAATATCCTACGGGGGAACGTCAACTTTTTTATGTTTTAAAAATTACTTTTAAATTTTGCATTAGTATAAAAATTATCCTGTGTGTTGACGCTAACATTTACCGTAATTTTAAAAAGATTTTTGATAACCAATTAGTATGTGTTCATAAAACTCTGTAGTTCCAGCTACGCTCTACTGTGTGGTTACTAATAGGCTTGTTAAAGACTCAGTCGGCAGAAAAGAGTACATTCATTAATACTTTAGGATGTCAATGAAAAAGAAATGACCACATTGTTATACTAATACATTTTCTCATTTCCTTGCGTAAATGTTTCTAAAAGCAACCTTGCAGTCGCAGCTAATGAAAGAAATAGTTTAAAAAGCCCGGCTTCTAATTACCCTCTCTCCACCCTAAAAAATCCATTACTTCCAGAAGCTCGTTTGAGAAATTTAAAATCATATCTTTATAATTTAAAATCTTCATAAAATTGCAGAGGTGAAACAACATTACACAAAACGAATCCACAACCCTTGACAAATTGACCAGACTTTGAAAATACTTAAGAGTTACAATGTATTTGAATCTGCAGTGTAAAATAGAATTATGATCACTTCATTACTTTAATTTAATATAAAATCATATGCATTGTACGACCTCTGTATAATTGCACTGGTTTTCAGCATCACAACAAATTGTGTTCACAAATGCTCGTAGACGAAAAGGAGCGATATTTTGAATCTTTTGATTCAGAAGTAAAGTACGCAAATTAGAATTATACCTACCGGTAGAATTGCACTTACCGATGGTGATAAAAAGACAAGTTATATTTTCTCTTTCTTCTAATATTTCGAACCAAAGTATAATATGAAATAAATCGGTCATACGTACAAGTTCAACACTTCCGCAATAGAGGAAATGGTTAAGAATGCTGTATATTATTTGTTTGGAGACATTAGACGGACGCGGGTGCCCAAATTCATTCAGGCGCCGGTTCGTAAACAGAAGGTGCGTAATTCAAATCCGATCAGGATTAGGTTTTTTCCCCTCTTCTTTCTTTCTTCAGGTTTTCCTCAGATAAATTTGGCAAATCCTGGAAGGTACCTGAAATTCAGGGCTTAATAAATGTCCTTTCTTAATTGTTATCTCATTTCTTGTATCTTTGGTGTTCACCGGCTATGGTGCCGGAATCTTTTAGAATTATAGAATCCTCTTCCAGATTAAGGGCGATATTGCTCCAGTTAGAGCAATGTGGAGCTAGACCAATCAGGGGTCATTTGCGCTTAGTAATGTTATAATATGATTGCAAGTTTCTAGTACCCTTGGAAAGTCAAATTGGAAAATGAATTATCATTGCCGGGATTTAAACCACAGAACTACCGGTCTCCGTCCGGTAGTTCTAACCTCTAAGTTACCATGAAAATATGCCGACACGACATTAAATTCTCCACTGACTCGCAATTTTTGCGGTAAACCACAAGATCTCAAATTATACTTCATACCCCAATGACGACTTACGTGGAAAAACAACTAATACTGACCCAATAATTGGTTAAATTATGAAATTCGTTATTTAAATTACTTATGACATTGTAATTTAACATTGAGGCATTCCATTTCAAAATAATTTGAGATCTCTTGGTGATTTCCAAGGGAAAATACGAGTCTGTTGGAGAATTTAATGTCAAGTCGGTGTGCTGTCAAGGAGCTCAGTGGTTAGACCAACCGGACGAGACAGGAAGGTCTGTGGTTCGAATCTCGGTTATGGCATTCAATTTCTCAAACGGATTATACCTTTCCAATTCATGACCACGACGTTGTGGAAAAACAATTTATTACCATTATAGCAGGATTGGTTTGTGAAAATTCAAGTGGCCAATGGCTGTAATATACTGCAGCGCCTCTAGAGACTTTGAGAAGGATTTGACAACGGTAGGTAGATGCATGCACCAAGATTCCCGTGAAGATAGATAACGGTGATTGCTATCAAACTAAGCGGCGTTTATACGCACTAGAAAATGCATAATATATTCCTAGTATGTAGCTACAACATTGCGATTTTGACTAAAAAGAAAAGTTCGCAAGCAGCAATGGGCAGTTTCGGATAAGCGATGTTAGTACAGCTTTTATTACTGTAGAACACAGTTTCCTCCTGTGGGGAGATTGTGAAGGGACCATAGGAAAATGGGAAGATAGCACTTAACATTATTATTATTATTATTATTATTGCTATCATCAATAAGTATAACACCATTCATATCGGGACGACCAGTATCACTTATACTTTGAAGCATGAACTTTCTTCATAGTCTTTCGAAAATTTCAGTCAGATATCTCTTTTTCCTCATAAAAACTTGAATGCCTAATGTGTTTTGCTCAACATGTGGGTGTAGTCAACCATTCATCAGCGTTGTAGTCATCTTCATTGATAGTGTGATAATGCTGACACTTGGTGATATTAAGCTAATGAAACAATTAACAATTAAAATAACAATAACAAGTATCTAATTTAACAGAAAGTGAAATTTAAAAATCGAACGTGATATATTCACACGACTTTATCTAGCTATTCTGCAACAGACTACTCTCACAAAAGTATATTATTTGATCTACTTCATGATAATCCAGATAAATATGAGCAGAAATGGTCTTATTGCTTATTTCTTTATAAGGAGTATGCATTGGGCTAAAGCGATAACAAAGCTTTTTTGAAAGGTGGTTGCTGTGCGGTTGAAATTCGAATCTTTGCATGGGCAGGAAGGAGTATATCAATATAAACTAGCAATTATAATTTCCAGTTTGAGAAACGTTTTAAGTACCTATTTTAAAGGAATGTCTCGGAAATGGCGACCAGCACAAATGTATATAACATAAATCGTGTGTTATAACGAAGTATATCTACATTTTTGTGCAGCAAGTTTTTGGCTCTTTCTTACGGTTTACCATTTATGCCAAACTCATCCAGAATGAAAAGGTCTTCAGAGGTCTTTCAAAAAATTCTAGATCTACATTTTATTTGCCATGTAAATATGCGGCATTTCAATTAAAATCGTTAGATCCATTTTGAAGAAAATCAAAATTTTCAAAAAATTATCCCCGTAAAGGGTAATATGGGGCGTGTTTCTTCGTGAAAGATTCTGAAATGAATTATAAAGTTTGATATTTAACCGATTTCGTTTTTGAGTTATATTGTTCACAGACACGGACACACACGCACACACACACACATACGTACCCTATTTTTAAATGCTTTTTTTGGGAATCAGAGAACTCTAAAACGTATATTTCCGATGAACTCGGTATCAAGTTTTAGGTTGATGCACTATGTACAAAGTAGGAAAAATAGTAACAAGTAGTATAGCTACACCAACGATTTGCTAAAATTCATTTGTGCATAATTCAGTATATGAAGCGTTCAACTTGATGCACTGGAAAACAAATATTATTAGAAAGCTCAGGCGGCATAACATTTGAGGCAATCCAAGTTAACAGCGCTATGGGGTTTGATGTCAGGGCGGGATCTATACGCTCAATGTCAGCTCTCGCAAGTAGTGCTGGTCTGCCTTTTATTTTGTCTTTGCTGCTCAAAAATTGTTTAGTAGAGCAAGTGTTGTGTACGTCTACTGGTAATGTGATCTGTAATTATTCCATTAAATGCTAGGGTAAAAATCCCGCATTTTATCACAATGGCGCTTACGGCACTTGCCCTTTTTCACTTTGTTTTATTGTTTTAGGCAGGTAAAGGTCTCCTTGACGTCATATGTTGCCTGGATGACATCAAACTCTTGGCAGGGAACCTTGATCCTTTGCGTTGCAGATTCTACGGGGTCATTGTGGAAAGAGAGCTTACAAGAGAATTGGAGATTAGAGAGCTGGGTTGAATTGAGTTCCTGCAGTGTGGACATGCAATCGACTGGTGGTCTGGGGGAGTGAAATTTAGTGTTCGGGGATCAGTATCGTTCGAACAATCTCTCTTTTCATGTGGACGTTTGTTTCAGTTCCTGGTTGCAGCACACTGGTATCGTTGTTTTTAAACCCTCGGCACTCAGTAGCAATAGTAATGTATGTAACGTGTTTTTCTTTGCATTGGCAAATAATGGCTATAGTATTTATTTCTCGAAGTCAGACTAGCAAAATAAACAATGTTTTTTTAGGAAACAGAATATACAATTCAGATATCTCGAATTAAAACTGAACTTTTAATACAAGACAGTTGTTCCTGATCGCATTAGTGCGATATATTTTTTGTCACGTATTGTTTGTTACCAACTTTGGTTTCATATCCAGTCACACGGCAAGTGCTCATTGTCTCCACGCATATAATGCTGTAATGTATTACGGCTATGTATATGGTTTATTTCTCATGGCGGTTGCAATACAATGAATTCCCCAGTTTATCGCAATACGACTTTAGATAATATATTCCCTGTTTTGGCAGCCTAGCATTTTCTCGGATCTGAATAACGATATCTATATTGACAGAAGGTACGCATATTGATGAAATTGAATTCCTAGAATCAGACGAAATTCTGGAAATTGCCAATTGGAACTGTTACAAAAAATCCATATAAGTGATTCATTGACATATGTAGCTAAATAATGAGCGAATTAAGAGAAAATAAACAAGAACATTATCAAAATCTACAATCTCGCTGTACATGCATGATTCTATTATTCACTCCAGGCCCCATTTTGCTTAGTTATAGGTAGATCTGGAATCATTGTATTATTATTGTTATTATTATTATTATTATTATTATTATTATTATTATTATTATTATTATCATCATCATCATCATCATCATTATCAAGGATGTCTAAAAACTGAATGCCACACATTTCAAAAATGATTTTATTTTCCATGTAGAAATGCGTAGACCCTCGTTCCGCAAACATTCTTTCTCGCCAAATAAAAGTCCACATCTATCAGAAATAACTAAATTAACAGCTTAGCAATAACAAAAATTCGAATTTGGGGAAATCTTTAACATATAAAATGTCATTAGTTCTTAGTGATATTTCCGCCACCTCCTCCTGCTCCTCCACCTCCTCCTCTTCCCCAACACTACCACCGTCGTCGTCGTCGTCGTTTAGAAGTGTGCACGTGGGAGTGAATGGGAATGCGTTTCATGATAAAGACATGTAATACCAACCTTAAAACATACATTTTAGTTAGTAATAATCATATTTTTTTTTCTCAAGTCAAGGTCCTCTATATTACTGGACTTTAAGGCCAATGAAACAATTTAAAATAAAATGGTGTTCGCGAAATTAATTCTGTGACCTAAAGAGCTAATGTGCCATAAACTTCAGCGCCATCATGCAATTTCATGAGCTGGAATTCGAACACGGATCCAAAGCATGTGGAATAAGAACACTATTAAACTATCACAAAAATCATTACAACACATTACATTTCATTAGAAGTGTTTGCTGAAAAGTAAATGCGACAAAATGTTTTCGTAAAGCTGCTCAGAGGCACTACAAGAAAGAACCTTTTCAAAATTCAAACGGAAGCCATCATATAAGCATTGTAACAACTGTAGACAGTATAAATACATCTCACAACAGAAACCAGTAGCATTTTGTGACTAAGATATTCAGGTTGACACTAAAACCCTGCTTAATCGAAGAAGGCAAGAAAGGAAGAATGAAGGAAAAAATATATATGCTCAAATTGACGCTGGCAATATCGCTGCGACAGTTGGTAAAATTTCTTCTGCACCAACCCTAAGTTCAATAGATGTACTTGGTGTTGTATCCTTATCCCCTATATCCGAGAAATATTGTGCAATTATAACAAGTGTTACCTTGCAACGGGGCAGCCACTCTTATTTTACTGTTGGTATTGGTTAGTGTGGTTTATGTCTAAGATGTCAGCCAAGAGAGCGTTGTAATAAGAATTGAACAAAATGCCTTTAGCTACAGCGGACGAGGGATCACAGCATTATAGATAAGAAAGATTACAAATGAAATCGAGTTTTATTAATTGGACGCTCTTTAACTGCTGTGGTCCTTAGGACCAATTATATTGGGCATGAAAGACTGCTTATCGCTCAGAGACCTTTTTATTGGGCTTGAGGTTGTTTTGCGACATCTACGACATAGAACCGAAGAAAACCACATTATGAATTTTACACCCAAAAAAACCCAACGCAATTCACCGGTTTGACTTTGGGAACCAGAGGCTAGCATGTTAAACTTAAGACATTGGAGGACGACAAAAAATACTACAAATTCGAATTTGAATCTTAAAGGGAAATATTGAATTACGTTTCTATCAATAACACAACACTTTTTTTTTTTTTTTTTTTTTTTTTTTTTTTTTAAGTTACCGTGCGCTTTGTGAAACAAAGCAATGAATCAACAAGACTTTATCTACTTACCAAACATGGCGTGCTGGCAAGAGAAGAAAGTGCAGAAAAATACTGGTTTTATGAAACAGCCTTTGTAAATGCTGTAATGCATATTTTAATGAAGAATTTTGTGTTATACATTGCTGAAAACATTTGGAATACAATTATTTTATTCCTTTCGCTGCTTAAAATAATTACCATCGATTATCTGAAACGGCTCTGCCTTGTTTAGTTCGGTTAAGCGGGCTGTATTGTGTTCATAAATATCATTAGCAATATGGTATTCTTCCCCACAAGAATTTGCCCAAATCCCGTCTGTCTCTCCCTTCCTCCCTCTCATTGTCTCTCTCACTGAGAAATAACATAACTCCACTTCTACCTCCGGAATACTCGCTATATTACCAATGTCTGTCCTTAGACTGTATACTCATATCTTGCATATTTGCTCGCATCCTCACCTGTTGCTTAGAAATTTACATGGGCGCTTTCAGTGGTTTCTTTGTAAACGAATCTGCGGTTTTCACCGCAAGGAGCTAAAGCTACTGGAAGGAAGTATCTCTGGTTGGTTAACTCTGAACAAATGCCTTTAGTAGAATTTGAATGAGTTTATGCATTTCTTGAGCAGTCTGCAACGAAATTTCAGTGGTCAACAAAACGATGATAAGCCTGCCTCTGTAGTATGGTGGTAGCGTGACTACCTCACATTGAAGAGCTCCAGAGTTCGAATCTCGTTTAGGGTGGCTAATCCGGATGTTTTTTCCCGGGGTTTTCTCTTATCCTGAGTAGACAAATGTCGGGTAATTTAAGCTCTATGGGCCCCGGACTCATCTGAGTATCATTCTTCATCTCTAGTCCGATATGACTCACTGGGTTAAAGGGCTTTAGTTAATAAAGAAGATATCATCAACATTCAAGGTTTGATCCTTGGAATCCGTTTCGTCCACATCAGTCGATGTCATATATCCCTTCCTTGGTCTTCCTACGATTCTTTTATCAATTGACACGTAATCAGTTAACTATTTTAGGGAATCTGCACAGGTCGTGTCTAGTTTGTTTTATCCTGCCTGGTCCTTTCTGTTAAGTTAAATATGTTTAATTCTTCTTCGTATTCCTTTGTTTATTTTATAATCTAACACGAGGATCCACTCGCTGATGTTAGAAACCTCATTTTTGTTGATTCAATGTAAAATAGTAAATTCATTTTTAGTTGCATACGCCATTACAGAGATTCTATTAGTGTTCATTTCTCCGCTTGCCTTCCTATTTATAAACACACACATACCCACACGTATATGTGTATTCCTATATATAAAGTGTAGTTTATAAGCAGTATATTTTAAAATATGCAAAAGTCCTAGTGGGCCCATATACATATAAATAAGGAATACCTATATATAGGTAGTCTGGAAGTGAAATTTCAAGTTTCTTTATTTTTCTATAAATTTTCCTAAAAGTGTTACTGTGGTTGCATTGCTGTTATATTAATATGAACACCATATTTCATTCAAATTGGATAGATAAATACTTTGTAAGATGTAAAGTAATTCCTAATTTTATTATGTAAATATATTGCATAATCAATATGTCCCACGCGGCTCAAAATTTGAGAATATTTTGTGACATTTTCTGAATTGAGCAAAATTGCTAAACGGAGATATTTCAATAAATTTGGTTACTGAATTGTTATAATGCCCTAGAAAATTTAATATTTAAAATCAATAATTTTTCATAAAGATATATTTTATGAAAAGCACTGCTGGTCTTAGGATGATTTTGTGCTTTGTAATACTACAATACATACTTCTGCATTCTAAGAAATTTTAGTTGTCTTTTAACAAAAACTGAAATGCGTCGTTTGAAAATGTGGTTTTGAGAAAAGCGCTACTAACTTTAAATGGCTTTAAAGCCCAAAGAACGTGGAGGACAGCTAAATGTTGATTCTCTATAGACGCCCAAAAGTTCCAACTATATTTTTTTGTAAAACACCAATTTTCTATGTTTTTATATTTATTTGGCTGATTGTCAAAATTTCACAGCCTTAACCCGAGTCTGCGTGCGTGCCCTTTTTTGTGTATATGAGAAAATGAGTACTTTTTGTACTTCGTACATAGATATAGTAAGTACTGCGTTCCACCCAAAAATTCGTTACCGAGATTTCACGTTTTATGGTTCCCTTTGGACCCCCAAAGAATTATTTAGAATAAAGGCCCGTGTGTGTGTGTGTGTGTGTGTGTGTGTGTGTGTGTGTGTGTGTCATGAACAGCATAGGTAACTCCAAAACGAAAAATCGGTTAAATACCGAACTTTATATTTAAGTTAAGTATCGTGCAAGGATGCGGCACGAAGATTTTCAAGTAAATTTCTCCACCCAAACTACACTCTGCATGGATAACATTTCCGAAATTTTGATTTTCTCAAAATATCCAAGTTATTCAGTAAATCTCTATTGAAGAAAATGAAATATGTGTATTGAATTTTCTGGGAATAGTCTCTGAGGTCCTCTTCATTCTGAATGACTGTTAAATTACTAGTAAACCGTAAGATACAAAAACTTACTGCACAAAAATGCCGAGTTCTCAAAATACACAATTTATATTTAACTGAGCTAACCATTTCGATAATTGCTTGCTGTAGGTTTAAATTTTCCATCTTACGCTTTTGTCGAATGGGAAGTCGTTTTTCATATTTTTTTTTTTTACCCTGGTCAAGCAAACAGAAAAGGATTTCAATAAGTGACCGGATTTTAAAAGAGTTTAAAATGCTTAGTATTGAAATTCCTCATTTCCTTAGTTAAAGGATATGATATTGCAATAAAAACAATATCTGCTAATGTTTGTCTTGATAAGCCTGAAGTAGATAGAAAAATAAAGTTTGTTAAGAATAGTTTGTTGCAGCATAGGTAGAGAAAGAGAGAGAGAGAGAGAGAGAGAGAGAGAGAGAGAGAGCTGTATGAAGGTAACACATAAGATTTTTACTTTCTCTACATGAACTATGTGCATAGTGTACGAAAAGGTGTTGAATTCCACTCAAAAATTGAGTACCGAGAGTTCACTGGAAATAAATATTTTGAGTCCCTGAATAATAATAAAAAAAAACATTTTTAGAAAAAAATCAGGTGCGAGTGTGTGTGTTTAAATGTGTCTGTGGACACAAAACGAAAGGTCCGTAAATACCAAACATGGTATTTAAGTTTAGTAACTCCCAAATTTTCAAGAAAATCTCCCCATACTACCCTCGACATGGACATTTTTTCGAAATTCATGATTTTCTCAAAAATGGCTGTAATGGTTTTGTTCAACATATCATATATTCAAGATATTTACATCACAAATAAAATGTTTCTTGAATTTTCTGGGAATAGCCTCTGAAAACCTCTTTATTCTAGACGAGTTTTGCAGAATTTTATATAACCGTAAGAGATAGACAAAAACGTGATATACAAAAATGTAGATCTTGTAAAAACCATAAGTTACGTCATATACGTTATCTTGTAGAGTTGACCGTTTTAAGATATTCCTTATTATTGGTTTCAGTTTTTAACTACCTACTTTTTTTTTCCTCAAACGGGACCATGCAAATCGAACCGAATCTCAATTGTTTCACATAGGGACCAGCTTTTAAAATATTTGAATATCGCATTACTATAATATGCATATCCCCTTATTTCCCTTCCACTTACAATGAAGCAAGTAATATTAATGTTCATCTCGATTAGCATGATGAATAACTTTTTAAAGAATAGTTATTTGGAACAGCTAGAGAAAGTCGTCTGATGGAACATATCAATTTTTTACGATTGCTTCTCGGCTGTTATTTACTCCATTACTGAAATTAAACAATAAGTAAGGAAATATTGTTTAGAAAATTTCGATTAGGGCAAAAAAGTTGGGATTTTTTATTTTATTTTTATTTTTTATTTATTTAGGATATACGATTTAGGAATGCATTAGAAAAAGTTACTGGGAAGAAATAATACTTGTACAAATTAAATTTTACATTGATTATTTCCATTCATTCTCATAATTCAATTGGTATGTCTATTGTCTCGACGGATATCATAAAACACCTCGTTGACAAAATATCTATTGTTAGCATTCCCCTTGTCGAGTTTCTCAACTACCAAGCGGATCGTAGTGACTATAATACAAAAATCCATATTTTTCATTGACGAAATGTTGTAGCCGGATTGCTCGAATATCATTTTGAGGAATGTAACGAAATCTGCCCAAGATATTTCAATGTATGTGCACAGAAATATATTTTGCTAATTAGTTGTTATCCAACCTTACACTGCTGTCGTGTTAAAAAGGGTAGCGTGCAGAGTTAATCGATATTCTAGGTATAAAAATAGTTGATTAACGGAGAGTATTACAGGCTTTCTTTTTATACATTAATGTTTAGCAAATAGACCTTGAAGCATTTTATTGCAGAAGTTTGTATGTTCCTGTGGGCTACTCACCGAACCACACCCATCAAACATCATCAAAGCCTCTGCAGGCGTGTATAATAGATAGGCTCTCATACACTACCTATATTGCTTTTCCCGTAGCAAGCCTATGCATATTCATACGCTCTCGAAGGGAAATGAATTGTCTCTTTGACACTGTTTTGTGCCACTTCAGTCCTGGAATTGCAGTCTTTGCGCCCTCAAATCTAATTTTGCTCTGTTTTCATTACCCAAGATACCGCCGCAACTATGCTCTTTTTCAGGCGGTCATATTTTGTCATTTATAATCTTAGTGTAGTTACACATTTCAGCTATCAGTCTTAAATAACTAAAACTTTTTACTTTCTCTACACATACTCTGTACATAGTGTATAGAGAGGTATTGCATTCCACCCAAAAATTCGATACTAAGATTTCAATGAAAATAGAGGTTTATGGTCCCCTGTATAAAAAAAAAAAACTTTTTGAACGTGTGTGTGTGTGTGTGCGCGCGCGCGTACGTCCGTGAATCAGTGTGTATGTGAACACGATAACTCAAAAACGAAAAAACCTGTAGAATCTAAACTTGGTAAATAAGTTTAGTATCTTCCAAGGTATGCGACACGAAGATTTTGAGAAAAATCCTCCCACTCCAAACTACGCTTTACATGGAAAATTTTTCGAAAATTTTGATTTTCTCAATATGAGTCTAACGATTGATTAATATCTTGAATTTTCTGGGAACGGCTTGTGAATAGCTATTTATTTTGGGTGAATTTTTCTGGATTTTGCGTAACTGATAAACCGTAAAAGATAGACCAAAACTTACTACACAAGAAACGTAGATCTCCTTAAAACACACAATTTATATCATATACTTTGTGTTTTTTTTTTTTTTTTTTTTTTTTTTTTTATTGTAGTTGACTTTTTTTCTTCTTTTTATTTAGATATTCCTTGTTATTGGTTTTAGTTTTAAAAACAATACTTTTCACATACGGGAATTTTTCAGCTATTGGCAATGCATAGAAACGGATTTCATCCACATAGTAACTAGCTTTTAAAAGATCGGACTGTCGTTTTAGCCTAGTGTATTCCCTTATTTTCTTTCTGCTTACAAGAAAGCATTTCTGCTAATGCTTATCTCGATTAGTGTGAAGTAGATAGAAGCAATAGCTTTTCAACAATAATAGTTACAGATATGTAGAGAATGTGAATGTGAATGGAACATATCAGATTTTTAACATTTATTTATGATAGAAGAGCTATAAAGAGAGTTTTTATTTTCCGAGTAGCACTTTTTCGGGATAAAATTGAAAGCCGAGTAGCCAACCTACAAGCAAAATACAATTAATTTTGACATTTGTTTTGCTCCATTTATACCCCACCTTCAACTGCACGGTCATATCGGCGGCATCTCCGTTTTGAACGTATTGCTGTCGGCAACGGTGCTAACTTGCGTACTGTTGCCATTGGGTTTCTGCTTTCTTTAGATTGGTTATGCATTAGATCACACTCATACACATTTAGATTCTCGTTCATAGTTCCAAACTCTGGGAAAGATACGGAATAATTTGAACTAGACCAAAATTCCCACTCACCCAGCGGGGAATCGAACCCTAGACTCTTTGCACAGCAAGCAGGTGTTCTACCGACTGAGTTAAGGGGCCAGTGTTTTTACATGTGTTGTCAAATACTGCTTTATACAGTACTGAATATTAAATTATAAAACATACACGTGCCATTTTTGGGAAGGACCAGTTTGCATTTCGAACTGTACAATGGCCACACACACACACACACACACACACACACACACACACACACACACACACACACACACACACACACATCCGCGCGCGCGTACGGGCCTTTCTTTTTTTTTTTTTTAAATTCTGATATGTTCCATTCACATGACTTTCTCTACATCTCTGCAACACATTATTGTTAAAAAGCTTTGCTTCTATTAACTTCATGTTAATCGAGAAAAAAATCTTGACGTGTTCCATTCACATGACTTTCTCTACATCTCTGCAGCAAATTATTGTTACAAAGCTTATGCTTATATTTATATCATGCTAATTGAGAAAAAACAGCAGAAATATTCTTATTACTTACTTCCTTGTAAGTAGAAGCGAAATAAGGGAGTACCATAGGTTAAAGTGATAGTCAAAATTTGACTACTATGTGACTGAAGTTCCTTTGTTTGCATGGACAGGAGTTGACATATTCCTGGATGAGAAAATTATGTTTTTAAAGCTGAAACCAATAACAAGGACTATCTCCAAAACGATCAACTCCATGAAAAACATGTATGTGAAATAAATTGTGTGTTTTATCGGGATCTTCATTTTTTGTGTAGTAAGTTATTGTCTATCTCTTACGGTTTACCGGTAATGCAAAATTCAATAAAAATCATCCAGAGTAAAAGAGTCTTTAAAGGCCATTTCCAGAAAATTCAAGATATACATTTTATTTGGCAGGTAAATATCTTTAATATAGGGGATTTTAATCAAAATCGTTAGAGCCATTTTAGAGAAAATCAGAATTTTCGAATGCTTTTCCATCTGAAGGGTACTTTGGGGTGGGGTGAATTTCTTGAAAATATTCGTGTCCTATCCTTGGAAGATACCAAACATAGATACCAAGTTTGATATTTAACGGTCTATTTGTTTTTTAACTATGCTGTCCACAGACACACATACGGGCCTTTTTCCAAAAACGCTTTTTTCGATTCAGGGGGGCCCAAAACATGTATTTCCGGTGAAATCTCGTTATCGAAATTTTTTGCGGAATACAGTATCTTCTATATACACTACGTACACAGTTCATGTAGAGTAAGTAATAAACAGAAAAACTGGATCTGAATATCAGGCGTATACAGGACCTTCTGTTTGCTTCCGCACAAATTCCAACCGATCGAGCACGTGACAGTGTTATTAAAGAAGCAGACAATTTTGTGGATAGCTGTGCTATCATCATCAAACATTGGTACTTCCATCGACATTAATGCTGTAGCCATAATAATTATGTGTAAAATATGCCACTAGCATAAATCTGTATGTGGTGTCTCGGAATGTCCATCGTAATTCGAGCTGTGAACTGGAGGAAGTTTTTCCAAACATTGTGCTTTAAATTGTGCATTAAAAGAGCATTTACATCTACTGGAATTCCAGAGGTTTATATCCATCGGAAATATATGGATATGATGGCAAACGCTCGGATGGCTGAACGATGACTCCCTGGAAGAACGGCAAGTCATTAGCATGGGATGCCACTTGTGCGGATATTATGGCATTCCAGTTTCCAAATTAGGGTGCCACATAATCAGCTCCAGCGACAAAAATGTCATCATTTTCAATAATTACATCTGTATTGCATTTGATTTGCATTTCCAATAAAATACAACAAAAGTATTCGTTAAATAAGAATCATCTATAAAACACTAAATATTGAAAATGTGATAGAAAATTAAAAAATTCTCATGTGTTCCATTAACATAACTTTCTCTACATCTCTGCAACAAATTATTGTTATTCGCTCTAATCGAGAAAAAAATTAGCAGAAATAGTCTTAGTACTTGCTTCCTTGTAAGTAGAAGCGAAATAAGGGAGTACCATAGGTTAAATTGACAGCCAAAAGCTGGTTGCTATGTCACTGAATTTCCTTTGTTGGTATGGACAGGAGTTGATAAATCCCTTTATGAGAAAAGTTTAAGGTTTTCAAAACTGAAACCAAAAACAACGAATACCTCAAAAGCTATCAACTGCACGAAAAAAATGTATATGACATAAATTGTGTTTTTTATCCTGATCTACATTATTTGTGCAGCAAGTTTTTGTCTATCTCGTACGGTTTGCCAGTTATGCAAAATTCACTAAAATTCATCCAGAATAAAGCAACCTTCAGAGGCTATTTCCAGAAAATTCAAGATATACATTTTATTTGTCAGGTAAATATCTTTAATATACGATATTTTAATCAAATTCGTTAGAGCCATTTTTGAGAAAATAAAAATTTTCGAAAAATGTTCCATGTAAAGGGTAGTTGGGGAGGGGGATTTTCTTGAAAATCTTAGTGTCGCATCCTTGGAAGATATGAACTTAAATGCGAAGTTTGGTGTTAAACGTACTTTTTGTTTTTGAGCTATGCTGTCCACAGACACACGCTCACACAAATACACACACACACACACGCGCGCGTGCGTGCGGATCTTTTCCCAAAAATGCTGTTTTTTGTTGTTTTTTTGGATTCAGGTGGACCCAAAACATGTATTTCCGGTGAAATCTCGGTATCGAATTTTTGGGTGGAATGCAATACCTTCTCTATACACTATGTGTATAGTACGTGTAGAGAAAGTAAAAATCTGAGGTGTACCATTCACATGACTTTCTCTACATATCTGCAACAAATTATTCTTAAAAAGCTTATACGTCTATTTACTTCTTGCTAATCAGAAAAAATAGCAGACATAGTCTTATTACTTGCTTCCCTGTAAGTAGAAGCGAAATAAGAGAGTACCATAGGTTAAAGTGATAGTCAAAAGCTGGTTCCTATGTCACTGAAGTTCCTTTGTTTGTATGGACAAATTCCTGTATGAGGAAATAAGTTTTTCTAAGCAGAAACCAAAAACAAGGAATGTCTCAAAAACGATGAACTCCACGAAAAAAATGTATGTAACACAAATTGTGTATTTTAACGTGCTCTACATTTTTCGTGCAGTAAGTTTTGTCCATTTCTTACGGTTTAGCAGTTATTCAAAATTCCGTAAAATTCATCCAGAATGAAGTACACTTCAGAGGCTATTCCCAGAAAATTCAAGATATACATTTTATTGTCAGGTAAATATATTTAATATACGAAATTTTAATCAAAATTGTTAGAGACATTTTTGAGAACATCAAATTTTCTATTTTTTTTTTTCATGTAAAGTGTAGTTTAGGGTGGGGGGGGGGGACTTTTCTCAAAATCTGCATGTCGCATCCCTGGAAGATACTAAACTTAAATTCCAAGTTTGGTATTTTACCGACTTTTCGTTTTTGAGTTGTGTTCACAGACACACGGACTCACGGACACACACACGGACCTTTTTATGAAAATGCTTTTTTTGGATACAGGGGATCCTAAAACATATATTTTCAGTGAAATCTCGGTATCGAATTTTTGGGTAGAGTGCAATACCTTGTCTATCCCTATGTACATTGTACATTCGGGGCTAGAGAAAGTAAAAATGTAAATGGTGTGTCATTTATGGACCCTCTTTAACTACTATGGTTCTCAGCGTCGTAGGCGTGAGGATCTAATTGGATCAAATGCACATTCAAAAGGGGAGATTTTTTTTTCACGGTCTTCAATAACTTTTTTGACAGGAAATTAGTTAATATTATGACAATAATGGAGATTATTAATACAATTAGGGTTATAGAAGTTAAGGTTTGAATTATTTATTCTAATAATTATAGAATTTTTGATTGGGGGCAAAAGACTGCTTAAGTTTGCTCAGAGGCCTCTCTATCAGGCTCGAGGTTCTTTTACGTGCCGTAAATCCACGACACGGGACCAACGGCTTTACTTCCCTTCCGAAGGAAGCCATGCTAAGTATTTTTACACCCGAAAAAATCCCTCGTCGTCCTCCGGGTTTGAACCTGCGAACTTGGGTAAGTATATAAAGTTACCGTTAGCTACATTAACGGTCACTGGTTGATTTATTCCAATGTGCTTCTTGCTCTTGGAGAATGCCACAGCAATTGAGTTATAGTTCAAACATTAGTAAGCAACAGAAATTACTGCAAAATGATATTTGCTGACATATTAGGTGCCCGGGTCAATTTAATGGAAGAAAACTTGTAGCTCTCAGCAAGTTAAAGGCTACTAATAACGACATAAGTGTTAAGTATTTCATCGGGATAAAGCGATGAAACACGAAGAGGCACCGTACATTAAAAACTTTAGTGTGTTTGGCTTATTAATGAATATATGAATTATTCTTATGAAAGCCCTCCCCCCTTATTTACCTCATTGTGATCAAGACTTTCCGGAAATAACTGCATTATATATTTCGTTATAGAAGGAATAGCGATAGTCAAAATGTTTGAACTGAATGCTGTGCAATTGTAAGATTCATGCTCTTTCCATGACATTGCAGGAAACAGTTGAAAATCGGTAGAACTTTAAAAGTATGATTTAAGCATTGAGTAATTAGTACCGTTATTACAAAATACCTCGGAAATGGCTGATTCCACAGAAAAGTTATTTAAAATAAATTGTGTGTTTTAAAGAGATACACATTTTTCTGTAGTACGTTTTCGTCTGTTGCTTAACGTTTACCAATTATGCAAGGTTATATGAATATCCTTCCGAATAAAGAGGACTTACAAAGCTTTCCCAAGAAAATTCAGGAAATAATGTCATTTGTCAGGTAAACATTTTTAATATGTCGTATTTTATTTAACTTTGTGTGAGTAATTTTACAGAAAATAAATATTTGGTAAAACATTTCATGTAAAGGATAAGTGCGATTGGAGGGAATTTTCTTTAAAATGGTCGTATCGCATTTTTGAAGGTATTAAGCTTAAATACAAACTTATAATATAAACTTTTCGTTTTTGAGTTAGGTATACACACACACACACACACACACACACACACACGTACCTTTTAAAAAATAACTTATTGGGGAGACAATGGGACCTCAAAACAAATTTCCGGTAAATTCTCCCCTGATAACGTAATAGAGAAAGGAAAAAAAAAAAATCATAATCATAATAAATTTAATATCCAAAATGTTTTTGTGTTAGAGTTAATTAATTACGTATACGACTTTAATGAAAACTGTTTGTTTACATTTATGTTGCACTGGCTGCCTTATTTTCTTATTGCCATTTATACTTTCTCTAGCCCGCATAGTGGTATTCCACCCAAAATTCGATATCAAGATTTCACCTTAAGTGCATGTTTTGAAACCACCTGAATCCCAAAAAATCTGATGTTTTGCATTCACATAACTTTCTCTAGCTGCTCTACAAACAAACTTCTTACAAAAGGTTATTCTTCTTTCTACACAATGCTAATCGAGTTAAACATTAGCAGAATATTCTTATTACTTAGTTCCTTATAAGTAGAAGCGAACTAAGGAAATGCACTAGGCTAAAGTGATAGTCAAATGTTTTAAAAGCTGTCGTAATGCGATTGCCATTTCAAATTGCTTCTTTGCATGACCGGAAGAGAACAAAAGAAAAACGGATACTTCCTGCCTGAGAAAAATATAAGTACTTTACAATTGAAACTAATAATAAGGAATATCTTAAAAACGGTAAACTCCACGAAAAAAAAATGTATATGACATTAATTATGTATTTTAACAAGATCTACATTTTTTGTGAGGTAAGATTTTGTCTATCTCTTACGGTTTGCTAGTTATGCAAAAGCAAAATTCATCCAGCATGAACAGGTCTCCAGAAGCTATTCCCAGAAAATTCAAGATAAACATTTTATTTGTGATGGAAATATGTGGTATTTTAATCAAAATCATTAGAGCTATTTTAAAGAGAAACAACATTTTCGAAAATTTGTCCATTTAAGGGTAGTTTGGGGTGGGGGGATTTTCTTGAAAATCTTCGTGTAGCATCCTTGAAAGATACCAAATTTAAATACCAAGTTTGGTAATCAACGTCATTTCCTTTTTGAGCTATGCCGTCCACAGACACACAAACGGACCTTTTTCTGAAAATGTTTCTTTTTTTTTTTATTCAGGGGGTTCTAAATCATATATTTTCGATGAAATCTCAGTATCGAATTTTTGGGTGGAATACAATAGCTTCTCTAACCACTGTCATTGTACATATGGACTAAAGAAAGAAAAAAAAAACATTTTTAGAAACATGTCAGTTTCTGTGTCTGTTTACGTGTGTCTGGGTGCAGCCAGAAGCCTCCTACAACAGCCTCATTATTATTATTATTATTATTATTATTATTATTATTATTATTATTATTATTATGATTATTATTATTATTGCGTACGAGATCTGGTAGAATCGTGGTGAGCCTAGGTGCAGTTGAGGTCTACCTACCCTTGTAAGGGCTTAACAAGAATTTAGGAATGGGTTGAGGTTTGGTCTGATGGAGTTTAAATTGATGATGTTAAGGAGGTAGCGCTACAGTTAAGCACTTAAGTGGCAAGCGAAGCATCCTTGCCACTGCTCCGCTGGTAACTTGTTTTCTATTTGTTTCTATGCTGGTTTGAATTTTGCGATCACTCCCAAAAGGGGACGGGGAGTACTTAGTTCAGCTTATAGTTGTTGGCTGGTTTGAAGCCCTCGTTATCGGAGATGACTACAAACCATGCGGGGAACCTGGAACTGCTTGCATCGACGTTCAATTTAAAATTAGTCCCTCAGATGTCTGACAGGCAGTCCTTATGTTGGAACAATCTGGCGTAGACATTTTGAACCGGCTTCTAAACACATGCTTCACATGTGGGAAAGCCGAAGCTCCATGAAGTAGCTTCACCGGGAGTAGACTCTGCTGCCACTACACACCTACGTGCATAGAGCATCAGAGGGACGATGAGCGCCTTGATAAGCTGTAGCTTTAAGTGGAGAACAGAATATGCCTGTTAATTATTATTGCAACTTAACACAATCTGTTAAAACATGACGATTAGCAGTTTATGGACCCTATACTGCTGCATGAGATTGTAATCCTCCAAACCCGACAAATGAAAACTAAATCTGCAAATATAATGTGGGACATAAGGGATGCATGAATATGAATTGTGGACACATGGTAACTTAATTTCATAAAACTATGTACTTATTTTGTTAGTGGAACTGATCCGGAAATAATTACATAATGATGATGATGATGATGATAATAATAATAACAATAATAAATAGATCAGAAGAATAATTCGCATTTTTTGTTACTTTAATGAATTAAATATACACGAAAGTGTATGTGTACTCTAGAGCAATAATAAAACCTCTGAATCTTTGCAACAAGTAAATCTGTGTAGTTTTAAAACTCATAGTTGTCGCCTAAAGGAACTTCAAAAGTGTTTGAAACTTCCTCAAATAAAAAGGTTAACAGCCCTGGTCTTCACATACTCGCGAACAAGTTTAAAAGTGGCTACGAAATATAGATATGCACTTAAATAACAAGCCGCCATTCACAGCGGTGAAAGCTTTCCCTTCTTAGATCTTAATTAATGAAAGAAACTGCGATGAAAACAATTAGAGTCTCTTATGGAGAGGGAGGTTAAAACTTTATCTCTGTTAACGTATATTTCGCCCTTGTATTTTAATATTGTAACTTATACATTTATTAGTGTTAGAAGACTTTAGGGGTCCTAAGCATGTATTTTCAGGGACTTCTCTGTCGAATATTTGAGTGGAATACAATACCTTTTCTTTCTGTACGAAATAGAGAAAGTAAAGTTGATGTTTTGAAAGCTTTGACAAAAAGTCAGCAATGGTTTCCCTTAAAATGGCGAACACATAAAATAAAAGGTGTCCCGTTGAGAGTGCTAGTATGAATTAGTTCGAAACTGAAACTTTATCCAGCCTCTCCATTCAGTGAGTTTAAAATGGTAGCTTTGAATGCAGGCTATTTAGTAGCTAAATAAACAAGTTCGTTGGCGTATAGTGGTGTACGAAGCAGGGGATTTTTACTTTCTCCATACGCACTATGCACATAGTGTATAGAGAGAGTATTGCACTCCACCAAAAATTCGATACCGAGATTTCACCGGAAATATATGTTTTAGGGTCCCCAATATCCAAAAAAAGCATTTTCACAAAAAGGTCCGTGTGTGTGTGTGTGTGTGTGTGTGTGTGTGTGTCCGTGTGTCTGTGAACACGATAACTCAAAAACGAAAAGTCGGTAAAATACCAAACTTGGTATTTAAGTTTAGTATCTTCCAGGGATGCGACACGAAGATTTTGAGAAAAATCCCCACCCCCAACTACCCTTTACATGGAACTTTTTTCGAAAATTTTGATTTTCTCAAAAATGGCTCTAACGATTTTGATTAAAATTTCGGATATTAAACATATTTACCTGACAAATGAAATGTATATCTTGAATTTTCTGGGAATAGCCTCTGAAAAGTAGTTTATTCTGGATGAATTTTACTAAATTTTGAATAACTGCTAAACCGTAAGAGATGGACAAAAACATACTACACAAAAAATGTAGAGCACATTAAAACACACAATTTATGTTACATACATTTTTTTCGTGGAGTTGGTCGTTTTTGTGACATTCCTTATTTTTGGTTTCTGCTATGAAAAACGTATACTTTTCTCATACTGGAACTTGTCAACTCCTATCCATATAAACAAAGGAACTTCATTGACATAGCAACCAGCTTTTGACTATCACTTTAACCTACGGTTGTCCCTTATTTCGCTTCTACTTACAAGGAAGCGAGTAATAAGACTATTTCTGCTAATTTTTTTTTCTGATTAGCATAAAGTAAATAGAAGTATAAGCTTTTTAAGAGTTATTTGTTGCACGGATATGGAGAAAGTCATGTGAATGGTACACATCAGATTTTTTCCTTTGGGCGCACGGCTAGGATTAAATCCAAGTTCTCGTTTAGCAGAAGTTGCTCTAACAGGTTGATGGGGGACCAGGGGACGTGTAGCCTGATTTCCTTTTTCCCGCTGCCAGGCAGTTATCGGCACTCATAGATAAAAGTAACTGTAATTACTGCTTGCTAGCTTGCTGATTAAAAATGTCATTGAGTCCCGTTTTCTTTTCTCTTTGTTGTGCCTTCTTTCAAGTTGCTTCTGTTTATTTTCTAGCGTTTGGATTCACGGTTCTTTTGTTGTTTTCTTTTTCGTTCCTTTATTTTCCTTTACAATTTACATTTAGATAAAATTGAGAGGCGAGGAATGGTGCTTGAAAGGCAATACAATTAGCTGCTTTAAGCCCTATACAGATGGAGACATTTCTTATACAAGAGATGGCGCTATAAGATGGTACATTTTGTGCCAGTCACTTGTATGCCATCTAACATGGACCTGTGTCCATGTAACAGCACTACTTTAGTGGCAATATGTTTTAGGAAAACAGCCGACACAGAAGTTGCAAATTACTCTAGTTATTCTTTCTGTAATATATATACCTAATCATAATTGCTTAACATTTCTACACATACAATAGTCAAAAGTTGCCATAAATATGCTCATTAAAGCTAAGAGAAACGATGCATGCCTCTAAAACAATCAGCCTTTGATCGTACTATAACGCTAAAATAGGCACAGTGTCGGTAGAGCATCTGGCTGTTGTGCTAGGGGTTTTGGGTGTGATTCTCTGTTGGAGATAGAAATTATGATTCTTTTACTATCCTCCCCAGAGTCTGTAAGTATTTTTATTTTCTCTAGCATGTTTGTGCAATGTACATAGTAGGCGGAGAGGATGTTCGTATTGTACCCAGCATTTCGATACGCGATTTCACCGGAAATATATGTTTTTAGAAAAAGGTCAAGAGAGGGGGGCGTGAGTGAGTGTTTGTGTGTGTGTGTTTGTGTGTGTATGTGTGTGCAGCATAACTCAGAAACAAACAGTTCATTAAATACCAAAATTGGTTTTCAAGCTTAATATCTTCTAAGTATGCGATACGAAGATTTTTAAAGAAAATCCCCCACCCCAAATTAATTTTTCATGAAAGAAAATTGAACATTTTGATTTTCTCAAAACTTTTTGAGAAAAATGACTAACGGTTTTGATTAAAATATCGTATATTAAAGATATTTACATGACAAATAAAATGATAACTTTGAATTTCCTGGAAATAGCCTTTGAAGTCCTCTTCATTCTGAGTCACTTTTGCATAACTGCTGAGAGATTACTACACAAAAAATGTAGATCTCGTCAAAACACACAATTCTTGTTGTGGAGCTAACCGTTTCGGAGTTTTCCCTTTTTATTGGTTTCAATTTTAAAAACTTATACTTTCCTCAGCCAGGAAGCCGTCCATGTTTCTTTTATTTTACTCCTGGCCACACAAAGCAAATTTCAATGACAATCGCATAGCAACAGGATACTGTATTCCCTTAGTTCTCTTCTACGTATTAGGAACTAAGTAATAAGAGCATTTTGCTAATGCTTATCTCGATTAGCATGAAGTAGAAAGAAGTATAATCGTTTGTAAGAACTTTGGAGAAACTAGCGTAAGTCATGTGAATGGAACACATCAGATTTTTAAAACTTTATTGCTATTGGTTTAATTGTTTTTTCACACAAACCGTGTGTAGAATAGGAGTTGGTTAGGTAGTGTGGGACTGGAAAAGTCAATGCCATAGCCGGATTTGATCCCTGGATCTCCCCATCTCTAGCCGGTTGCTCTTCCACTGAGCTACCAGGCAACATACCGGCATAGCATTGAATTTCTCAACTGACTCGCACGTTTCCCAATTAACCATAAGGTGTTCTCGCATTATTTTGAGATGGCAACCCCAATAGCGACTTATAATGTTGTAAATACTTTAAGTCCCAGGATTCATAGTATACTATTATGGTCAATTGGTATTGGTTTAATTGTTTTTTCACACAAGCCGTATGTAGGACAGGATTTGGATAGGTAGAGTCAGACTGAAAAATTCAATATCAGCCGGGATTTGAACCACGGATCTCCGGCTATTGCTCTAACCACTGAGCTACCATAACAACATGCCGATACAAAATTAAATTCCCCAACTGTCTCGCGTGTTTCCCGGTAAACCAAACAAGAATACCTCAAATTATTTTGAGACGACCAGAACTGGGACTTAAGGATCTCATCAAGAAATACCAGTTTGTTGCGACGCGACGTAAGGCTACTGCGTCATTTGTCAACAACACACTCAGGATTGTATAGGACTACATGATCACCGGACGCTGCCGTTATTGGCAGGCTGGTTTGTGTGGAGGCATAGTTTTCCTGTGAAGCCGAAGCAATTGTAGACAGTTTAATCGCCGGTACAGAAAATGTATTTTTGAAAGCTCCAAGCAGAAAACGAAAATTGAAAGATATGACACCTAATATTCCTTTACCTCCTCAGCTTGTTACAACTCCTGGTTAAATTCGATTATAAAGATATATTAGACGCATCTTTACAACATAGTTAACGAAATTCTTAGCGTTTTGGGCAATTTACTTCTGCAGTACGAACCATAGTCTGTCATTTTAAAAACAATTTTTAAACGTATCTAAAATAATAATCCGGGTAGAAAAGTCAGGTTGTAAAATGCTTAATTCGATAGGGCTCATAGAAGAACTAGCCCGGAATATTGATAAGTGGATCGGTTTGTTATGGATAAAGTGAAACAGAAAATGAAAACGTCCATGAGAAGAATCCAGTTTATTCGCAGATGGTAAATATTAAAACATCGTTACAGGGATATCGTGAAATAGCTCTTACAACGCAATATCTTCTGCAAATTTTATGTTTGCATAACATCGTGTTAAGTGGAGAGGTTTTCTAACTATATTTGAAAGGTAGTATTTGCTATAAAGTGTAATAAGTTTGAAAATTAATCGGACTTGAACACTTTTATATGACATACATTTATTTTATGAAGTTAATTTTATAATATTAATTATTTTGTCTCTAGTTCTACAGAACGATTATTAACGATGTTTAATAATTTAGATCCGTATTATGAAAAAAGCCGGCGCTCGCCTCCCACGTAGGTAGCTCGGGTTCGATTACAAGCCACCGCATGTGGAATTTGTGATGGACGAGATGGCGTCTGGGCGAATTTTCTCCGAGTCACTCACTCCACGAAATGCTCCATCATCACCTTTCCTATCATCCATTTCCTTGAATTAAATATCATCCACTTCCTCACACTCATACCTGGCTTGGGCCGATCACTCGTTTCAGGTTCTCCATATTGTGGTTTCGTGCCATTGGCTACCCGACAGACTTCTGGCTCTAGGCACCCGTTTGTAAGTCCTATTTGTCTTACAACCCGGGCTTCGTAGTTTTTTATAACCAACTATAAGCCAATTTTTGTGAAGTAATTGTTTCTTCCACCCTGATTAATGCGTAGGACAGGAATTTGAAACATAGACCGAAAAACTGATTAGTGGTTAGAGCTCCTGGGTGTAAACCAGGAGATCCGTGGTTCATATTACGGCTATGGCATTGACGTTTTCATTATAACTCTGCCTTTTCGTCTTAACGATCTACCGATTTCAACAAATTTTTAAAATGTTAAACACATTTCATTGGTATTAAATTAAGCATTCTCCAGAGATAAGACCAGTAGATTTTCAGAAAAATCCCCTCACTCCAAACTACGTTTTACTTTGAAAAATGTTCGAAATGTTGGATTTTCTCAAAAAGTCTGTGTCGATTTTGATTAAAATACCGTATATTAAAAATATTTATATTACAAATAAAATATATATTTTGAATTTTCTGGGAAAAGCCTCTGAAGAGCACTTTATTCTGGATGAATTTTGCTTAATTTTCTATAACTGGAAAACCGTAAGAGATAGACAAAAGCTTACTACACAAAAAATGTAGACCTTATTAAAACACACTATTTGTGTAATATACATTAGCTCTTGAATTGGCCATTTTGAGATATTCTTATTTATTGGTTTTAATTTCAAAATGCTTACAAACTCTTCACATAACGAAGTTGGTCAACCCCTGGCAATGCAAAGAAACGGATTTCAATCACACGGCAGCCAACTTTTTTAAAAGAGATGACTATCGCCTTAGTCCCTTATTTCCATTTTACTTACAGGAAACAAGTAATATGCTCATTTTGGCTAATTTTTGCCTCGATTAGCATGAAGTAGTTAGGAAGAACAAGGGTTTTAACGATAATTTGTTACAGAGATGTAGAGAAAGTCATGTGAATGGAACACATCAGATTTTATTTCTTAAATGTTACGAATAGTTATGCAACTCAAGTCCTACTGAATAATTTAAGTCCAGTTTAGGCAGATGTTTAGAAATTGTCGAGTTGTACCCAGTAGACTTTTTCTTTCTTAAGGGCATGTTTTGCCTCTTTGATGAGAGAGTTTTACAGATAGGTATACTAATTTGAAAAAGAGTAGTGAGTGTGTGTGGACGGCGTTCTGCTGAACTAGTTCGATACTGGGTTAAAAATGGCAAAGAAAAGGGATGTAAAGCGCATGGAAAATCTTGATGGTACTAGTGTGCAAAGATAAAAGGAGAGGCCCTTTGACGATCTTGACGATCTCATCCTTTTCCTGATTAATTTTATGGAAGACCAGCTACAGCAGAGCCCTTTGTAAGGCTTTGCCTATTTATCGCCATGCTTATAGGCTGTAACCTAATCGTGTTAGTGCTTAATAAGAATGGACTGAGGTTAATGCAAGTAATAGAAAGGCAACTAGTTATGAACCACACATAACGAGATCATGTAGAGAGATCCACTATTTTTACTTTCTGAACACGTACTATGTATATAGTGTATAGAAAAGGTATTGTATTCCACCCAAAAATTCGATACCGAGATTTTACCGGAAAGAGACGTTTTAGAGTCCCTTGTATAAAAAACATTTTAGAAAAACGTCCGTGTGTAGATGAACGATAACGCAAGCACGAAATGTCGGGAAAAAACCAAACTTGGTTGAAGATCGGTACCTTCCAAGGGTGCGACCCGAAGATTTTGAGGCAAATTCCCCCAACCCAAACTATCCTTTACATGGAAAAATTGTCGAAAATGTTTATTTTCTCAAAAATGGCTCTAACGATTTTGATTAAAATACATATATTAAAGATATTTATACGACAAATAAGATGTATATTTTGAATTTTCCGGGAAAAGCCTCCAAAGATCTCTTTATTATGGATGAATTTTGCTGGATTTTGCGTAACTAGTAGTCCGTAAGGGATAGACAAAAGCTCACTTCACAAAAATGTAGATCTAGTTGAAACATGCAATTTATGACATATATATATATATATATATATATATATATATATATATATATATATTTCGTGGAATTTACCACTTTTGAGATATTCCTTGTTATTGGTTTCAGTATTAAAATACTATAACTTTTCACATACGGGAATTTGTCAACTCCTGGCAGTTCAAAGAAACGGATTTCAACCACATGGCAACGAGTTTTTAAAAAATTTGACTGTCGTTTTAGCCTAGTGTATTCCATTATTTTCCTTCTACTTACAAAAAAGCATTTATGCTAATGTTTATCTCGATTAGCATGAAGTAGACAGAAGAAAAAACTTTTTAACAATAATTTGTTACAGAGATGTAGAGAAAGTCGTGTGAATGGAGCACATCAGATTTTTACTCATACAACACAATCGATTGTAAATTATAATCTAACTTGCAAAAGAACAGTACTATAAGAGCTAGCCAGAGTAGAACCGTTCCAACCATTACACATTTTTCACTCTTTCATACTCCTGTGAATTGTTCAGATGAAATAGTTCGCTCAAGAAGAGTTGAAGCTTGACAATTGAGGAACTTGCCAATCCTTAATCACTGCTATAAGTTAACAAAGGTAACACAACTATGTGTACTCAGGCGTTAAACTAAATATGGTTACCTTCAAATGACTATTATTGAACTATCTTATTTTTCTATCTACTTCACGTATCTCGATATAACAGTTTGGAGAAATACCTAATTTCATACTTCCTGTAGAAACGCGAGAAAAGGGAGCACTCTAGGCTAAAGCGATGGTCAGATCGTTCAGGAGTCAATCTTTGCTTGACCTAAGAAAGAAAAATGAATAGCGATTTTCCATTTAAAAAATGTATAGGTTTTATAAAATTAAAACCAATAACTAGGCATATCTCGGCAACGATTAATTTCACACAAAAAGAGTATTTTTTTATAAAATAGTGTTACTACAGAAAAAATGTAGTTCTCGTTAAAACAGAGTTTCTCTATCTCGTATGGTTTACCAGTTATCAAATTTCATCAAAATGTACAGGTCTTCAGAGGTAGTTACTAAAATTCAAGATACATATTTAATTTGGCATAAATTATCTTAAACACATGATATTTTAATCAAAATCGTTAGTTATTTTTGAGAAAATAGACATTTTCGAAAAAATGCTCCATGTAAAGGGTAGTTTTGGGAGGATTTTCTTGAGAAGCTCCGTGTCGCATCGTTGAATTGCTGACCTTAGATCCTTATTCTAAAAATGATTTGTGTTTATTCAGGGACTTTAATTATGTACTTTCGTGAAATCTCGGAGTCGATTTTTAGTGAAATACAATACCTTCTCCACCTACTGTGTACATGGTAGAGAAAGTAGAAATGTTCTCAAATATGGCTTATATGGTAAAATATATTATATACACTTGTATCTTTAATGCAAAAGAAACTACACCTTAAACCGGCGCAGTGTTATTTGCCTTGCAGGTGTTTCACGCCGCGACGCAACACCACAGCTACCTGTATTAAATGTATGCACAATTCCTGCGGTTGTAGACAGTCTCACAATCTCGAGTATTTATTCATGCTTAATGTGAAACCCCACATAAAGGAAGTCAGGTGAGTTTCTACGCCAAGCAGACTTTTCTGGAGCAATAAAGTAATTCCGATGTGATACATTCACATAATTTTTTGTACCTATGCTGCAGCAAACTATTGTTACTATCTACAGTCATGGAAATAAGTATTCATACAGTACTGCAATTGAAATTGACTACTGATATTTCCATATTAAATTAAATGACAGCGCTACGATTCTGTGTAGGAAGCCACCCCATTTAATAAACAGTGTCATGATAACAAAGATTTGAGTATTAAACAAACGTACCTCAAGGAAATAAACGATACCCCAATGCTGGCTGTATTTGACAGTGAAAAAAGTATTCATACACCACTAGAAATGTAAACACAGAAACCACCAACGAACCGTTTGTAGCAAGCAAGGCCTTCAGTGGCAAGCTGCACCTCCTGCTTGTTAGTTCTGTTATGTAGTGAATACCGTTCGACAGAAATATGGGCCGCAAAGGTAAACAAACAACTGTAGAGGAAAGACAGATAGCTATCTCTCAATATCAAAAGGGAAAATTATTTTCAAACATTGCTGATGTTATTGGAAGAAGCCGGGCAACTGTGCAGTCCATAATAACACGATAAAGAGAGAGAAATTCTATCATTAATAGCGAAAGAAGAGGACCACAGAAGCTAACGCAAAGGGAAAAGAATATGTTAATAAGAATGATAAAAAAATATCCTAAATTGACAACTTCTGCATTGTCTGCCTATGTTAACGATCAGTTCGGAAAGTAAATAACACCAAGGGCTGTTCGATATGTTCTAAGTAGTGCAGGATATGGAGCTATGGTACCTAGAAAGAAATCATACATCAGCAAGAAGAACAAGAAAGTCAGACTTGAATTTGCTCGAGAGCATCTAAGCAAGAACACAAGTTTCTGGGACAGGATACTGTTCACAGATGAAAGTAAATTGAATGTATTTGTAAATGATGGCAGAATTTTGGTGGGGAGAAGACCAAATACTGAGCTTGAACCTAAGCACCTTCAAGCCACACTGAAGCGTGGTGGAGGAGGAATTATAATATGGGGATGTATGGCTACGTCTGGTGTTGGGGAACTTGTTTTTGTTGAAGGTAACATGGATAGATTTCAATATTTAAATATCCTAAAGAATAATCTGCAAAAGAGTGTTGATAAATTGAGTTTAGGCACAGATTGCTACTTTCAAGAAGACAATGATCCTAAGCATACGGTGGAAATTGTTCGTTCGTGGTTGTTGTACCATACTCCCACTGCTCCCCACGTTCTCAAGTTTCCAGCACAGAGTGCAGACCTTAATCCAATTGAACATCTTGGGATACCCTTGAAAGAATGGTCCGAAAGCATGACATACGAAGTAAGGCAGCTCTGAAACAATGTCGTCAGCAAGAATGGTAAAATATTGCCTAGAGACTACAAAAAACTATGTTCATTCCATGCCAAAGAGGTTAACAGAAGTAATACGTAGAACGGGAATGCCTACAAAATATTACTTTTGTTATTGTATTGTATTTAAACTATCATTTTCTTTGAGTGTATGAATACTTTTTACCTCGTTGTGAGAAGCCGGCTGGTACAAATGTTTTGTTTACTTTTTGAAGAGGAGTAATTTAGGTCATGCGTTTATATGTATAGATTCAGGAGGAAATATCATACTGTTAGTTTACCATATAACCTCTCTGGATGTTTACTTTAGTTATAACAAATTAAGTTTTTCTACATAAACACTGGTGTATGAATACTTTTTTCCATGACTGTACTTCATGCTTATCAGGATAAAATAAGCAGAAATTATTTTATTATATTATTCCCTTGTACAAGGGGAATAAGGAAATTCAACAAGCTAAATAATTTAAATGCCACTCGCAAAGTAATTGTATTTAAGTTCTATTTATTTGACCAGGATGAAAGCATGTGAATAATAACTACCCATTTGAGAAAAGTATAAGTATTGAAAAGTTGAAACTTACAGCAAGCAATATCTCGGAAATTGTTAGCTCCTCAACCAAAATTCATTTGACATAAGTTGTGAGTTTTGACGAGATCTACATTTTTGGTCAGTAAGTTTTGACTATTTCATAAGTTTTTATTTGACAGTGTTTACTATATATGGTACCGCAGGTGATGACACTGACGATACATGGAGTGGAGATAGAGCACCGGTGTAATGCGGAGAAAACACACCCCTACGCCACAAATCCCACATGCTGTCGCCTGGGATCGAACCGGGTCCGCCTTGGTGAGAGGTGAGTGGTCTAAGCACTCGGCCACGGCGTGGCCCTAGTCTAATAAGGTTTACCGATTGTGCAATGAAGAAGAATTCAGAGACAATTTCGAAAAAAAATCAATATATATATATATATGTGTGTGCGTATATTTAATATATGTTTGTCATTAAATATATTTAATATACGACATTTTTATCAAAAGCGTTACATCCATTTTTGTGAAAATCAAAATATTCGAATATTTTTTTTTCATATAAAGGGTAGGATAGCTTGGGATGGGGGAGTTTTCTTTAAAATCTTTGTGTCACATTCTTGGAAGGTGCTAAAATAAAATACCAAGTTTGGTAATTAACCGACTTCTCATTTTAATTATGCAAATCACAAACACGCACGCATGCGCACTCTGACCCCCCCCCTCCCCAAATGGTTTTTATTCTTTCAGGAGACCCTTAAATGTGTACTTCCAGTGAAATCTCGGTTTCTAAATTTTGGGTGAAATTCAATACCCTCTCTACCTATATACTATGTACGAAGTAGCGAAAATAAAACGTAAAGGTGCTTGAAAACGCAATAAGGAATGTCTAAATGATTAACAGAAAGGAAAAACTATGTGCTTTAACCAGGTCTAAATTTTGTGTGGTAAAATTTTGTCAATCTCTTGCCAGTTATCGAAAAGAAATTCATAATGAGGGGGACTTGCGAGACTATTCCCAGAAAATTTAAGATTTCATGAAAATATATTAACAAACGTATGGCATTTTTGAGCACTGTTGAGCCATTTTTGGGAAAATGTAACATTTCCGTAACTTTTTCATCTAAACTGTAGTTTGGGACAGGGGAATTAGGTTGAAAATCTTCGTTGTGCCCCTCTGGATAATGATGAAGTTAAGCAATAAGCTAGTATTTTACTACTTTTTGTTTTAGAGTTAAACTGTTCGGGAACACACGGACATTTTTCTATTCTATGTATAATGGGTTCAGGGGGCCCTAAAACACACACTTCCATGAAATCCCAACACCAAATTTACGGGTGTAATACAGTATTTCACCTAGCTACACACTTTAGAGTAAGTAAAAAGGAATAACTATGTGTTAAACTTCTTCAGGTAATGCAGAGTACGCGATACCATAGGAAATGAAAACTGTAGATATGCCACATTTAATTTACTCTCTTTTCCATTTATTAGCCGATCACATGCAGAAATGTGTTGGAAGACTGTCTGTTACTTGAAAATGCAAGGTGTTTACAAACACAGGTTGAATTCCATAAGGCTAGCTGAGCCATCGCGCGGTCTTGACCTTGAAAATACATTACGCAACCAGACTTGTGTTTGGCTTCTTTTTATTTTTAATTTTTCTCCCATACACACTTTGTTGTGTAGAAAGTATTTCATTCCACCAACATATTCGATGTAAAGTTTTCAATGGGAATACATATTTGGAGGGCCGCTATATGCACAAAGGGACTTTTTGAGGAGTAGTTCGGGCTCCTATCCCACAAACGAAACGTCGGAGAAATGCCAAATGTACGATATTTTATGTTTTGTTTTTTGTTTTTTCTTCTCTTAAATGGCTTATCAGATTTTCACTAAAGCACCACATATTTACACAACAAATGTTGTCCTGTTATAAAATGTAGGTATACCTGTGAAGAAGTTCTCTTCGCAAATAATTTATAAAATGATTAAACCTTAACTGACAAAACCTATTACTCAAACATGTAGAATCTTTGTAAAACAGCAATTTATTTGATTTTTTTCTCAATTTCCTGTAAGCAAAACCCATTTTCGATATATCCGTAACTATTGGTTTGAATGTTTCAACAGTGTTATCTTAAAAGTGCTGTCTCTATTATTAATTGTTAATAGTATGAAAAAAATTATTTGGGATTAAAGTAATTATTTGAAATGGTAATGAAAGGGTTAACTTTCTTTAATAGCTATATTTGCTTAGGCAAACCTTGAAAAGAAAAGGTTTAATCCTAGATAAAAAAAAATATATATATATATATATATATAAAGTTGATAAAGGTAAACATACTGTCCCTGATGAGATAAAATTAGAACTCACGACACACAATTTTCTTCCAAGTTATTTAGCTCCATGGCACGACAGCTCACGGGGAACCTTGGCCTACCGCCCGGCCGCTGCGTCCCCCATCTCGGTCCACTACAGACGTCATGGATGGGGTGCAGTATTGGAGGGTGAGACGTGGTCAGCGCCTCGAGCCCCTCCCGGCCGGTTAATGCGGTCCTCACGACCTGGAGCCGCTACTTCTTCATCAATTAGCTCCTCAATTGGCCCCCCAGGGACCTCACGAGGCTGAGTGCACCCCGGTCCAGGTCTCCCAGCGGGGGAAAAATCCCCACGCCGGTACTGGGGATCGAACCCAGGTCTCCCGCTTGGTAGGCAGCTGCGCTACCACCGCGCTAAGGAGACGACCTTCCAAGTTATTTGGTTGTATATATAGCTTCTCGTCTAAAGCATCACATGTATAAATGCATTTCTCGTTGTTGGGTTGTATCTCTAGGAGGGTTGCAGCGCAATTGATGGGTCTTCCGGCACACTTTCTCCTCAAATCTTATGGCTGACTGCTAGTGGCACTTCGTTCCATTTAACGCATTAAACCAGTGCAGCCATTAGCTGTAAAAGCTGTTTTCCACTGGAAGTGGCCTGACTGGTCCAGATTCACCCCGTTAATCTGCCATAGCAGTTCCTCAGTCGCTAAAATGTTGCGTGAAACCGAAAGTTGTCTTGGCTTGATTTAGCTGCTCTCTGCAAAGAGGAAGGAAGCAAGCTGTTGGTCCATTATTTATATGCACTGTATATTAAGATGTGCTATTTTTAGCAGTTGCCGAGCGTTTTGTCTTATGTATTACATCCCCTTCTTGTTAGAGATTTATAGAGGTACTTGGGCACAGAGAATAATTTTTCCTTCAGAACACCATCTTATCCGTGGTTATCTTTAACATTTGGATTTCGACTTTTGCTCAAGCGTCTGTGCTAGGCTGAGCAATAGTTCTAAATATCTTTAAATTTACAAATAATTTCTAAAATTTAAATAATACATTTTTGAAACTTCTAAATTTTAATTTTATTCACCGAAATATTTCCTTTTCGTTTAAGTTTTCTAAATTCATTTAAAACATCAACTCAGAGTAATGAAATAAGAAACGCAACCTCTGTAGCCCACATTCGGAGGTCCTGTGTTCAAATCTAGTGGGACGACGTATCTGATTTCTTTCAGTTACCAAGGTAAATACCGAATTGGATGTTCAATGCCAGGACTCAGAATAGCTAAGTATAAAACAAGAGAAAAAAAAAAAAGTGGTAATAGTGAATGCTCTGCCATCTATCCACAGATAATGAAACAAGTAGACTGAACGGTACCCTAGTGCCATTTGTTGCTATGCACTAAGGTGTGGACATGTATCTGACATCTGCTCGTCAAAGTAACAAGAGATACATTGCTATGCCATGCATCTGTAAACATGCTACTAAGTAAGAGGGGACCTAGAAGGCTCATTCTTGGCCCACACCGATCCTCGAAATATCTGAACAGATCCGTCGTTATATAACCATATAGTTAAAGCGATAAATAGAGAAGCAGAGTCCCCAGTTAAAAAATAAGTGACTTGCTATAGTGGGTAGTAAAATGGAATCTGAAATGAAATAATAGAGACAGTAGCGTTAAACAAACCAATGCTATGAAATGCTCCTAAAATCGAGTTTTGGCCAAATTTGATTATTTTAGTGCTGTGGATCTTTGTTCTTTCTTAATATATCCCTCACAAACCGATCCATACCTGATCATGACCGTCCTCGACCTGGGATACAATGCCCCCAGGACCGGTATTGCTGGCGTCGGTGTCCACAGACGCTGATAATGCAGGTGCAACAATAGCCATACAATTGAAAGCAAACTGCTCACACTTGTATGCCGATTACAAGGCACAAACACAATATATAATCTTATTTTCAAGGATTTGTTGTTGATCTGCCTTCTTGCAGTGTTAATGTCAGGAAACAGTTTAGACTGGCGTTTGCATAAGATTTGTATCTAAATTGCGTCTAAGTCGAGTGCTCATCTTCAGGAATAGAGCACATTAGATTTAGATGTTTTAAAATTGCTCACCCACTCAAAATAACCCTTATTAAGTTAATTCCCAGTAGGCTTATTTTGAAATTTGTTAAAACATGTTCGCAATGCATAAATGAGAGAAAAAGATAATAGCGAAGCCAGAATTCTTATTTTAATGCAATACAATAATTACCAGGAAGTTAATGTTTTCAAAAATGTATTGTAGGAATACTTTATGACTGCCATTAAAATACACAGCTGTTCTTTCCGATTTATCCACTAGCACTGTATATTTATAATATGGTTTTTAGGCGCATTAGTTCGCAGTGGGTCGCCAGCCGGCAGCTCGCAGGCGCCCTCGCACATTTTCGCGCCCTTTAGGTCTGCTTCGAGGTCTCTTACACACTCTTCGGAACATGGTGCTTCAGAAGAACAAACCCAAACCAGACAACTGGAATAATAATGCAGCACATAACCTGGTGAGTATCCAATTTTCAAAACATGTACTCTATGAATCTTATAATGATGGACTTTTGGTTTGTATCTCTCAGACTACTTTATTTGCTGCTTGGGTGAATGTTTTTTGTGAGTAGTTTCCAGCGTATGTATAGAGAGGAATCATAAATGCTATCTGCTAAGACTGTTTTGTGAATAGAAATCGTTAAACTGTATTGTTATCTTAGAAGTTTCTTAGAAGTTTTAGCATCAGCTGCAATAATGTTATAGAAGTTTCACTACGACTTATGAACATTATGGTTTAAACCTGAAGCAACTGTTTACATTGTGGTTGAATAAAAGGAATTGTCTAAATATTACATATACGAATTAACATATAAATCTTGGGGAAAGGAGGAATAAACACCTTAATGCGAACGTGCACTAAGTACACTAACATTGATTGATAATGTGATTATTTATTAATTCGATAGGGTGCTACAGCAAGGACTACCTCTATCGAATTAAAATGCTTTGCAAGATTGATTTCCTGCCCTAGATATTTAAGCTTTGCATTTCTCTGTAATGTAATGCTCTGAAAGATAAACTAAATAAATTAAAATATATAAATAATGTACGGCAGTGATGCCCACCCTTAAGTGAAATAGGAAGGCAGATTTATCTCTACGCATTGTTCACGGAGTTATGAAGCATTCATTTAATCATAACTGTCACAAACATCTCTGTTTGTTTACTTTGGAACACGCCTTTGCGATCAGCTGTCTCTGAGTGAGTGAAGGGTCTTAAGAGTACTTGTTGGTTATAAACATAAAACGGAAACAGCAGGTGTAGAGAAATTCTGTATTTTTTTGTAAACCCTAGCTGTAATTTTCATTTTGTCCGAAATAAGGACAAACATAAGATTATTAAAGGGATCTTAATTTTGTATCGGATAAAATGTACGTATGTTCAACTACAGATTTAAACATCTTCATTTTTTGTCAAAATATTCGCATCATTTTCGATTACAACATTCCAGAAAATGAACCAACATGTTTGCCGCATGTAAACGTAGAGCAATTTACCGATACGAATGGCCAATAACTTTAAAGCACCAACGCGGTACGGATTCCGCTTGGATTTCTCACTGACCTTCCTCTTTCGGATTCTTCTCACAATTAGTGCTCGTAAATGGCAGATGTCGAGGGGATACCCTAAATTTCGTTTCACATTTAGCTATAGTTTAAAGATTTAATACCACGAACAGGTTTTAAAATAGTCTCAACTCTACATTCGCTGTCAGACTCATTTCTTTTCTTCAGCGATAATTTCAACAATTTCCTGGTTCTTATACTCTGATGTCATCTCTTAATGTTCTAACTTTAAATGCAGGTAGAGTATATTCGAGGTTGAGACGGATCAAATGAGTGCTTTAGTTCCAACAAAGGATCGTAACATTGACCACTGTAGCCTTAAAAATGATTAAAGGGAGAACTTAACAGTGCATGAAATATACATGTATGAAGTTCTCAGTCTGATCAAGAAAATACAAGCTTTTATGTATATATGCAATTTTTTATTGTAAATCAATAGGTTTTAATCATCGACTTTCCATTTTTTTAATACCCTTGGTAAAATTTGATTTGTCCCATCGTACAAAGTAAATGTCTGCCTTGACTTCAAATTCTTCGTTTGAGGTTAATTTACGGCACCCAGCAATTTCTGGAGGTTTGGGAACAAAAAGTAATGGAAGCCAGATGCGGCTAATATGGCGGATGTATTATTTGGAAGCGAAGGTCATATAGTTTTACGACAATAATTTCAGTCGTGTCCAGCTCCTGATAGAAGAGATCGTCTTTTTCGCAGTGTGTGGACGCTTAGCTTAATAACGTCCTTAATGTTCCAGTGGTGAACTGTTGGTTCTGCCCTTTGGGAGGTGTGTATGCATAATCCCAAAAACCTGACTTTCCTTGCAGATGCAACCGTTTTTGCTTCTTTGACGAACTTTCACTAGCTGGTTATGCATTGTTTGGACTGCTCCTTTGTCTCTGTCGTGTAGTGATAAATCCATTTCATCTACCGTTAGGCTACATCGGAACAGCTCATTGTAAGTGTAAACATTTTGAGAAAAGTTCATTCTAATGCGAACGGAAAGCTTTTTCATGCAAATTTTATGTAAAATGTAGTTAGTGGAAACTACCTATCGAAGACTTTGCAATGCCAATTCGCCTACCTTCATTTGGCGATAATTGAGAATTGCATTTATGCATTTTTGTTACACTTCGTCGGTCGTACCAGTTATGAGCGCTCATCATCCATGTAAGTATGACACGCTTAAATTTAGCAGGCCGCGATTTTAATCGCAGAAAATGAATGGGAAAATGCTATTATGTCGAATCTAACTTCTGTATTTATGTTGAGCTTAAACACTTCAAAACTAAGTTATTTATCACTACCCGTATTTCAGTTTTAATCATTTTGTAGAAAATGTTAACACTAGTTTGTTTACACGATTGTCACAAGTAAGTGACTTCACTTAAGGTCTGAAACTTTATGGCTCGCTATTTAAAACATGACACTTATCAACTAGCATAGTGCTTTGGGCATATTAACGTCACGTATCAGTCCGGAAACTTTTAGAATGGTCATCGTTAGAAGTATTTTTGGACCTAAAAGCGAAAAATCAATATTTTACCCAATACAACAAAAACACAGCCCTATATCAGCTAAAATATTAGAGCTAATATGTAAAGAATGATTTACAAACACTGCACTACAGTTTTGAGTGGATGTAATGCAAATATGGTAGTTTGCATCTTTATTCAGCAGTAGAAGGGTAATTAATTTGAGATCCAGGTTTCATTTTCTTCTTTGTTGCCACGTCAGGGAATCCTTCATCCCTTTTCCTTTTTTTGGAAGCAGCGTTGCGTTGAACGACTTTTTTCTCTAATTCTAGCAAAGGAACTTCGGGAGCTTTCATCGAAATTGGCTTGTTGCTGGTAGGGTTGAAACGAGCTCATTTTGAAGAATGGCAGCATTGTTATACATTTGTCTTTCATTGCTATTGTGTGCCTCCGTGCGTGATGCTTTGATTTCAGCAATTTCAGCACAAGATTCGTAAAAGACCGGCGGCATATACCAGAAGAAGCGCCACTGCTACATTGGGAATTTTGTTTTGAACATGAATAATGTATAAAAGAGAAAACAAGCAGAAAGAAACTTCCCCATAAAGTAAGATGTTTATTCACCTAGAATAAAGAAGGGAGGATCACAGCTGTTAGTACCAGTGGTTTTCATTCTGTTTACAAAGGCATGCTTAAAATCGCTATCGCTGTTCTGTTGTCTGTATACCGTGTTAACTTAACACAATAGTAAAACGTTTACACACAGTAAAACTACATACAAATATGTGTATGTCGTTTTTTTTTTTCTCTGAAATGTACAAATTAAGTGAACCTCGAATATTTCAAGTAAATTAACTATTGATTTAAGCTTTAGTTTGTAATTAAAACGATAAAAATGTTGATAATTTTAGTTAGGAAAACAGTGAAATGAAATTTCAACAATTTGCTCAGAATACCAATGCAATATGGAACAAAATCTTAATCTAAACAGTTCTGGCAGAAAACATCATATAAACCATAACTACTTCTTTTTTGTGCTTATTATATGACCCAAAACTCAAACCCTTGAATACTTTGAAAAAAAAAAAAAAACACAATATCCAGCGTGTAAATGTACCCTAATATCTGCATTTTTATAATTCAGATAAAAGGCTACATCTCAGTCCGAAACACCCGCTCACTTTCTCCCCCCCCCCCCCCCCAAAATGTAAATGGCGTGTTATTTATGGACGCTCTTTAACTACTGTGGTTCTCAGTGTTCCATTCTAAATTGGGTGTGAAAGATTGCTTAATTTTGCTCAGAGGCCTCTCTATCAGGCTTGAGGTTCTTTTATGTGCCGTAAATCTACGACACAGGACCAACGGCTTTACTTCCCTTCCGAAAGAGTCCATGCTAAGGATTTTTGCACCGGAAAAAAATCCATCGTCCTCCGTTGGGAAGGTAATATATGCAAATGAGTGTTTAGGTTATCTGTTCAACACGACAGGTACGAGCAAATGAAAAACAGAATGAGAAGCTGTCACATAACAAATGAAGACGCTCTCACTTGTCAGCCAGGATGTCGAATTATTTCATAATTTTTTTCTTACAATTTATGCTAATATTGTATAAAATGTACCCAACTCGCAGATAATCTTAACATGACTCTAATGAAAATTGTCATTCGAACAAGAGTGAGTGGAGCAATAAATGGCTTGTTTAATCAAAATTAATCAGGTGATGCACAACTTAGTATTATTCTTGAAAAAATCATCATAACTTGTTTTTGAAGCCCGTACACCATTTTCGATGCGTTTTTACCAAATAATTATAGAGTGAATCTTTACTACGCCGAACTAAGTATTCCTTGCAACGCAAATCTCTTTTATGATAAATTATTGATAAGTGAAGCAATAATTGTCGATATTTAAAACCATCAGCAATGCTGATTAAATTCTCTGTTGCTACTAGTATTACTCCAAAAAATGGTTTTAGTTAAGTTTTTGGCGCTGTTTATACCGGTGTACTGCAAAAAACAAACAAATCGAAAAAAACACGTGTTATCTTTCCTTTTATGATGAAATTAGTTTCCTGCGATGTTAAATGTTTAGCAGCATCTGTTGCATAAGTACAGCAGCTTGCATATTTTGGAGGTGTGGTATTACACCCAAAAACTTGACATCGACATTTCACCGGAAATATATGTTTTGAGATCCCTGAGTAGTGGTAGTAGTGAGTAGTAATAATAATAAATATTATAATAATAATAATAATAATAATAATAATAAATTTCCAGGGAAAGGTTCGCCTGAGTATGTGAATGTAATGGATTAAAAACAATAAGCCGTTGATATATTAAACCGGATATTTTAAGGTCTGAATCTCTCAAGATGTACCACGAAGATTTTCAAGAAAATTCTCCCCCGTGAGACGTATTGTCGCCCAGCTGAATGAGCGCATTAGCCATATTTTAATTAATTAGATTGCTTAAGTTAATTGCTAAGTATAACATCATGTATTGATTGTCATAATGCATATTGAAAGTTCAGAGAGATTGTTCCTGGAAAGCATGTTCTAACTTTAACCCGAGAGTTCTCAAGCGGCGATCCAGTTGTTTACGAATAGTCGCTTTTGTGTATCACAAGAGGGGAAAGATGCTATTGTGTAATCACGACTCGGAAAGAGAAAGTGGATGTGACATATAAAGAGGGGAACCACGAGAAATTTGAGGTCAAGAATTACGTGAAAGACGTATTGACCAATTGGAAATAATTACGTCGCGTTAGAAGCGCACCCCAAGCTATTTTCGACGCCAAAATGGGCCAAAGAGATTGCACGTTGAGAGTTTTGGGTGTGGGTAGAATTTACTATAAATGTAAAATGCCCTAATTTTCACGCAATTGAAATATAATGTCATGCGGAACCTGCCACGCTTGTAATAAGAAATCCACGCTAAAAAGTTAAGTGTCTATCAAGTCTAAATGTTATAATTGTGATTCAGCCACTATCGTGAGTTAACACCGCGCGAATCTTCCATAGAAAGTTAAAATGTCCACAATAATTCTGCACGTAACCGTTGCAAGTATCGCCGCGTGAGTTCGTTTCCTTTGTGCGCATTATGCTCTATTGGGAGAGAAATTACGGAAATAAAATCGCGCCAGGAACTGTCTCGAGAGCCCTTGTGAAGGGAAATAAACCTTTGATTAAATGAAAGTGCCGACATTTATTTTGAGCCAAATTCCCGTTCCGCGTCCAGAGATCACCGTCGCTCAATACTTTGATCTAAACAAATAGGTCTCAGTTGCTCGCCGCTGAGTACGCAAATAGCCGAGGAGCGTCGAGAATCGACTTCACCAGCTGCGACGCCGAAGTGAGGAAGGGGGCGAGAGGACCAGTCGTCGCTGCGCAGCCCAGCACCAAAGGTATGTCCCCAGTTTCGGCCTCACCCTTTACATTGAATATTTATTAAAAAAAATTATTTTCTCAAAAGTGGAGTCTTAACGATTTTGATTAAATTACAGTATGCTCGAGAGATTTTTATGAGAAATGAAATATATACAATCTTGAATTTTTCAAGAATTGCCTCTGAAGTTCTCTGAAGTTGAATGTTGTATTACTGGTAAACCATAAGGTAGACAAAGACTTACGATATAACAATTATGCATCCCATCCAAACCCACAATTTATTTCTAATAGGGATTTTTTTTTTTTTTTTTTTTTTTTTTTTTTTTTGTGGAATTGAATCAATTCCGAGATATACCTTGTTATTGATAGTGTTTCTTTCTGTTGGTCAAACAAAGAGAATCGAATTTAAAAGAGATCACATAGCGACCAGCTCTTACAGTTTTGACAGTCACATAAGCCTGCTGTATTCCTTTAGCCCCGCTATGTTTACAACGAAATATGCAATGGAAGTGTTTCGGCAGATGTTTATTTCGATTAGTGCGATGGTGATAGAAGCATAAGGTTTTTAATAATATAGCAGAATGGGCAGAGAAATTCGTGTGAAGGTATTGCATTTTTTTTTAGAAAACTGAAGGAAGGAAGATTGGAGAGTCGTTTACATTTTTACATTTGGGATGAAAATAGATTATGCAAGGGGAGTTGCGCCAAGTGTCGGGCTGGGGTGATGCGCCTCTAATCTTCATTTTGCCACATTGTTTACTCCCTGGGGCATTTTAGGCAGCAGAACACTTGTAATAATTAAACTGGGGATTTCTACGACCGTACTCGGAAATATTTTTCCCTTACTTCGCCATACGGTAATAAATTGCATTTGTTATAAATAACAGTGGACCGCGTTGTTCCATGCTCCGTATATTATTAACTTTTTAAGAGATTTTGTGATTATTTAAATTAATGTAACTTTTACATCGCGGCCAAGGCATTAGTATCTGTTGACAAATATATTGAGTGTATGCACGATTTTTATTATTATTATTATTATTATTATTATTATTATTATTAGTAGTAGTAGTAGTAGTAGTAGTAGTAGTAGTAGTAGTATTAAGTTTATACTCTACCCTAAACGGAAATGACATGACCACAGAAATTAGCTCCACAGACTTGTTTATCTACATCTACTGCTTCGCTTCCTCTGCTGCGTATGATGAACACGTTAATTAATGCAGTGTTCCAACCTACGCGGGTGGCCGATGTCGTTAAGGGTATGTTTGACTGAAATTTCACAAAAATCACAGAAAATCCATAAAATAATAAATAATTTAAACATTCCAGAATATAAAAAAAGTACAATTGGCTATCAGACGCCATTTTTGTATGCCTTAAGTCACTGGAGCTACAGCAAAGCATTAGAGGCGAAACTGGAACTCGGGAAGAAAAACTTCTGTTCGACGAGATCTAATTGCATCATGTAAAGTAAAAAACGAAGTTACACAGAAGCTCAGCAGCAATACAAGAAGAAAATGATAGAAATGGCAGCAGCAGAGGAGAGGAAACGGAAAGCTGAGGGTCCAACCTATCAACCTGGTGGATTTTATTATGAGCCATGCATCCCAATCTTTCCACGAGTGTAGAGGTGTACAGTATTTTAAATGAGTTCTAAAGCGGGCTATGAAAGACATCGTCTGCTTAGATGGTCACATAAATTCAAGGGGAAAAAGCTGACAAGCTCTATTTAAATGACATCATGTGTTTGTTCTGCAAACAAACTATTCCTGCAAACAATCATTATTTTATGTACCTAATCAAGATAAACTTTACCAGAAGTGGTCTTATTACTTAGTTGTAATTAGAAAGGAAATAAGGGAATGCACTAGGCTAATGCGATAACCAAATCTTTTAAAAGCTGTTATTAAGGGATTATCATTGAATTCGATTCTCTTTCATGGTCAGGCATAAAAGAAAAGGATTATGAAACGATAGATTACTTCCCATTTTAGAAAGGTTTAACAATAAAATTAAAACTAATGACAAGTAATATCTCAGAAACAAAGCTCTAACTGTAGAGTTAATTAACAAAAATGTATACGACAAATTGTTTGTTAAAACAAAGTCTACAAGATCTATATAACGTGGGTAGTAATTTTTTTCTATCTACGAGTTATACAAAAGTAATTTACAATGAAGAGGTCTTCAGAGGCTATTCCCAGAACATTCCCATGCATTTCACTGTCATGCTTAAACATATGTTATTTTAATCAAAATCGTTAGAGCCATTTTTGAGAAAATTAAAATCTTCGAAAACTGCTCTGTTTAAAGGATAGTTGACCATGGGAATATTTCTGTAAAAGTCTTCGTTACACATCTGGGACGGCACAGAACTTAAATATCAAGTGACGTATTTAACCGACTTTTCGTTTTTGAGTTATAGTGTCCACAGCTCACATACGGACTTTTTTCTGAAATTCAGGAGTCCTCAAAACATGTGTATCCTGTGAAATCTCGGTATTTAATTTTTGGCTACTATCTCTGTGCGTTATAAAGACTAATGGTTTATGCCCAGTATATCATATGATATAAAAAAGTAAATAATGAAGCGTCCATACTTGTATTACACCATAAGATGATAATTTTAAGGGTAACTGAGTAAAGGGTTAAAGCCATCTATTCCTGCAAAGTACTGAAGTGTAGATGGTGACATGATGTGCAGGGAGACGGAAGAAAGGAAACACAACTATGAGCTCGGGCACGTAGTAATATGATACGCAACACAAGTTCATACGAAAACAAGATATTCTATCAGCCGAATGAGACAAGGGTATTAACTAAGCAATAAACGCTGATAAAAATATCTCCCAAAAATTGCAGAAATATATAAATATTTAATAACGAAATTATGACTAGAGATATGTAATTCAATTTTGCATTTGGTCATTGTGCGTATTTCCCTTAATACTAATAGTATAGTAATTTCCAGAGTATATTTCTTTTGGAACCACTTTTTTTCTAGCTTGTTAGTAGAGCAAATAAATACGATATTAAGAAAAGGACACGCAACTGTATTTTGGATCTTTCCGTAACTACACGTGAAAGTTTTGACCCATATATTTGCACAGTATGTATACCTATATATAACTTTAAAAGCAAATGCATATTCTCAGGTAGTTATCTCGCCAAGCTGCTGTCTGCCAACCTGTTTCCTCTTCCTGCTCTGTTGGAGGTACAACTCTGACGTCACGAGCAACCTTGCCTTCAGATAGAAAAGCGCATGAAAACCAGCCAACTCGGATTGAAATTCTCTGTTAATAAGGCTTTTTAATGCTGGTACCGCCCTATCAAATGTTATAAATAGAATACTCGTATCATTCTATTACTTTTACGCGCTTCATTATATACTTCCCAACGAACTACAGTTACACAAAGTACGTCTTAACTAAATGGTGCGCTATGGATTATTGGAGAGTTGGGACATTTTGGAGTAAACATTTGTTTAGTGTAACTGAAATTTTGAAGTTTTGTGATTAAATACTTCGAAGTATATTCTTTAGGACCGAGGAAGTTGACTTCACGCAAAATGCTAGGTTCGTATTCAGCAGGTGTAAGGTTCGATTCCCGTCGAGCAACAACTCTGTCCTTGATTTTTTTGTGTTTTTTCCCTGCTCGGAAGGTGAATACCAGGATCATTTCTCTTCTACCATTTTCTTTTTTTCCTCATTTCCCATACCCACATTGCATAACATTCCTTATCTTGAGCTTCCTCTTAGTGTCGCCCTCCGTGGTGTAATGGTTACCATGCTAGCTTAATATACCCAAGGTCGCAGATTCAAACCCGGTGGAGGACGATGGATTTTTTTGGGTGTAAAAATCCTTAGCATGGCTTCCTTCAGAAGGGAAATAAAGCCGTTGGTCCCGTGTCGTAGATTTACGGTACGTAAAAGAACCTCAAGCCTGGTTTCCTCTGAGCAAAATTAAGCGGTCTTTCACGCCCAATTTATAATGGGACGCTGAGAACCACAGCAGTTAAAGATCGTCCATAAATAACGCACCATTTACATTTTTTTATTTTTCCTTTTAGTTTTCGTGGTGCGTGCCGGAGCCGGACAGATGACGTGAATGCTTACTCCAAGGAGAGTAGTGGATCGGGTCTTCGAGCCAGCAACTATTAGGACCTTCCGCGGTCTCTGTGGTCTGGCTGCCTTTAGTCTCTCGAAAGAAGACACGAAGATTTTAAAAAAAATTGAAAGAAAATTCGCTCGCCCCAAGCTATGCTTTACAAATATAATGATTTTAAGTTACCACTATTGATTTGCTCTTTCTTTAAAATTATTTATTTTACAATAAAATGTATAGGTTTTTTGAGTTTTGTGAGAATATTAGGTATATGAAATCCGCTTCATTCTGGAAGAATTTTATAGATGTATAACGGATTAACCATAGAATTTGACAAAAGTGTAGTCACAAAAGATGTAGATCACTTTAAAACATGGAATATTAAAACAAACAACCAAACAAAAACAGCTTTATACGTGGCATACCCGAGATGTCCGTTATTATTGTTTCAATTTGTCAGTATTTGGTCATTTTTAAACACTTTTCGGTTGGTTTTCGTGATGTATGTGAAGATTATGCAATATCAAGGACAGCATATTGAGATATAATTCTATTTTCTGTATCTTCCTTGTGTCTACAACGAAATATGTAATGAAACTACTTCTGCAAAGGTTTATTTCGATTAACATGAAGTAGATACTGTTACTAAACTTCCGTAGGAATAATTTGTAGTAGTTATATAAAAATAAACGATAAGAGGTATGGAACGTCATGTGAGTGTAACACATAAGATGTTTTACAAGTATTTAAAGTAGAATTGTTTTTGGATAAATAAAATTTAATTCTATTTTAGCAAAAAGTATGTGTAGTAAAGTTTACTACCGTGCTGAAGAATAAGGCTTCGCCTTGAATTGGCGATCGGAAGATTGTTTTCACGGTGGATAAAATAGTTCATTGTTCGCTGTCTCTGCTGAAGCAAAGTGATGCAAGAAACGTGCCAAGCAAGGCTACGGTCAGAGATCGAGGAGAGATAAATCGCGAATTTAACACAAAGAGGCGTGGGTCTGGTCGATAGTGTGGCAGACTGGCAGCTATTGCAATACTCTGATGCAAGCTGCATAGCCAAAATAAAACCAAACTATAATGGATTGAGTAACCTCACCGTTGCGCTGGCCTGAATAATAAACGAGAGTGAAATGGAAGTTCAGACTCGAAGGAATCATCCTTAGGTGGCGGCACTAGCTGCAAATTCTTTGCTTTACCGATGCATTTTTCTTATTAGGAAAAAGAATTATGCTGAATGTTTCTACATTTAAGAGGAAAAACAATGGAATAAGTTACACTTTATTGAAGTGAGTGTTTACAATGCGATTTTATGGCCAACTCAATTTTTAAATGGGAACATCAATCTTTTTAATAAAGTTTGTTTTTAAGCACATTTTTTGTTTGAAACACTTTTTATTAAACCAATGTTTATTTTATAAAATATTTAAATTATTAATGTAAATGCATTGAAAGATAACTTCGACTGCATTTCTCGAATTTAAGGTAATGTATTTGTGAAGTTTAACCAAACATTGTATAACACTAAACATAAATAATTATATAGTATTTGTTTCAAAATAAAATAATACAATTCTAAACTTTAAGAACACATATTGTTTTTTCCACTGTCACTTTTGAACTACCAATTAACTGAAACTATAAATGGACAGGCTGATGTTTATTAGTAGGCACTTTCAACTTTAAACCCTGTTTTCTCGAGAACTGTTTTTAAACATATTTCCTTACTTGGAAATGCTCCACGCGATGCAACAATTTACCAATTGGTTTCAAAATTTGTGTACTTCATGATCACATACTTTTTCGAAATGATGCCCCAATTTTGAAAAATAAATTATTAGCATTTGAAAAATCAAGAGTTTAGGAGAGTATTGCTTGTCTTCATTACTTGGCTACATTAATTTGAGATAGGTATAAAACTTTGATATACATTTATTCACAAATTCATTTACTGCAAAACTTATATTTATGTGGCAAATAATTTAAAACTCCATCGTATTTTTAACGACAATGAATTTGGACAGTAGATGTACTCGTATATTTAAGGGGACCAGGTTTAAAATGCTTTGTTATTGAACTTGAATCTCTGTAACCACTACATATATTCAAATCATATTTGATAGGGAAGTGTACTATAATATACTTAAGATATACCTGAAATAATACTGAAATTGATTGAACAATGTTTTTTATGATCAAGAAAATAGAATAAATTTGAATTTAGGTACACATATATGCAGAAACATACATTAGAAAATAACTTTTAGCACATCTTTCAATCAGGCATATAGAGATTTTTTTATGTTATGCCTAAGATGCCTAAGATTGTCAAGTGATTGTAGAAAAAAAATGAATTTATCGCTTAATGAAAATATTTACTCAAATATTTCATTAAATTTAATCAGTGTAAAATTTCTGAAACTTTGGCTTTAAGACATAATTTAATAAAACTGCTACCAAATATAGTAAACATATAACAGTATACATAAAAGGTGTGTACATTTTCATTACTGTAACTTTATTGGTTTTTGAGAAAAGTGTACTTAAATAAAAATATCAAGTTTACGAAAAAAGGAAAAGAAAATTAGTAACAATTTGAAGAAAAGTGTACCAAAATAAAAAAAAAAAAAAAATCAGGTTTACGAAAAAAAAGGAAAAGAAAATTGGTAACAATTTGTAACTCATTAATGTAGTGGTTTAGAACATTCCAGGTGCATACTCTTGCTCATTTTGGGTTTCTCTGCTCTCTGCCTTCTTTTTCTCTCTTCTCCTGATGGCCCTGGCTTCCTTTGCCATCTCCTTGGCTGACATTTTTGCTTCGTCAACTCACTGTCGATCAATGATGGTGAGGACTGCAATAGTGTTGAATCCAGGACGGATGCCTAATTTTTCTAGGACATTCAGTCTGCTTCTAGCTCCATCATTGAAACACATCACTGTGCCCATTGTACCTATTTTTGGAGATGTCAGGTCAATAAACACAGTTTTTGGGTTTCTGAGAACGACCATGTAAACACTTAGAGAGAAGCTGAGGATTACCAACCAAGGTCTCTGTAAATTGTTTAATTACTCCATTATTGCCAAAGGAATAGCGTCTTTATGTTTCCCTGGCTTCACTTGGTATTTGCACCTAGAACTTTTCCTCATTGCTGTGGATTTTTACCAGTGGAGATCCTATGAAACAGGGTGGCCCATACTGCCTTCTTCATATCTTCTCTATTTTCTGTGTTTCTTCTAATAGCAAGACCATAATACTCATCTTTACAAACAATTTAGAAGACGTAAAATAGCTTTAAAACGGAAAAAAATGAAAACAATGCGAAAATTCACTCGTTTGCTTCAGCAAAACTTTACAAAACACTGAAAACAAATGGCTATCATGCTCGAAGACTACCAATGTAAGTGTTAACTCTAAGTACTGCCCGTCAAATGTTTAAGAAACGTATTTTACGATAAATTGGAGCAGTGGTAAAGGTAGACAGGCATTTCAACTTCCAGGCATAGGACTTAAAAGCGCATGGTCATCGCGCTGCCATCTTTAGAATCCAAATTTAAATGCCTCTAAAGATTAAAAAACATACATTAACCATACATCTTTATAATCTGGAAGAATCAGGCTGTTTAATGGCATATAAACTGAAAAATTATTTTTTTTAGAGATATTTCACGTCTGTGTCCCCTTAAATAACCACGAAAGCTAGAATTTTGAAACACATCACTGTTACTGTGTGTAATAAATGTGATAAACATTTAAACAAGATATGTCTTACATACTATGGATTTTCCAAATTTCACCTTTAACAAAACACAAACTCAGTTTAAATACAAACATTGGTTTCTTTTCAGACTTCTTAAGTGTTTTTAAAATGATTGGTTTAATAAAATATGTTTTACACGGAAGTTATTTGCTCATATGAGTAAACTCAAAATAGTTTAAAATTTGGGGGTTTCCATTTTTTAAAATTGGGCCTTGAAATAAACTTCAGAATATGCGCGATTTAAAATGCAACTAATATAACTCTTTATCACGCTCAAATCAATAAATATTCGTCAACAGCATTCTTCTGTAAACGTATTGCTGTCGCCTGGGCAGGGGTAAAGATAATAATTGCGCAATGAGTCAATGAGTTGCATTACGTGATGCAGCATTCATACAATGCTGGAAATATGTTAAGAATTTGGATTTTCGGGAAAATACTGAGAAAGGTTGTTAACATTATTCTGCATGGCAGTTGTATAGTGAGAAACGCAGGGGACGAGATTATACCTGCCACTTCTTTTGATTGTTTTTGACTAGGGCGGACTTGAAGGTGTGTAAAAGCTACAGTACCTGAGATGTCGGTTGAAACATGCCCTTTTTTCTTCTATCTGACCGGCCTATGAAGTGGGGTGCGCTAATGGCAGTTCGAGCTTGAAAAACCCTGTCAGTCGTCCTTCATTTCCTATTACTCTTTCGGTATTCTTATAAATGTTTTGTTACTAATTGTACTTATTATTGGGAGTGAAATATGGAAAATATTTTGATATCTTTCGCAGTCCTTCGCGGCTTTCATGTTGTTCCAAGCGTATATTGAAAAACGAGGGAAAACGCAATGGTGAGTCGTATTCTCTTTCTAAATTTCATTTTTAAGCTATCCCAGGTTTTGTGATTAGAGAGTTAATTATTGCCAACTGCCGTGGGAAATATATTGCTGTCTCTTTCTATTTTCCATTTTTCAATTAAAGCAAACACACAATGCTTTAAGCTCGACTCCTGCTGGATTAGCTAGTGCGTAATGGTGAGTACACATCGCAGTTAAAACACGTTTGCGAACAACATTACTAAACAAGGGCATTCTTAAAATGTAGATAGACTCCGTTAACAAACTTCAACATTCTGTCTACATCGAAGCTTCTTCTGATATTTTAGGGGTAGTGTCAAGAAGAAGAAAAGATTACTGTAGGGATCACTATTAAACAGATTAAAGAAAAGTTCATATATCAAAGAGACAAGGAAAGTATTTGAGGTAGGTGGGAAATCTTATGCTTATTTATTTATTCATCATACCGATGTGTCATATTATTTCCTCTACTATTCTTCAACTATTATTAAAAACAACTTATTCTTCTTTCTCTTGACATTGGTTGAACTAAATATTTATAAACATTGCTTTATTACATATTAGCTCGCTTACACAACGTAGCACGGTTAGATTTTTAAACTACAATAAATTAGTGTGGTTTACCTTATACGTGTTTTATGATTTTATTGTACAATATTCTATGAGGGTTTTATAGTGAATTCTCCCGTTTACCCCTTACAATTGTAACTTTTCACCCCAGTATTCCTAATAATGAAAGAGAAATCCCCCAATATTCATGCAAGGGTACGTGAAACAAAGGTGGATACTCTGACTTCCTTTATCCCCCGCCCCGACAGTTATCCAAGTTCTTAAATGGTACATAACATTTTGGTATACTCTTTGCGGGTGAAAGATAACTCGATCGGAATAGAGCTGGTTAAATTGTAAACTTTGGTATATTCTTTTGGGTTCATAGTTTTTAATAATATAAATTATACATAATAGGTAAACCCTCAATTTGTAACATGAAATAATATTCTGCACTCCCAGGTCACCACGTATTATTCACATATACGTCGACCACCGGAAGAAATTATCTCAATTAATATAAACTATCCATGTGGGATTTGTAGTGGACGAAGTAACGTCTTGGCCTGTTTTATCCGGGTCCTCCAGGTTTCCTCGCCATTCTTTCCACTGATTGCTCCATAATCACATTTTCTGCGTCCTGCCATTGAATTTGAGTACAGGATGAATATAAAACAAATTAAGCATAACTTTCTTACAAGAGGGTTATTAGAAGGTTTTAGCATCCAGAAACATCAGTGTATACATCTATGGAATTAGAGTAAATATTATTCAGAGGTTTTGACTCTGTTTATTGTATAAACATCTGCATTATTTGATAAATGGCAATTAAAGAAAGAAATAATACACAGGGTCGATTGTCGCGTTTTAAACTCTTATCTTCTGTTTGCTGGAGTGTTTTATTATTACTATGTATATTTCTTAAAATAAAATGTAACCAAATATTGTTATGTTTTATTACGAGGAATTTGGTGCAGCAAGTATTTATACTCGGAGTAACAACTATTTTATCCTTCATGGCTTTCTCAAGTAAATGTCAAGGCCCTTTTTGCAAATAAGTTCGTTTATAACTCTGATGTGTTCATATTGAAATACAAGTAAAATTACATAGTATTAATAGCCGCACATCTGTCAGAGCGAATTTGACTTTTCAATAATGAAGACTGAGCAGAGAAGGTGTGCGAAAGTAACCTATACGATTTTTACTTTCTCTAGCACGAACATAGTACACCAAAAATTGATACCGAGATTTCATTGAAATACATATTTTAGGGCACCCTGTATAAAAAATAAATAAAGCATTTTTAGAAAAAACGTCAAAGCGTGTGTGTGTGTGTGTGTGTGTGGTGCGCGCGATCGCGCAGTGTTTGTGTATGTCTGTGAACAATATAACTCAAAACCGAAAAGTCCGTTAAATATTAATCTTGTATCTCCCAAGAATGTGATACAAAAATGTACAGGAAAATCCTGCATCTCAAACTACCCTTTACATGGAACAGTTTTTGAAAATGATTATTTTCTCAAAAATGACTAACGATTTTGATGAACGTACCGATATTAAAGATACTTACATGGCAAATAAAATGTATTATATTTTAATTTCCTGGGAAGAACCCAGAAGGCCTCTTCATTCAAGATGACTTTTGCATTGCTGGTAAACCATAAGATATAGACAGAAACTTACTACAAAAATTATAGAGCTGATTGAAACACATTATTTATGTCATATATCTACGTTTTTGCAGAAATGTTTTATTTTTTGGTGAGGTGTTTACCATTTCTGGGTTATTCTGTATTCTCTTATCTGTATGAATTTTCAAACGAAGTGATAATTCGCTATTAGTTTCTCCTCCAGGTCACGTAAAGAGCATAGAATTTCAAAGTATCGCATAGCGATTAACCTTTAAAACATCTGAATATTGGTTTCTTCTTATACCTTCAACGAAATGTACAGATTTGTAATGAATTTATCTGGATTAACAATGAATAGAAGCATAAGCTATTGTAAGAAGTTCATAGAAGAATAAGTAGAGAAAGTGATGCGAATGTAACTCATACAATGTTTTAATGCTCAAGAATATGCACGGTTTTGAAGCATTGCCTCCCAGCCCTTGGTTTCAGACAGCCACATGCACATTGCCGATGTGCAGCAGTGGATGTTAACAGAGCTGTTGAAAGAAGATTCACTGACGGTTCCCGAGAGGTCGTTCCCCACCCAGCAGCTTTATTTGTAGCATTTTCCATTTACTGCGAGATACACCGAGTTTGTGTGGTGAATAGAAATGATCGCATTTGCCTGTCAAGTGCGAAATTTGGTATGCAAAATACTGCAAAGGGCGACGGGAAGCTCGGAGCGTGATATATTAAAATAACATAACAGATTTCACGATAAGAGCGGAGAAGGTGGCAAGTAAGGTTTCGTGGTGAAGACTAATGAACTGTTACTTTGCCAAAATGTGAATATTTTACTCCTTGTGGTACGTTATTAGGTTACAGCAGCTTTTAAGACGCTTTTTTTTTTTTTCCTTCCTTTTTAATGATTTATTGATCGATCAGCGCATGTGCGCTCTACAGATCATTGATAAAACGCTTCTTGAAGCTGCCCCTTGGGAACTGCTGTCTTAATTCCAACCAGAAACACACCATTTCGTAGTTCCAGTTATACTTATGTAACTGTATCATTTACCGCCGAGTATTTCTATATTTATAATTGATAAGGTTCCTGCTTGTGGTAAATACGTCTGGCGTTTCCACAACTTACTATAACTGCCTAGAATCGTTGATAGATGATGGGCTGTTTTACAAAAGGTATAATGGGAACCCTACCAAAGCTTATTCCTCTAATAACGGAGACAGAGGGAGCAGAATTGCAATTTGTACTTACTTCCTTGTAGGTACAACGGAAATAAGGAAATATATTAGGCTAAAGCAATAGTAACATCTTTTAAAAGCTGGTCGCTATGTGATGGATTAATGACATTGAAATCCCGTTGCTTTTGCATGGCCAGAAGGGGGGAGACAACGATTTTCATTTAAGAACATTATAAAAAAAACATTTCGAAAAAATTTCTATTTAGGGGTGGGGGATTTTCTTGAAAATCTTGGTGTCATACGCTTAAAAGATGCTGAGCTTAAATATCAAGTTTGGTACTTAATCTACTTTTCGTTTTCAAGTTATGCCGATTTTTTTTTTTTTTTTATATAGTGTTTAACGCCTGCGTTTATTACTTGTGGCACCGCATGTTGAGTTATGCTGTTCACACACATGAACCTTTTTCTAAAACTCCTGTTTTTATTCAGGAGGTCTCAAAGTAGGTTTCCGGTGAAATCTCGACATTAAATTTTTATGTGGCATAGTAGAGAAAAAAAAATGGGGTTGAAAAAAACGATGCCTAAATGGTAGCAATCAATTGGTTTTTCGTGGTTTTATATTGTTTATAATAAACATCTATACCTTAATATGAAGGTACAAGTTATACGTTTGATAAAATGCAGAAAAAAGCAAAACATAAAAACATAAAAAAAAAAAAAAAAAATACGTTTTCACCTTATGTAACAAATTTCACCGATACAATGTTGCAAGTTAAGCAAGATCGGAACTCTACATAAAAATGTTTAATTTGTTACTACCTGTGCCAAATGTTTTTATTAATGCAGAACCGATCCCCTGGACAAACACTAGTTGTCTTTGGATTGGGGTATTGCAAAACCAGTACATCGAGTTGGAAATAATACTCATGTAGCTTAAAGACTCGCAACATAGGCTAATGGAAGAGTAGGTGTGCGCATAATAGCAAAGTTTACTTTAATCTAACAGCTCTCTCGAAACGCATATTGAAGAGTTAGTTGCCTGTATCTCTAATGAAATTCCGGCCCAGGGGATTCAAATGTAGCGCAATTATCTAGCACAGACCTCGCAGTCGTAATCCGGTCTTGGGATTTACTGCGACCCGCTCTAGAATTGGCGAAACGAATTTCCCTAGCGTCGTCAGTATCATGAATCGTCGGTTTGTTGCTTGGCAGAAAACGTTGCGGATTCTCTTAGCGTAGAGGTTTAATTTAAAGGGCTTCACTTTGGATTTAAAGTCTTGACGAAGGTAATAATAGCACGAAATCACAATATTTCATCCAGGAAGTACCAACTATTTGCCTTTAATATATCAAGAAAATAATATTTTATTTAAAAATTTGACTGTTCTCATAGCTACCTTCATTATTTAAGTATTATCATGTCTGTTCTCGAGCTTTAGAACTCCTATATTGTAGTCAGTTGCATCCAGTCCATTAAGCTAAGATTTCGGACAAATTTTCCAAGCAAGGAAGGAGATATGTTTGGAAAATTCATGTGTAACTGTTCTCAGACTGCACCTCTATGCATTTTGCTGCTTTAACGATTCGTCAAAACATCTGTAGTTTATGAGTGATGGACGAGTTACGCCATGACTTCATGAGCATTTATTTGTCCATTTTGGAATATTTGTCACTTTCTCACAGTTATTCCTGTATTGCTATTATGGCCATACACTACCTTTAATTGACTATACATTTCTGCATTTTCAGCAACCAAAGATTAAAAATCCAAATCTAAAGCAGCGGCAGCACATTTTGAACAAGTAGAGAATACACTATAACATGTTTCGTTTGAAACTCATACAACACATTAACAAAATCAATCAAGTTTAAATAGAAGCCCAACAATGATCTGCGCGGCGGGAGTGCACAAATTGTTGTTATTCCTAGATTATACCTGTATAATAAACAAAGCTAAAAGTAATTTTGCTTTAATACTGTTGTTGAATACATTATGTACTCTGAGTGGGAGCATAGATTGATTTGAACACAGTTTTTTTTAATAATATGAATTTCGGCAGGCACACGTTTAAGGCTTTATTTGGGCTACACAGCTTTTATCATTGAGTTAAATGAAATGGGTACGGTGATTTAGGTACCAGGACTTATTTTGTACGAACATAAGTTTCCAAGTAGATATTAAACGCTTCTGGGATAGAATAATGCTTCGTTTGATAATTTCGTAATTATCTCAAGAAATTTTGTTCTTTAACCTGACATTTTTGTTAGAACCTGTATTTGTATATAATACTAGCTTCGCACGGGTGGTGAACCTAATGAAAAAACTGAGACAAAATTTTCGGTTACAGTACGACCGTGCAATGAAATAAAATTACAATTAAATAATTTGACAGTACTTTATTGTAATGCCTTGTAATGTACAGTTTTCCTTCCGGAGAGAAAACAAATAGTGTCAATTGGTTTGCCGCAACGTACAACTGCCCATTCGAAAAACACGACAATTCAGGATATACGTATTCCACACACTTCTAAGATTGATCTTGGGATTTATTGCCATTGCGAATGTATGGCGCACGGAAAACTGAACACGCTTAAATTCAAAAGGAAAGTCGGGTGACAGTAGTATTCTTGGAATAAGTATATCCTCGCCTTTGAACTTTCCTATGTTATAGTAGTTTAAATCATAATTTTCATAATTTTTAACAACGAGTTTTGTTCCGCTGCGTAATTTCGGCTGATATAGATTGCGTAGCATAATTATCAAGTCAACCTTGAGCTGTAAATTGTGTGGCGGTAATCCTGGCAAATCCAATGAATTACGATTTCAGTTAGATAATTGACGACTTCATTTGGATTGGTAAAGGAAACGATCGACTTAAATGAATGCATTTGTCCATCAATTTTTCCCTGAATTTTTATATCAAGATTATCTATGTTCTTATTAGTTGCTGCTAAAATGGCTCGTTCGCTCAACCAAGCATAGTTTTTGTAATTTACACCAATATTTAGGAACACTTTCGATATTAATTCTTCTTTGACGTTGTGAAGTGACAAAAAATGTGATGGAAACGAAATGAGGCCAGAAGTGTCAACAGGAATTTTCCCATTGCCAATGTCTAATAATGCCTTTGCATCTTCAAAGTAATGATCTACGCAATGTAGCATATATTGTTGGTATTACGAAAAGGACGAAGTCAGCGTATAAGGTATAGTGGAAAGGATGACATGCAGTAAACAGCGTGGGTAAACAAGGATGTCGTTGGCACAATAACAATAATGGCAGCGCTTCCATAGTGTGGCGGGTAAAAGCTGACATAGGTAATGAATTACATTAAGGAGAAACTATTATTCATGCTTCTTCCGAATCTCTTTCTTTCCTTTACTCTTAATCCTTTCCACCTCTTTCTTTATTTACTGCTATGTGAAAACCATTTTTAAGGCTAACAAATACATAACTAAAGAGCAAGTAGATCTGGTTGGTCAATTGATAAGCTTTTATTTGATGATAGCTTTTGTATTAAATTTATCCATTTAACCCAATATATTACTTGACCAAATGATTAAGAGCCCAGCAATTGCAGTGTGATGGTGACGTCTTCATTTTATTTACTTAGCTCATGTACCACATTCCGTTAAATAACCAACATTTGCAATAGGAAGTTAACCTAAAACAGATCCCGTTCTCCGCCATATTCAGATTCTAACAAGGGTTAATGATCATGTGTAGTTTATAGCTTGTTCATTTTAAAGAATTACAATAAAATACGTGGACATATACTTATTTCTTTGTTTGAATGATACTAACCAAGGGAACGATAGTTAATGCATAAGAAGTATATTTGATTTTCAAAGTTATCTTGCGTCATTGTAGCCATAACCGGGTGCATTCCCTTGGCATTGAATGGGGGAAGAAAAATAGAGCAATAGGTACTACGGCCATCTTGTGGCAAATAAATAAGTACGTAGTTTAGGTGTTCGTCACCAGGAAAGCTTCTTTATTTTAAACGATAGGAGTAAGAAAAAGACAGTTATTACCAAAAAATGTATTTGAATTTCATTGCTGCGTTGTGTCATCTCGATAAACTGTTGCGTTACATTAACATTGAATGGGGAGGAAAAATACTATTTTGGCCATCTAACGGCAAATAAATAAGTACCTACTCTAGGTGTTCGTCGCCAGGAAAGCTTCTTTGCTTCTTTATTTTAAACAATAGGAGTAAGGAAAGGACAGTTAATATATAAACATTTATCTAAATTTCACTGCTGCATTGTGCCATTGTGTCGTTAAACTAGTGCGTTACGTTAAAATTGAACGGGGAGAGAAAATATGGCAGTACTACGACCATTTAGCAATAAATAACCATGGTACCATCTGACGTCTATTAGCCGAAATACGCTTCCTTGGCACTGTTTTAATCATTTTATGAGATTTTAAAAACTTTGCCGTACTATTTTAAACATTTTCTTTTCCACAACCTGGTTGTGACAATAACGAACACTACCAAAAAAAAAAAAAATTGTACCATTTGGTGCAGTCGTTCGGAAGTGATGTGCATACATACATTTCGGCGATTCATTTTATATATAACCAGCTGCTCGCCCCGGTTTCGCACGGGTGGTGTACCTAATGAAAAAAACTCGGACAAAATCTTCCGTTTACAGTGCAACCATGCAATGAAATAAAATTACAATTAAATAATTTGACGTTTTATTGTAATGCCTTGTAATGTACAATTTTCCTTCTGGAGTGAAAAAAATTGCGCCAATAGTTTGCCGACTCTCGCACGCAACGTACAACATGCGAAAAATGTTGGTATATTACACACACACTTTTAATGATTGATCTTGGGATTTGTCGTTGCGAATGCGCTTAAATTCAAAAGGAAAGTTTGTTGACATTAGTGGTATTTTTGGAATAAGTATATCCTCGCCTTTGAACTATCCTATGTTATAGTAACTTAAATCAAAATTTTCATAATTTTTTTATCAGCGAGTTTTGTTCCGCTGCATAATTTCGGCTGATTGATATTGCGTAGTATATAATTATCACCGAGTCAACCTTGAGCTGTAAACTGAGTGGCGGGAATCCTGGCAAGTCCAATGAATTTAGGAACTCGGTTAGACAATTGACGACTTTATTTGAATTGGTAATGGAATTGCTCGACTTAAATGAATGCATTTGTCCATCAATTTTACCCAGAACTTTTACATTCAAATCATCTACATTCTTATAAGTTGTTGCTAAAATGTCTCGTTCGCCCAACCAAGCATAGTTTTTGTAATTTGCACCAATATTTGGAAAAACTTTCGATATTAATTCTTCCTTTGACGTTGTGAAGTGACAAACATTTGATGGAAACGAAATTAGGCCAGTAAAAATGTCAACTATATCTGAAAAACGCAACGAAGCGTAAACATCTGCGCAACGTAGCATATATAGTTGGTATTGCGAAATGGACGAAGTTAGAGCACCCATAAGGTAGTGTGGAAAGGATGACATATGCAGTTAACAGAGTGGGCAAGCAAGATGTCGTTGGCATAATAACACTAATGGCAGCACATCCATAATGTGGCGCGTATACGCTGACATAGGTAATGAATTACATTAAGGAGAAACAACATTCATGCTTCCGAATCTGTTTCTTTCCTTTACGCCTAATATTTTCCACCTCTTTCTTTATTTTCTTCTATGTCAAATCCGCCATTACTAAGACTAACATTTATGTAACTAAAGAGCAAGTAGTTGGGCAATTGATAAGCTTTTATTCGATGATAACTTTTGTGTATTAAATTTCTCTATTTAACCCAAAATATTACTTGATAAATGTATTCAGAGCACCGCAATTGTAGTGTAATGGTGACGCGGGTATCTTCATGTTCTTTAGCTAGCTCATGTACCAAACGTCAAACAACCAACATATCTAGAATTGGGCGGTGGGGGGTGGTCAAGAATATTTTTTATAGTTGAAATTTCAAGGTGTTTGGATTAACGCTCTCTCAGCACACCAACATTTAAAAAAAACTGCAATATCAATAGTCCTCCGTGGTTTAGGGGTGATATGCTAGCCTCTAGTTTCCAAGATCGCGGGTTCAAATCTGGGGAGGAGGGTGATTGATTTTATTCGGGTATAAAAATGCTTAACAGCTTCCAACAGAGCGGAAGTAAAGGCATCGATCCAGTGTTGTAGATTTATGCGACAGTGGTCTTTCATGTCTAAATGGGATGCTGAGAACTGTAGCATTAAAGAACTCCATAAATAAACTTACCCTCCTTTTTACATACTCAATTCAAACTTATTTTTATTTTTGGACTTTATATTTAATTTTAGACGATATTGCAGATTACCAAGAACAAATTAAAGGAATGAAAGAGTTTCAGTAGTAGACTTATTTGTGATCTAGCTGAGTATATTCCTGTATTATACCACTTAATATTTTTGCTTAGAATTTTATTAATTATTCAACCATCATATTTTATGTTTAGCTTGCATTTTTAGTTTCTTTATCACGTACAATATACATAATAAGCAGGGAAAGTATTGCATTCCGTCCAGAAATTTAGAGGTGCTAAGTTATCGAAAATAAATGTTTTAAGGACACGTGAATCCCAGAAAAAAGTGCTTTTAGAATAAGATATGCCTGTGCGTCTTTGAACAGCATAACTATAAACAAAAGTAGGTTAAGTACCAAACTTGGTATTTGAGTTTAGCATCTTTCAAACATGCGACGCCAAAGTTTTTTGGAAAATTTCCCATCCATCCCAATCTACAGTTTATATGGAATATTTTTGAAACTTATTTTCTCAAAAAATTGCTCTAACAGTTTGGATTAAATGCCATCATATATTCAACAAATTTTGAGGCAAATAAAATGAATATATTGAGTTTTGTGGGAATAGAATTTGAAGCCTTCTTCATTCTGGAAAATGTTAGCATAAACCATAAGATATGGATAAATACTTATACTACACAACAATGTAGATCTCATTAAAGTATTTTACATTAGTTCATTTTATGTAGAGTTAACCATTTCGGAGTTATTCCTTGTTATTGGCACGAATTTTCCAATAATGCTTTTCTCAAATGGGAAGTCCTCATTCGTTTATTTATTTATTGTTTTAACTCCTGACCATGCAAAAAGAACGAAATGTCAAAGCCCTCACTTGACGACCAGCTTTTAATAAATTTGACTATTGCATTAACCTAATACATATATTCCCGCATTTCTGTTGTACCTTTAAGGAAATAACTAATGATTATTATTATTCGAAAAATAATTGGTCAAAAATTTTGTGATTACAATGCACTTGTTGTAAATCGGCTTTCCTAGTTCCTCGGCGGAAATAGTGCCAACTATCACTTAAAAAAAAAAAAAAAAGAGAGACCATATTTTGGGCAATCCTAAAAATTGTTTTGAGAAACTGGACATGTATCAACTATTGAATGGAATGACTATCACTTAAAAAAAAAAGACAATATTTTGGGCAATTCTAAAAATTGTTTTGAGAAATTGGACATGTACCAACTGTTTCAGATATACCACAAAGCCTAAACGTTTCTTTATCAGTTTAAATGCAATCAGTTGTTTACCATGTTTTTTAACTTATAACATGGTTTATCTTAATGATTTTATTAATGTTTGATACAATAATGCTCCATTTTTGTCATAAATCTTTCAGTGTCTGTAGCTCAAATAACAATGCGATTTGGTTTATCAACTTTGTAGATTTATTCTGTATTATGATTAATGTACGGTGCTTGGGTTTGATTTGCCTAAATAAGTTGCAATGTGTAATTTTAACGAAAAAATGGTAAATTGGTTAAAAAAAATCTGTGTCCATTCACATGACTTTCTCTACACCTCTGCACCTCTGTAACATATTATTGTTAAAAAGGTTATGCTTCTATTTACTTCATGTTAATCGAGTAAACATTAGCAGGAATAGTCTTATTACTGGCTTCCTTGCAAATAGTAAGTAAAATAAGGGAGAACCATAGGTTAAAGTGATATTCAAAGGCTGGTTGCTAAGTGACTGAAATTCCTTTATTTGTATGGGCAGGAGAGAAAAGTATGTTTTTAAAACTGAAACAAAATACAAGAAATATATTAAAAACGATCAATTCCACGAAAACATGTATATAACATCAATTGTGTGTTTTAATGTGCTCTCATTTTTTGTGTGTTAAGTATTTGTCCACCTCTTACGGTTTAGCAGTTATGTAAAATTCCGTAAAATTCATCCAGAATAAAGTAGTCTTCAGAGGCCTCTCCCAGAAAATTCAAAACATACATTTTATTTGTCTGGTAAATGTCTTTAATGTACCATATTTTAATCAAAATCGTTAGAACCATTATTGAGAAAAGAAAATGTTTTGAAAAAAGTTCCATGTAAAGGGTAGTCAGGGGTGAGGGGATTTTTCTCAAAATCTTCGTGTCACATCCCTGGAAGATGCTAAACTTAAATACCAAGTTTGGTGTTTTACAGACTTTTAGCTTTAGAGTTATTGTGTTCACGGAAACACACACACACACACACACACACACACACACACACACACACACACACGCGCGCGCGCGCGCGGACTTTTTTTTTTTTTTTTTGTTATACAGGGGGACCCTAAAAAATATATATATTAGTACTATGTACACAGTACTTATAGAGAAAGTAAACATCGAATAAACACGCGTAAATAAGGTTCTACAAAGATAGCGTACAAAAAACCGGCCGCAAGTACTAAGTTACACATTGTCGCCCGTCAATTGTTATCTATTGTTGCGAAGCTGTTTGGTCAAGTTTTATAAATGTTATTTCTTTATTATGTAATTGTTACCCGTTTACCTATTTGTTGTTGTATCTGCTCGAGGCGGGCAATTCGCGCGTAGTTGGCTGGCGAGCAGTCTGTACACGGGGCCGGTTTTCGTGCGCTACCCATGCGGAAAAACATTCAAATTCCTATTTAATAAAATAATTTAAGAATAAGAAGCAGCTATGCAAATTTTAAAGTAACTAATGAAGTACCCGACGTCGTTAGGATTGATGAAATGAGATGTGTGTTTTGGCTGGGAATGAACTTAAGACGTCGAAGCTTTACTACTTGAAAACTCAGCAGTGCATTATTAATCTTGTCTGGCACTGCATTGGTCAGTTTTAACGTCCTTTGTCACTTTCTGAAGTTGATCCAGCTGTTTTCCTTTTAAAAAGCAATAAATAGTGCTGATACTGGTGTAAGCCTACGTCATTTAACGTCCTTTAACCTGGTAGGTCATATCGGACGATGAATGACATTGGTGAAATGATGTTCAAATGATCTCGGATCCATGGAGCTTAAAGTTACTCGGCATTCGTCTTCTCAGGATAAGGGAAAACCCCGGAGAAAACCTTATCCGGGTAACTCACCCTAAGCGAGATTCGAACTCACGACCTTTTGAATATGAGGCAGATACGCTACCACCACACTTCCCAGGCGGGCATTGGATTGACTGATGAATAATGTTTTAATATGGTAATAACATGAACATTAGAATGAAGGAAACATTATATTGAATAAATACGCTTTACAGTATCAAGAGTTCCCACAATGTGCAATCGAAAATGTCGATTGCAAATTTTACAGTGAGCTCCATAATTAAGGCTTGTCTCTTCGAAGAAAGATTATCTATCCTGAAAATTGGATAAAAAGGTGCATTTCCGTTTTGGCATAATAGCTTAAGTTCAAGCAATTATCACAGCACATCAACTGCCAACAGCAAGCATACTGGGCTCACAGAATGCACTAAACAATAATAAAAATAAGTGAGATAGGCGCCGACTCAGCATTTCTCACAACAAAAAATGGCAACACTTTTAATTAGGTTTTTAATTTAGAACGCAGTGTCAAGAAAATAGGGGCCTTATCGCGTTCCAATAAAAATTCTCGGGTCACGAGAATTAAAAAAGGGGACTATACTATTTTTATGGAACGAATGGCAGGCTTATACTGATATCGTCAGCTTTACGCTTTTTTACCATGCCAATGAAATTGAATAATGAACAAACAAAAGGTAAATTAATTACCATAACGCATCAATGAACCAGAGGAAAAGAGCAAGTAGCCATTTGCTATCGTATACCATGATACACATTACACTAACGCTAAGAGACGCTGAACTGGCCGGTCCCCATGGCCACGCTCGCTAAAGCGTCTCGCTTTGGTGCTTCGTGGGCAGGGGATCGTGGGTTCGAGTCCCGCCTTGGGCATGGGTGTTATATGTTTGTGCAATGTGTATATGTTTGTAAAAGAAACAGTAAAACCAGTAATCAGTAAAACGTACGGGGGGAAATGTAAATAGGGATACAGTACCGGAGTCCTGATCAGACTCCGTTACTGTTTTTTAAAAAAAAAGAAAAAACAAAAAAAAAAAAAAAAAAAAAAACTTACAGGCAGAGAGGCAGGAATGCACACCAACCCGGCAGTCCCTAGTTGCAGATTCTTGCTGGTTTACCGACTAACCCTCACAAAAGCCACAAATAATCTTATTCTTTGTTTATATACTTAAGTTAAATATATTCCTTTATTTCTGTGGTATAGCAGAAAGCTGTTTACGACGGAGAATTTCAATGCATGTGTCACTTTTAAGTTAAACAAATGGAAGAACTTGTACGTAGTTATTTTGGGGGAGGGCTTCTGGGGGGCGTTCGGTCTCGTTCGTCCCCCCTCCGTAAATATGCCCCTGTCTGTAATGGGAAGTTAAACCTAAAACAGGTCCCGTTATTTTTCCGCCACTTTCAGATTCCAAGAAGGGTTAATGGTTATGTGCATTGTATATAACTTGTTCATTTTAAGGAATTACAACAAAAATATACTTATTTCTTTATTTAAACGATGTGACCAAGGGTACGATAGTTAATACATAAGAAATATATTTGTTTTTCAGTTATCTTGCGTCATTGACACAATAACCGAGTGTATTCCTTTGCCATTGAATGGGGAAGAAAAATAGAGCAGTAGATACTACGGCCATCTTGTGGCAAATAAATAATACGTATTCTAGGTGTTCGTCGCAAGGAAAGCTTCTTTGCTTCTTTATTTTAAATCATAGGAGTAAGGAAAAGACAGTTATTACCTAAAAATGTATTTGAATTTCACTGTTGCGTTGTGACATCTCGATAAACTGTTGCGTTACCTTAACATTGGATGGGGAGATAAATACTACTATGGCTATCTAGCGGCAAATAAATGGGTGCTTACTCTAGGTGTTCATCGTTAGGAAAGCTTCTTTGTTTCTTTATTTTAGACGATAGGAGTAAGGAAAGGACAGTTGATTCATAAACATTTATTTGAATTTCACTGCTGCGTTTTGTCATTATCTCGATAAACTGTTGCACTACCTTAACATTGAATGAGGAAAACTACTACTTTGGCCATCTAGCGGTAAATAAATAAGTACTTACTCTAGGTGTTAGTCGCCAGGAAAGCTTCTGTTCTGCTTTATTTTAAACAATAGGAGCAAGGAAAGGATAGTTAATATGTAAAAGTGAATTTGAATTTCAGTGCTGCATTGTGTTATGTCGCTAAACTGGTGCGTTACTATAACATTAAATGGGGAGAGACAATATAGCACTAATACGACAATTTAGCAACAAATAACCGTGATACCACTGCCATCTGGTGGCTATTAACCGAAATGCGTTCGCTTGGCACGATTTTTATTCATATTATGAGATTTTAAAAACTTCCCCATACTATTTTTAAACATTTTCTTTTTCACAAAGCTTATCGTGACAATAACAAACGCAAAAAAAAAAAAAAAAGTTCAATTTGATGCAGCGTTCGGAAGTGATACGCGTACATACATTTCAGCGATTCATTTATATATATAATCGTATATCTTCATATAAATTCTATGTACAAACTATTCGTATGAAAACTTATTGTTCTACCTGCTTTCTGTTATCGAGATAAACCTGTGCAGAAATAGTTTATTATACATTTTATTGAAGATTTAAAGGAAATGGAATCGATAATCATATGCTTAAAAGCTGGTTCGAAATGAAGGTTGGTCTAGAAATCCCATATATCTCGTATGAAAGCTTATTTTTCTACCTGCGTCCTGTTATCGAGATAAACCTGTGCAGAAATATTTTATTACACATTTCATTGAAAATGAAAAGGAAATAGAATTGATAATCATTTGCTTAAAAGCCGGATCGAAACTTAGGTTGGTCTAGAAATCCCATACATCTCGAAAAACAAATAAATTGCAACAGCACTTTAAAAATGACAAAAGTATTGAGTAATTCAAACCAATACCGAGTATCTCGAAAATTAATAATGCTATAAAACTGTTATTTAAAATAAATTGCCTGTTTTATCTGTGTGTCTCTCTCACACTCTCTCTCTCTCTCTCTCTCTCTCTCTCTCTCTCTCTCTCTCTTTTTTTTTTTTTTTTTTTTTTTTAAAGAGATCTTTGGTTTTTGTGCAGATGGTTTTTTGTCCTTGTCTTTATGTTTTACCTACCAGTTATACAACGTTATTGAATGTTCGTTCAGAATGAATAGGGTTTCACAGGCTTTTCCCAGGAATTTCATTATATAGATTTTATTTGCCATGTAAATGTCTTTAATGTGTGGATGTCATTTTATGCAAATTCGTTAGAGCCTTTCTTCTTCTTCTTTAGAAATTAAAACATTTCGCAAAATCTTCAATGTAAAGGGTAGTTAGAGATGGGAGATTATGCTGAAAATTTATATGTTTACAGTTCATGTAAACATATACAGAAAGGCCAATCATAAATCTTGAAAGTAATGTAACTTCTACCATAAACGTAGCTTATAAAATTCGTGTATAAACATCAGTGCTGTTTGATGAAGTTTTGTTGAGTCTGTGCCTGTTTTTATTGCATATTGGTAGCTGATACGATTTGCAACATCAAACGCGTATCAGAGTTCAGGAGTAGCAGTTAGTATCTAGTGGTCAATCGCAAGGGCTTCCAGTACAGGAGCGCAACACCAGGGTATAGTGAGCTCTTTGTGCGTTCAACGTAGGAGGAATGAATGAAAGGGAGGCCTGAATGGCATCCGGATCCTTACTAGGATATGCGCTGTCAAAGAATACCTAACGATTCCAACATAGCGTCAATCCTGTGCCTGAGCTAACAGCAACCGGGAGTACAGAGTGTAAAGGAGACGTTCCAGGAAGGGACGCCAGCGGTCACACCAAACAAGGTAGGGCAGGTCGTAAATTGCACAGCCCTACCGTAACAGACAAACCTCCACCTCTTACTCCAACAACCCTAAAACACGTAGTAATAAATGATGGGGCAAGAAATTCGTAGTAGAAGGGAAATCATCTTAGCGATCGCTTCCCAACCCATAGAAACCGCGAAAAAAATCTTTGGTGAACACGTGTCTCACACACTACCGCGGTGCCATGTTCCTCGGTTAAAAGAACCGAATTTTTCTTTTCTATAAATTGTGTTTCAACAAAAGAAATTTGCATCGATCATTTTTTGTAAGCAAATATGCTCTTAACATCAAATGGTATTTAATTCAGATGCAACAGATTGATGAGGTTGAAGAATATTCGGTTAAGAAATTAATGTGTAACGTTTCTATTGTTATTATTTCTAACCAGTGCGTTTACCATTACTTAAAATAAAAATACAAGTTTTAAGTTAATACTGTGAAACTTTGTATGCAGTATACGAGTATACCAGTTTCAAAGTCCTCTGTAATATTGGTTTTAGTTGTATGCTTCGTGTAGTAATTAGCAAGCTTAGTCATATGGTAGGTACAATTATTTAAAATTTAACGATATACAAAAATGAAAAAAAAATATACAGTGTCGTATTCCATATTGTAGTACAGTTCTTTAGCCACTTATCATTAGAATTACCCGTAGAATTCCTGAAGCGCATGTTATGGCAAACTGGCGAAGCCATTTCAGGAAAAATCCTCATTCTTTTGTTCTTGCTTCTGTCAGCAGCCTCCACTTGTGTTAGCCACTTACCCATGGCTAAAATTTTAATTGTATAATAAAATATTTCAAAATTACATAATTGTGAAAAGGTTAAAAAAAAAATTGAAATGTTTAAAAATACCATCATAAGTTGGAACCAGCCTTACTTACTACTCCATAATAAACATTTCAAAATTACATCGTAATTAACATTACTTACAAATAACACAGTTTTTACCATTAACTCTATAAACAATGTATAAATTAGGGTAAAAAAATCAATAGTATAAACTGCATATTTTTTTAAATTCACCGATGGATCACACATTAAGGTTTATCACTTTTTAAAATATTTTATCCTTTTTAACATCCTCTAATGCTTTGGACCTATGCAGTTATCTGGTTTTATATTGTGCGTAGAAATCAGAAACCAAAATATTGATATTTGTAAGTAATTTTCGTTTTCTTTTTAATCGAATAGACGTGACTTTTTGTAGTTGCATACTTTGCACTTAATATATTGGAGTGCTAAGTTATGCCATTTTAATTCTCTTGAGCTGGATCAGTGGTCTGCAAAATCTAGACATTGCTAAGCTAATCAGTGTTAGAACGTCTGAAGCGTTTTTCCATGGGTATATTTAAATGGTCGTGTGTATCATTTGAAATTCTCGGTCCAGTTTCATAAGGCTTACATACAGCTTGTGTACTTGAAAATATGCAACGTGTTCCTTTCCTTTACAATGGAATTATTTGTATAATTTAAGGACCGTATACAAAAGTTGACTACCAGACTATAATATAAACACAGTGCATACATGTACACCTCACAAAGTGAATAAGTAACCAGAAAATACTGAATTCCACTGAATCGCTCTCGAACATTACAAACTTAGTTAAACGACAGGAGAATTTCTATTTAATTTTCTAATGTTTGTGCCTAATTTAATGATAGAGCGCACCACTTGATAATATGTTATTTTTGGTTGTGAATTTCATTTCTCTAATTCAAAAACCTGTGCGACTTGTTTCATTGCAGAAAATGAGGGGAAAATAGTGAAGTTTTAAAATAGGACATATTTCTTCCATTAATACGTTATATATAAGTATTGCTAAATATAAGATTTTTTAAATGAAAAGCTATGAAAGTTATCACACAGCTTTAATATTAAGGTTTTGCAATGTTTAAAAATGTAAAAAATCCAAATTTCGAAATTGGATTAATTAACATACATAATAAATTAACATACAACATATCAAGAGAGAACCTGCCCCCTAGCTCAGTCGTGGAGTACCTGCCTATGCGAGGGGTCCCAAGTTCGATTCACAGTTGGGGGTGTTTCTAGCCAGGTTTATTCCCTGGCTTCCCCAGAGTGTGGAAGTATGAGTGATAGTGTGAATGTATGTGTGTGTGTGTGGAGAGAGAGAGAGAGAGAGAGAGAGAGAGAGAGAGAGAGAGAGAGAGAGAGAGAGAGAAGAGATTCTAATTAATGAAAAAAATCTGATGTGCTCCATTCACATGACTTTCTCTACCTCTCTGTAACAAATTATTGTTAATAAGCTTATTCTTCTATCCACTTCATGCCAATCGAGGTAAACGTTAGCAAAAACATTTTATTACTTAGTTTCTTATAGGTAAAAGGGAAATAAGATACACTAGGCTAAACTGACAGACAAATGCTTTAAAATGTGGTTGCTATGGTATAGAAATCCAAAGCTTTGCGAGCTCAAGTGTTGACAAGTTCCCGTATGAGAAAAGTATTAAGTATTTTGAAACTGAAATCAATAACAAGGAATATCTTAAAAAACGATTAACTTCAGGGAAAAATTGCGTGCTGTACATTTTTGTGTAGTAAGTTTTTGTCTCTCATACGGTTTACCGGTGTGCAAAATTCCGCAAAATTCACTCAGAATAAAGATATCTTCAGAGGCTATTCCCAGAAAATTCAAGTTATACATTTTATTTTTCGTGTAAATATCTTTAATATACGATATTTTAATCAAAATCTTTAAAGCCATCTTTGAGAATATCGAAATACTCGAAATATTGTCAAAGTAAAGGTTAGTTTGGGGTGGGGGGATTTTTCTCAAAAGCTTCGTGTCGAAGATACTAAACTTAAATATCAAATTTGGTATTTTATCGACTTTTTGTTTTTGAGTTATCGTGTTCACACACACACACACACACACACACACCCACACACACACCCACACACACACACCTTTTTCCAAAAATGCTTTTTTTTATGCAGGGGACCCTAAAACGTATATTTTCGGTGAAATCTCGGTATCGAATTTTTGGGTGGATGCAATATCTTCTCTATACACTATGTAGGTAGATAGTACGTGTAAATAAAGTAAAAAGCTGAGCCCAATTCTCGACAGGCTATACATTCCAAAGGAAAACTCCGCCGATATGACCGTACAGTTAAATGCCGGATATAAATGGAAAATAAATCAAATAAATGCACCGGCGAAAAAAATATATATACATACATATTCATATATACGAATGCCATCAAAAGCAAATGAATGACAGAAAAAGATGATAGCGCATAAGGTAACTTTTTCTAATCGAAATGGTCCCTTGTGGTGAAAGGAGTAATTCGATTGCCTTGTTTAAATACCTTTCTATTGTAAATTAACCGTGCGTGAGTTACTTGCAAACAAAACCGAAGACTGTGATATTGGAATTTTTATTATTGTTTTCAGATCATTACACACATTATCTTGGTTTTCAGAATTTTTTGAAAACAGGTTCGTAAAATAACATGTGCAGACGTTTCTATACGTTTATGTGTAATTTGCATCACAAATGTGCCCTTATAAGAAGCTTGTCTCCAAGGCAGGTAAGCTTTTTACTTTATTAAACATCTGTCTATTTTGACCTTCTGTTAACTAGCTGTGACGTATCACAGAAGTAGAGTTTCAATATAATCTAGAAATTTCGCCCAGTGCTTTGTTAGGTTAGGTTGTTAGGCTATTTTGTTTACGTATGCTCTTGTTATCTGCAAAATCTGCAGGATCAAATAGTAGACGATGACACCACATGCATTTTAAGTTTTCGCTTCCAATAATGCGCTTTTTGAACAAAGTTGAAGCTTTTAGAAAAATTATATTTAAACAAATCGTAAAACTTCCACAGACTAAAAATTCATTAAAAAAGTATGTTTCAAAGTAGATATGATCACTTTGAAATGCTGTGGACCACGAACTTCTCAAATTAAAAGACACTTTCTTATTTAGAAAATTCGTGTTAAAATATCAAGTCCTCCTGGAACTGTAGTTTTAACGTCCTTAACCTGTAGGTAAATAACACGTCGTTTCACCCCCGTTGATGTGAGTTAATTACAGAATTCGAGAAATAATATATCAAATGTAATCCTTAAGGCTTGAGGAAGGCATTAAGTCAATGAGGTATCGCTAACGTGGCTCATTGGGGTTTGCTCCTCACAAGCTCTTCAACTATGTCTTCGCTCCACTTAAAAAACATCCTCTGCTGGTTTTGTGACTTAGAGTCCGCCAATTTTGGCAACGCATAAACAGGAGACATATGTCCTCATGATGCCTTGGGTTTAATGCGGCCGATGTGTAAGTTTAGGAGGATGAAAATGTATGGAATAAATACATTAAAACATTTTATATAGAAGTTAATTAGTGATATTTGTGTGTGTGCTCCACATTTGTACAATAAAGTGCTACCGCGGATGCATGTGTATATAGCGATTCCGAGCTACTCACTTCAACGGCAGCTTATCCAACACAGCCACGAATACTATCCCTTTACCACATTATATTGGCACATCTATAGCTAAAGTAATTGCAGATATCCACCAATGGTCCACGCAGTTACACTGAATTAGCACAAGTGTGATATAATAGCTTATAATCATAGATGCACATGATGGCATACCCGTGTAAGAGTATATTTTTACACTTGGTAAATTCACCGACTTGGCAAACATCCGTTATATTTCAGGGATGTCTAATAACAGAATATGCATACATCTAGAAAATGAGAAAACAGCTGACGAACTATGCAGCAATGATTCCACTATTGTTGTCAATAATGTACCCCTACCCTCCACCCATTCATTACCAAGCAGAAATATATAACTATTTATGTATTATGTTGTGCAATAATTTGTGTGTACATAGAAATACGCGGTTGTCGAACAAGTGCAATCTAAGGCTAGAATGTGTAAGGAACACTATCAAACCACGGGCAACGCCGGGCATTTGAACTGGTATGTAATAAAAACATTTCTTTTTCGATTAACGTGAAGAGAGAATAATAAACGTTTATATGGATATTTTATTGAAGAATGAGTTAAAAAAAAAAAAAAAACATATAAATGTAACGATTTAGAACTTCTTTAAAAATCACATAAGATGCTAAATGTCCAAATGAAAATGCTACTTTTCTAATTTGAAAATGCTGTCTGTCGCCTTATATCGAAGGAAATGATAGAGATTCAATAGGATATTATGTTTCATTCAGTTCATGGTTTTACTTATTTATCTTCTATTTTATGGTCCTATTCTTTATTCAGTGGTCGAGCTTTAAACTTTAATATTTTAATATCAAAACTTGAAGCTATATATGCTTCACTATGATTTTAAACAGAAACCGCAACAAAAATTTAAGAAAAATACAGAATTTACAGAATCCTATAGAGTTGAGCCTGTTTAAGGCTAACATAACATACATTAATTAGAATAAAATACTTAAGAATGGAAAAGTAATCGAATTCCTTTAGAAAGGATATTAAAATAAATAAAAACAAGACCAAAACTGGGCAGTAACGTGATCCTGTAAACAGGCTACTCATGAAATGCTTAATGAACCACAGGAAATTGGTTAAAATAAACGGAAGGGTTTTTGAGATGGCATTGGGTTCCCTCAACGTTAACGGAAACAGTCATAACAAGCAAAAACACGGTGGAAACAAACAGGGAAAAGGTGTTGTGGATGTTTTATGGCTTCACCACGGGATCTTGGCAAAATACTCAAGCGAGGGAAAGTAACCAAGTCGTTGCTCTCAATTCTCAATTATGTACATGAATTACTCTCTACGCCTATTCTACTCGTACCATTCCCCTGTGAACATCCAGGAATCATTTATTGGATTTTTGCCCCCCGTCATCCTACTTTCATTCTGTAACCGCAACAGAACATTGCATAGCCATTTAGAGCATCTCATGAATTCCCAGAAAATGAAGCGCACCGATGATTCTCTTCGAGAGTAATGAGAATGAAAATGTTAAGCAAAAGTTCTGAAACATAGCCTTTAATTGAAAGCTTGCAAATTCAAATTAATACAACATAAATAAATTAGAATGGCCATTACAACCATGGTTTTAAGAAATTCCGGTAACCTAATTAAGGTTGAAAGCAAATAAAAATCTGATGTGTTCCATTCACATGATCTGTTTTGCAAACAAAATATTCTTACAAAAAACTTAATTACATCAATCTAATCGAGATAAACGTTAGCATAAATTATCTTATTACTTGCTTCCTTGTAAGTAGAAGGGAAAGGGAATACACTAGGCTAAAGCGATAGTCAAATCTTGTAAAGCTAGTTGCTATAAGATGTTTGTATGGTTAGGAGTAAAATTAATGATCTCCATGACATAGTGAAAATTAAATGATTTATAATTTCTATTGTTTTAAAAAATGAAATAAACAGAAAACATAATTCCAAAACTAATGTAAACTTTCTGTTGTATTCTGTAAAACAATGCTCAATAATGTAACGAATTTTTAGTTTTCAATATATTATAATGATCCTGTTTTCAGAATTTTCTTTTCAAAACAGCAATAAAATTTTATGTGAGTTGTTTTCTTCTTCTTTCTAGATACTATAGTTTATTATGAACATAAAAGAAAACATGCCAGTTTAATTATTATCATTTTTAACGCTGAAAATTTAAACAAAAGTGTATTTATCTCATTTTCACGAGGGTTTTGCGCAATTAACTCTTCAGTGATCCACCCTATTGTGTAAATTCTCTTTGCTTTAAGGAACATTGGAAGCGAAATTTCAAATGTCTATATTTCTGCATAATTTTTTCTGAAAGTTTTACTGTGAGTGCATTGCTGTTATGTTGATATGAATATCAAATTTCATTCAAATTAGATACAAACGTAGCAAGATATAAATTATTTCATAAATGTTTTATATAAATATGTTGCGTAATCAAAATGTCCACACACCTCAAATTTTGAGAAAATTGCTTTGTATTTTCCGAATTGAAGCTTTGAAAAACACCAAAAAACTTTAAATGGAAATGTTTCAATAACTTGATTACTGAATTACTATACTTTTTTTAAAGTTAGAAATTTTAAGCTGTAAAATTAATTACTTTTTCATAAATATAAATAGATAGGTATTTTTTGAAAAAATACTATTGGCATTAGTATAATTTTGTTCTTTGTAATATTATAATAGATACTTTATACATTTGTGAAATTTTAGTTGTATTTAAAAAAACTGAGGATCTTGGAATATTTTGAAAGTGTGAACATATAGTTTTGAGAAAAACGCTGCTTTATAAAACAGTATGCTAAGAAATAAGTGTATGGTACGATCTTTAATGACTGTAAAGCCTCAAGCAATGGAGGAACGTCTAAATGTTGACTCTCTATGGATATTCAAAGGATCGATAAATATTTGCTATAAAATAGTATTTTTTAGCCGGTTGTAGTAAAAATTTCGCTCCCAGTGTCCTTAAATTTCAACTAGATTGTGGTATAAGGAAGTGCATAGGCATTGGTTATATGTGTAACCAGTGGCGGCTCGTCAGTCGTGAATATGGGGGTTCACATTTGCATTACCGCCCGCAAAAAAAAAAAAAAAAAAAAAAAAAAAAGTGAGAAGAATTTAAGTATTGAATGATAATAGCATTTTGTATATATCAATTCATAATTATCGAAAGCATATTTAATTTAAACAGATGCTACTAATTAACACATAAAATAAACTTTGATTTCAATTACTTCTCGAAGTTTTTTATTTTGTTAAATGCATATATAAAATTGAATTGCTGGAATCGTAACTCAGAATTTATAAGGGAAATTAATTATAAGTTAAATAAGTAATTAAATTAATAGCAATGAAACAGTAGCTATATATTCACGAATGCAATGATAATTACATAATGATGCTAATTACAAAGATAATGTGGAACCTACAGATAATTATGTGCAGTTCTTATAAACAACATTTATTTGTCTTTCCTTTTTTTTATACAAACAGATCAATAACTTTTTCTTGATATTTGGCATGTCACTTATGTTCTTTTCTATTGATAACATTGCCAATGCACTCAATCTGTCCTCTACCATTGTGCTTCTCAAAAATGTCTTTATTCGCTTCAAAGTTGAGAAGCATCTTTCAGCTTCTGAGGTGGGCACGGGTATGGTACACACCGCCAATAATAATTTGTAGGTCTCAGAAAACGTAGTCTCCAGGTTGTTTTCTATAATGAACTGCAGGTCTTGTCGCCTGTAAATTACACCAAATTCAGTCCTTAGGTTGTTTCTCAAAAAAAGTGTACACTTCCAGTCTGGTCAAGTAAATGAACTGGAAATTTCCTGTCATGCTGCTCAAATTGTCTTGCATCAAACAGAGATACAGCAGAGTAGCATGTTGTGAAAGAAAAACCTGTGCTTATTTGATTAATTATCCATCACACGCTTCTTTTGCTGCTACAGTCTTGTTTAAGTGCAAATTTTCAACTCTCCTTTTCTTCAAAGTTGGTTCTGGAACCGAAGTCTCTGTCTGCTGCCTTATGTTGTCCATGGATGCCCTTTCCTTTTCAATGGATGTCCGAAAAGTCTCAATCAGCCTTTTAGAAGCACTACATCCACAGTCCTTTTCTGAAGTTGACTATATAAAAAGTCAACATGAGGCATAATATTCTGGAAGACTCTTAGCCAAAAGACAAACACTGGATCTCTTAGCATACGTCGAATGGCTCCCGCTTGGTTAATTGTTAACGACTGCTTGACTGATGATTCTATTTCCCCCATGCACTTAATTAGTTGTGCTCGATATTCATATACGGTATTCACTATTCGGCTCTTGAAGTTCCATCTTGTGGTAGAAGCATGAGGTATTCTTTTGCCAACAACTTTATCCAGAGCAGAAATCCTTTGGGGGGTATTGCTGAAGAAGTTGGTACTGTCAGTCAAATTGAAAAAAAATACACTCGAACTTGTTGGTTTTGACTTGTGGCCTGCGCTACAACCAAGTTGGTGCGCATAGCAGTGTACAAAACTTGCGTATCTATGTTGTTGCCGAATAATTTGCTGAACGCCACTTATATGTCCACTCATCACACTGGCCCCATCGTAGCTCTGGGAAATCAATTTGTCAGAATTCTGAACTACATTTAATAATGCTTGTTGAATGCACGCAGCAATAGATGTCGCGTCATGGCCGGAGGGATTGACAAAGTGCCAAAATCTTTCAACAGGCTGCCCATTAAGCAAAACGTAACGAAAAACAACCACCAATTGAAATGCAGATGACACATCACTAGTTTCATCCGGAATCACTGACACGAAACTTGCAGTAGCTAATTCTTATCTTATATGCTCCTGGCACACAGTGAGCATATAATCCAACAAATCATTTTGGATTTCTGTGGATGTTCCTTTAAAAACCGTTGCAGTAGCAAGATGGTCTTTCAGAGATGCGTCAAGATCCGCCGAGAAATTTATGGAGCCCCAAAAATTCCAGGATTCGACGATTCTTCACTTTCATTGTGACCTCTGAGTGCTATTTCAAAAGCACCGCAAAATTTAATGCAATCGATACTTTTTGAAAGCACATATCGATTTTTTGTCACAATGTAATTGGGTGGTATGAATAAAGATAAGACGCGTCTCAAAACCTGCAATTTTCGAGACGCGTCTCACTTTCGTATGAATAAAACTCGACGACTCAAGACGGAGGTGACCTTGACTGCGAGCAACGTCTCACACGCTTCGCATGATTTTTTAAGTCACCTCAGATGGGGTCTGAACACGTGAGACGCAGCTTCTTATAACAAATTAAGGGCAGATTTGGTAGCAGTTTTGAGCGCAGAAGGAAGTTTTATTAAACGAGGAGGTATTCTGAAGAATTAAATTATAAGGAACTTCAAGATTAAAATAAAATATGCAGCGGCTTGTACAACATTTTCTTCCCGAAGCAACAGGAACAAGGGATGTAACTTTACGCAAAGGAGCAAAGATTAAAATATTATTGTCACTATTTTTTTCATTTATATAGCCCCTTTAACTTCTGTAGTCATATGTGGGGCTTTAGTTTAGAAACAATTGTTGGTGATTTTTCGCTGAACTGTAAGGTTTCTTAACGTTTTTTCAGTTGTATGCTATTAAACACACACACAAGTATACTTAGAGACTCTGTGGGGATAGAAAATAATTATAGTTAAAAATGAATTCCCTGCCCCAGACAAAAGTCGAACCAGAGACCTTTGGATGAGAAACCAGAATGCTGGCCATTCGACCGCAGGTAGTAAACCCTGGGTGTCAGTGTGGCATCGCAGAAGACACTGAGGTCTCTCAGAATTCAGTATCCAAAACTTTATGGAAAGTTGGCGCAAGGGTGCGAGTGTTTGATTGGATCAAATCTCTGGAAAATGCTGCTGAATTTCAAATAACTAAATAGGGCACGTATGATACATTCCCTGGTGCAATTGGAACTTTGGACTATACCCATATCATTATAAAAAAAGGAAAAAAAGAAATTTCATGTAGACAAAATCGGTATCAGGAAAGGTGTGGTTTACAAGTGGCGTGGTTCTATTCAGGAGCTAAATTCCGGTGTCTGCAGAAATATCCGTAATAATAATAATAATAATAATAATAATAATAATAATAATAATAATAATAATAATAATAATGCGTTATTTCTTTTATATGCATAACATATAGGACCTAGGTAGGCGTCTCGCCAAGAAACGTTTTAATACAAATATATTTTGACCAAGCAAAAGAGAAATTTCAAATAAATGAATAAAAAGTAACGTTAGCAACAGAGTACCTTCGTTTGTGATTCTCTATGGTTGCGAGATTCTAAGTCCAAGACTGGGGAGAGGAGTAAGAGCAGGAAGACCAACTTATAATGTTGATCAAATACATTAGATTGATCAAATAGCAAGAATAATAAGTGATTATATCAATACGCTTTTATAACCAAAGCGATATTACAATAATTTATTTAACAGGAACTGCATTTATTTGAATAAGTACAAGTCTTTGAATTATTTCAATTAAGTTAATACGAGCATTATTAAATTATTAGTTGCATCGATACAATTACAAATTAATGCATATAAATGAACTGCTCAATTTCCTCAGCTTTTTCTTTTATGGCACATGAGATATGATGCTTCTTATAATGCTCTACAAAAATAATTGTTAGCAGTCTTTAACACAGGGGAACTTTTATAGAAGAATTTCTATTTAAAAGTAACTAAATAATAAATATGTAAAATAATACTATTTTAATGTTTTATTCTTAACTTTCACTTTCTGCAGAAAATTTGTTTCTACTATCAAGTCCAAGTACTTTCTTTTCTATACTTTCGTGTGTATAGGCTTGTTGTCCTTTGTAAAGCATTTGTTTTTTACTTTCGCTAGCACGTATGTCGACACATACAAAGTACATAGAAGGTATTGTATTCCATCCAAAATGTCGATGCCGAGATTTCACCTGTAATATAGTGAGGTCCCCTGAGTTCAAAAAAAGGATTTTGAGAAAAAGGTTTGTGTATGTGAGTGTGGACTGCATAGCTCAAAGACCGTTAAATACCAAACTGGTATTTATGTTTAGTATCTTTAAGGATGGGACACAAAGCTTTTCAGAAGAATCCCCCACCCCAAATTATCCTTTACATGGAAAAATGTTTGAAATGTTTGTGTTTCTCAAACATGGTTCAAACGATTTTGATTAAAAAGACCGTATATTAAAGATATTTACATCACAAATAAAATATATCTCATATTTTCTGGGAATAGCCTCTGCGGACTTATTTATTCTGGATGAACTTTGCATAACTGATAAACCGTAGGAGATAGACAAAAACAAAAATGTAGATTTCGTTAAAATACGTAATCTATGTCATATATGTTTTTCTATTAAAGTTGACAGTTTTCGAGATATTCCTTGTTATTGGTTTCAATTTTAAAGGACGTTAACTGTTCTCAAACAGGAAGTCTACTTCGTTTCGTCTCTCTGCTTTTGCAGCTTGCTATGTAAAGCAAACAGAAATTTACATAACGGATCTGGTTTTAAAGGTTTTGGCTATTCTTCAGCCTAGTAAGTTATCGTATTTTCCTTCTACTCGCAAAGAACTAAGTAATAAGACCAATTCATCTAATCTTTATATCGATTAGCATGATGTAAATAAAAGAAGCATGATGTAAATAAAAGAATAATGTTTTGTAAGAATAGTTTATGAATGAAACAGCTAGAAAAAGTCATGTGAAAGGAAAATCAGATTTTTTGTTTTATTCTGCTTTTCACATTGATTATTTTCCTAAATTAGATTTCATTATAATCTCTAACAAGAACTTTTCCAAACTCTTGTTTAATTTCGGCCATTGGCAATTTCTAATTTTCTGACATTTACGATTTTATTAAATAGTTTTTTTTAAGCGTCCGAGAAACACAGTTAAAAAGTAAGGTTTCCTTCTCAATTTTGACAGTATAAATTCAATTCATAAATAAGCCTTTCCATTCATACAACAATACATTGTTGGCCTGTTTACACCAGATAGTGTATGAGACGCAGGTAGCGCGTCTCACTTCGGAGGGAAAAGTTTTATGCATACGAAACTAACGAGACACGTCTCAAGACTAGCTGCGTCTCACTTTTATTCACACCACCCATTATGTTTTCTGATATTCAGGCGATAGACGCTGTCTAATTGTTGCCGAATATCAATTTTCCCTAGAAGATTAAATCCAACTATAGAATTTATGTGGGATTTTGCAGATTCGTGTTTCTTAATCTTCTGTGTTAGGTGTGACAAATCAGCCACACCGTTGCTTACCCAAGAAGTCTCGCCATCATGTTTTGCAAATAACTGACAAAGAAAGCAAAACAATCTATTTGTTACCTCACAGCCAATTTGTTCTTTTCATACAGCTCTACTTTAAATTCTCTTCTATAATCCGTGCTTTTGGATTTAGTTATTTGTTGTATGTTCAGATGAAGTGTTGATCTGTTTCCTGTTATTTCCACTTTCTTTTCCAATGGTAAGGTAGAGAAGGCCAGTTCCTTTAGTTCCGTGACTTTTAATTCAATTAAAGCCATTTCTTATGTCACAACACAACGAAAATGTTTTCTGAAATAACATAAGGCGTAAGACGTGTACAAACACGCAAAGAAAAAAACTGCAACAAAGAAACGCAACTCACACAGGTTTCAGAGCTCGCTTGGAGCACAACTAAATTGTGCGATTGTCTTATGAGGAAGGTACCCCCACCACCGCACTTCTTACTGTCCAATGTCCATACCAGCAGTCACAATGCTTGTTCTCTCGCACGTGCGAGCGGCGGAAATGGAATCAAGCGGGTGAAATGCAGGAAATGGAATCAAGCCTGACACGCAAAGTATGCGGGACTCATTCCATTGGAATGTATGGTTTTATTTTTGCGTCATTAATGAATATATTGTTTGTAAGTATCTTGAAATGAATTTTTTAGTTTTTATGCATTTTATCAAAAGATAAATTGTTAAAAAATCTTGTTTGCCTAGGGGGTTCACGTGCGACTGTGCGCAAATGGAAGGTAATTCAAACAATAGAATTTCTCTTTGAAAATGTGTTGCACAATTTTGCTACTTCAATCGTAATAATATTATTTATAGCATTTAACCTTGTTGTTCTATTAATTTTAATTTAATGTTACCTACCAGTATGTAGAAACAGGTTTGTGAAAACAAAAAGGTTTACTGGCACGGTAGTTTTTATTTCCTTTTGCAAGCTTAGACTGTGGAAAGTGCATTTAAGGATTCAGTATTTTAAAATGCGTGTAACAGCGTAAATTTTATTCTTAGTAATTATAACTAATATGTTAAATGAATTAATAATATGCTGTCTTTAAAATTAGATATGTTTATATTGATGCAGTTGATAAACATTATTACACTAATTATAGAAAGCAGGAGAATTCAAGGAAGAGCCTGTTACCAGATAAAAGTAATAGCTGTCGTCTGTTTACTGGGTTATGCAATCAGATCACATTCTTGGTGAAGAACCTTAACAGGAGTAACAACATTAGAAAGTAGCTTGGAAGAAATGAGTCATGCTCAAGAAATACAGATTGTGTACAGGATTCTCAGCATACTTAGTAGCTGTCACAAAGTTCTTCCGTGCTAAGTACAGCCTGCAAATCGAAAAACTGCTTGGATGTTCCTTACAGAATAATTTATGAGGTTCTTCGCACGTTCACATGCTCTATAATGAAGATGCTCTAGTAATGTTTGTTTACAATGCACTTTCGTGCAGGTAACTGCAAGCATTACGAGACATTAAAATATGTACTATTATAAAAATATTATAAATTCATGCAATGCATTTTTAAATTTTCTTTGTTCTGGTAGGTCGTATCGAACGACGAATGAATGGTGCAACATTGAACACGAGACCCTTAGAGCCTAAAGTTCCCCTACATTCGTCTTCTCCAGAAAAGAAAAGAGATAACTCATCCTAACCGCCTCTCACCCAGGTTCGATCTCAGGCAACGCATGTGGACAAAGCGGCACAGGCGCGAGTTTTTTCGGGGTTCTCCGGTTTCCCCCACGATTGTATTCCGCCCGTACTCCATTTTAATTCCGTGTATCATCACTGTCAATGGCTGCGGTGCCTATGTAGTAAAATCAGGTGTTAAACACTATAAAAAAGCATGCTAACCGAGTTGTTTCGGACTCTGAACCACTTGAATATGAGGCGGGCTCGTTACCCCTTCGCCACAGAGCCAGGCTGGAATAGCATTGTTTTGGTTTAGTAATTGAAATATCTTCCAAGGATGTGACATGAGGATTTTCAAGAAAATTCCGCACCCCAAACTACCCTTTACATGGAAACAGTTTTGAAAGCTTTATTTTTCATAAAAATTACTCTAACGATTTTGATGAAAATGCTGTATATTAAATATATTTACATCAAAAATAAAATGTACATCTTAAATACTCTGTGAATAACCTCTGAAGGCCTCTTTATTCTGGATGAATTTTGCATTACTTGTAAACCGTAAGAGATAGACAAAAAGTACTACACAAAACATATAGATTTCATTAAAACACATAATTTGTCATGCTTTTTATTATGTTTTTTTTTTATAGTTCTGAGATATTCCATGTAATTGGTTTCAGTTTTAAATTACGTACCTTTTCTTAAACGAGAAATCATCTTTTTACTTTCTGTACACGTACTATGTATATAGTATATAGAGAAGGTATTGTATTGCACCCAAAAATTCGATACTGAGATTTCACCGGAAAGCATTTTTGGAAAAAGGTCCGTGTGTGTGTGTGTGTGTGTGTGTCTGTGGACAGCATTGCTCAAAAACGAAAAGACCGTTAAACACCAAACTTGGTATTTAAGTTTGGTATCTTCCAAGGATGCGACAGGAAGATTTTCAAGAAAATCCCCCTACCCCCAACTACCCATTACATGGAACTTTTTTCGAAAAGTTTGATTTTCTCAAAAATGGCTCTAACGATTTTGATTAAAATAGCGTATATTAAAGATATTTACCTGACAAATAATATGCATATCTTGAATTTTCTGTGAATAGCCTCTGAAGACTATTTTATTCTGGATGAATTTTACGAAATTTTGCATAAATGCTAAACCGTAAGAAATGGACAAAATCTTACCACACAAAAATTTAGAGCACATTAAAACACACAATTTATGTTATATAATTTTTTTTCGAGGAGTTGGTCGTTTTTTTAGATATTCCTTGTTTTTTGTTTCAGCTTTAAAAAATTTGGACTTTTCTCATACAGGAATTTGTCAACTCGTGTCCATACAAACAAAGGAACTTCAGTCACCTAGTAACCAGCTTTTGACTTCACTTTAACCTATGATGCTCCCATATTTCGCTTCTACTTGCAAGGAAGCAAGTAATAAGACTATTTCTGCTAATTTTTTTTCTCGATTAGCATGAAGTAAATAGAAGAATAAGCTTATTAACGATAATTTGTTACACAGAAGTAGAGAAAATCATATGAATGGAATACATAAGATTTTTTTTTCACATAACAACCAGCTTTTGTAACATTTTGCTATCGTTTTTGTGTAATGTATTCCCTTATTTCCCTTCTACTTAAAGGACGCAAATAATAAGACAATTTCCTCTACTTTTATCTGGATTTACATGATGTAGATGTAAGAAGAATCTTTTTTAAGAAAAGTTGTTTGTGGAGCAGTTAGGCAAAGCCATGTGAATGGAACACATCAGATCTTTTTAAAATAGCAATCAAGGATCCTTTTTGAAAGCATTCACTATGCTTCTTATAACTATTTAATGTAGGCTATTCCGGCACGTCTCGGAGCTCGGCTATAGGGAAGTGTGTAGCCAGTACGCCTGGGCGAGGGTCATAGCACAAATACATTCCAACACTACATTCAGCTAGAAAACTTGCCTTCAACTCGAGCTGTATTGCATGCTGGAGGCCCGACTCATGAGTACTCTGCTGCTCTGGAACAACCTGGTTTAATGCATTTAAAATAAACCAACCGTTCCTGAAAACAATAATACATTACCTTGGGCTGTTTGATGTGGCTCAGGAGTGATGACATTCAGGTGGTTTCGAATTCAAAGCTTACATATGGATTAAACTAGCTGTATTTACGGATTTCCCTCAGTCGTCATGAAAGTGCGGATTTAAAGATTAAAATAAATGAGGATAAACATAATTCAGGAGGACGACCACTCAACTGGTCTCTTTGAATACATAATTATCAGAGCTAGGAAGTTCGTACCGTTCGCCGTTCCGTATAAGGTCGCCGCATCAAAACAAGTCATTGATAAGAACGAGGGGGGACAGGTAAACGAACCTGTTGTCAAGTAAACTACTGTTTCCAGAAAACAAAATTGAATTATGAGACATTCGTAAAAGCAAACCTATTTATTCATCAACTTGTTACATATATAAGGCTGATTTTCTTTTTTATATACGTACATTATGAAAGAACCCAAGTAATTGCAACACGAGTTGTAATATGTAATATCTATTGATTGGATGTAAAATAGTATCAAAATAATAAAATTGATACTTAAGAAAGTATCTTCAGACTCTGACCAGGTAAAAATAATCATCAGTTGCCATATTCCTGAAAACTATATGTACTTCTGAAGCCTTTCAAATGAAAATCTCATTCTAAGTTCCGACAAATAAGATATGTAATGCGAAAAAGTTCGTCCCACTTCGCATGATGTATGAATATCGGCAAGTAAATACCATTTGTTGGGATATAAACGTGCAGTTGTATGCGATGCATCACACTGAACTCTGATTCTTTTCATTTACACTTTTCATCTTTATTTCAGGTAGGATGCTCGTTTATTAGTAGACCCGTCTGGACTTTAACAGTGTGATAGTTGTGGTTAACTTTCTGAACAAGTTTGCAATTAATAATGTTTCTGTGAAGCTGTTCTGTTACTAGACGTTTGACAGTATGTATATTAGAACTGCCATCGGTTTCTGAATGAGTACATGCATAAGTGCACTGATAAAAATGCTTATTATGGTTGTAAAACGAGATACTTTTGCTCACATTTGAGCAGAACAAAGCTGTTATTCGAACGTCTTCCTTCCTAACGACGTGGTTCTGTGTTATGCAATGATAGTTGTTTTGCTGTGATGGATTGAACTCTACGTTGGCCTTTGTTCGCGGAAGTAGCGCCGCATGGTATTGCCAAACCTAGCCGCTCTTACTCTGCATAAGGGAATCGGTACGTACTTCCTAGCTCTGATAAGTATATAACTTCCAAAACAGCGTAACGATATTATCATTATTTGAAAATGGGCTAAACGGCAAAGTTTCAAATTCTGTGTAATCTTAGCTGTTCATTTACAGTTTTAAAGTTGAAGCTGAAAATAAAAAACGAAGAGCTAAAATTCAGTGAAGAAAAATTCACGTCCAGTTGTTCAAGTTAGTATATAAACAAGAAAATAAACTAATAATAAAGAAGAGCATTGAATGTTTATGTTCATCATAACTGCACTGTATGCAATTTATTTTAATTTACATTTTTCATATGGTAGATATCATCACCGAAGGGAAATTAAAATTTTATTGATTTGTTAAATACGCTGTTTTTATTATATCAGCGCCGCCGATGTGCTGGAATTTGGACCCACAAGAGCTTTCGTGGTTTTTGAGATTACCCTACATACACAAATACACAATTTCTCTTTCTAATATTAGTTTGTCTTTATATATATATATATATATATATATATATATATATATATATATATATATGCGATACAATCGATGATATTGCATAGTACCTAATAATAATAATAGTAATGAGGAGGAGGAGGGGAAGAAGATAGGCAGATAATGAGACAGCTTTGACCCTATCCACAGGGGTTTTGCTTGTATTAATTGCTCAACAAGTTTGCTAAAAGATTGCATTGCAGTAGCGTACACAAGTATAATTATGCCAAAGTTCCTTGCGCCTACTTCAAAGATAATTCAACAGACTTGGTTTTTGTATTTAATTTAAGGTTGTTTAAGGTTTATTATATATAATTCCAAAAGATTAGCTAAATACTATCAACTAAGTAAACCAAGTGTTTTATTCTCAACAGGCTCACTGAACCCCTAACACCGACTCATTAACTCTTGTGATACTTTCAGCAAGATAAGGCCTTATCTCCGCTAACATTTGCATTGGTAAGATAAGGGCTCGTGTGGCCTCTTTAAGACTGATACAAAAATTGCAAAGCATTGCGCAACACATGAAAATAAGTCTTGAATGAGTCACTCCACATTAACAGAGCCTAAAACTTTAAGAAAACGAAACATCAAATTTATTACCTACAGTTGTGAAAGAGATATAGAGCATTTCACCTAACAAATGCTTCTAATGAGCTCGAAGGAATTGATGGAAGGATGTGTCACTACATGGATGCATCCCCCCCCCCAAAATGTGAAATAAGGCATGAAATTGAAAAGTTGCACAACAAATTCAAGAAAAATTCTCTTAAACTAGACAAATGTTAAATGCTTTAAAATGCTGCTAATCTAAGGGTTTCCAAAGTAGAGATCCGCAACCGCTTGGGATGTTTCAGGAGGTCCTTAGGCAGTTTCAAGAAAAATAGAACTTTTTTTCTTCTTCTTTCTTTAATTAGTTATATTCTATATTCCAAATTTTAAGAGCAGAGGTTTGTGAATGGGCTCTGAAGTTATTAACTTTCGTTGATACCCGAACCATATTTTGCGTTTTGCTTTCTCTACATAGTACATGGTACATAGAGAAGGTATTGCACTTCACTCAAAAATTCGGTATCGAGATTTCAGCCTAATACACCTTTTAGGGTCCTGTGTATAAAGAAAATCATTTTAGAAAAAGGTACTTTGTGTTTGTGTGTGTCTGAACACGATTACCCAAAAACGAAATGTGGGTAGTTAAACTTGATATTTAAGCTTAGTATCTTCCAAGAATGTAATACGAAGATTTTGAGAACCCTCCAATTTACTCTTTACATGATAAAGTTTCGAAACTTTTGATTTTCTTAAAATAAACTCCAAAGATTTTGATAAAATATAATGTACGAGTATTTACATAGCAAATAAAACTTATATCTTTAACTTTCTGAGAATAACAAAACCTCTTCATTCTGGATGACTTTTGCATAACTGGTAAACCGTAAGAGCAAATAAAAACTTATTATACAAAACTGTAGATGTTAAAATACGCAATTTCTGTCCAATACTTTCTTCTTCTTCTTCTTCTTCTTCTTCTTCTTCTTCTTCTTCTTCTTCTTCCATTCCAAGTTTACTTGTTATGGTTTCAATTTTAAAATGCTTTTCTCATTCGGAGATTTGTCAACTCTGCCCATGCAAAGAAACCTATTTCAATTACATAGCAAGCGGCTTTTACAAGATTTGATTATCGCTTTAGCATAGTATATTTCCTTTGTTTCTTTCTACTTGCAAGATAACAAGTAATAAGATCATTTCTGTTAATCTCGTTTAGCATGAAGCAGATAGAAGAATAAGCTTTTTAAGAATAGTTTGTCATAGAGAGGTAGAGAATTTAATGGGAATAGAACACAGATTATTTTAATGTAGCTCATGAATAGTTGGAAGTAAAAATTAGGTTATAATACTGGCTTATATGATATTTGAACATGTCAACATATGAACATATATTGACATAGATGAACGTGCCAATGCTCTAAAATTACTTGTAGCACAAAGTTTGTGAAAGCAGGATTTTCATTGTCTCCCCCTTGAAATTTTAGTACTTTATTGTTTTAGTGCTCATACTTGAGATTTGAACTAAAGTAAAATTATTTTGTTGTTAATGACTCTGTCAATAACCACCATCATATCAGCGCCGCCGGTGTGTCGAAATATTGTCCCATAGTAGTTCTTCTACATGTCGATGAATCTGACGGGATGAATCTGTGGTCGGGTTTGAAACCGTGACCTTGGGATTAGGGTGCTACCATATAGCCAATTGAGCCACCCATACCGACACACTGCTTTGAGTTGAAAAATATTTGATTAAATATAACATCAAAAGTACGTTTTGGATCCCCGTTTCTATTCAATCACAGTGAAAACATAACAGAAAAATAAAAACAATGATATGTAATGGGAGTATATTGAAATAGGCAATAGACCTTATCCTCATAATCTTTAATGTATTTTGTAAATATTGCTTGAATAAATTCATGTACATAGATAAGGGGCCAACCATTTTTCTGTCATATTATTCGAGGCAAGCGTTTAAGGAAATCGTTTCATGCATGTCACATTTCGTTGTAGGTTAAAGGTGTATACAGATAAATTAATACTGCAATTTTATAAAAGAGGGATGCTATATGCTGGCTTAGAAATTCCATATTATTTCCTTGACATCGCGAGGAATACGGAATTTTATCTATCATGGTTTAGCAGTTAGCAGCACAAAATGATGCAATGTATATTTCGAGTGAAGTGGATATCAAAGGTAAATTATCATACTAAATTTATTATGTTAAATGTTTAAAATGGCATATGAACCCAAATCGCTAGTTATGTTTAAGAAAGTAAAAAGAGATGTTCCAGTTATACAAGGTAGTTTTGAGAATCTTCCCACTGACCTTTACGTGAAACACTTTGCGTTATTTTTGATGCTTCCAAAACTGATTCTCACGATTAAAACACCTAATTTTAAGCTGTTTTCATGAAAAAATAATGTATAGATATGTATATATTTGAATTTTCAGGGAGTAGTCTTCATTCTGAATGACTTTTGCATAATTGGTAAGTCATAAGAGAAAGACAAAATCTTACTACACACAAAATGTAGATAAAAAATGTAAATGACCTGTTATTTATGAACGCTCTTTAACTGCTGTGGTTCTCAGTGTCCCATTTTAAATTTGGCGTGAAAGACCGCTTAATTTTGCTCAGAGGCCTCTCTATCAGGCTTGAGGTTCTTTTACGTGTTGTAAATCTACGACACGGGACCAACGGCTTTACTTCCCTTCCGAAGGAAGCCATGCTAAGGATTTTTACGCCCGAAAAAAATCCATCGTCCTCCGCCGGGGTTGAATCCGCGGAACCCATGGTAACTATTACACCACGGAGGGCGACAAAATGTAGAACTTGTTAAAGCACAAAATTTGTCATACATAGCGTCATACATTTTCTAGATATTCTTTGAATGGCAAATACTGAATACCTGACTTCTTAAATCGATATTCCTTTTAAAATTTTAAATATGCATCTGAAAGCACTGAGACTAGATAATTATCATTAGACCTCTGACTCCATTGTCTTTTCATTGCTTCGAAACCTATTCAGGTTGTCTGTGCATGCACCACACCCCATGTATGACGTCACAAAGAAAGAAGTAAAGTCATTGGTCCCGTGTCGTAGATTTACAGCACTTAAAAAGAACTTCAAGCCTGATAAAGAAGCCTCTAAGCAAAATTAAGCGGTCTTTCGCACCCAGTAAATGGGTTGCTGAGAACCGCAGCAGTTAAGAGCGTCCATAAATTAACCTCAATTTCATTTCGAGTTCTTTTTTAAAAGTATATGCGTCCAACGTCGGGTCACCAGCTTTTTGTACACTAAAATTGTTGTTTTTCCTTTTTTAAAGTTAAAGGTCCTTTAATCTGGTAGGCAATATCCAACAATAAATTAAATTGCCCGCCTGGGTAGTGTGGTGGTAGTATGTCTGCCTCATATTCAACAGGTATTGAGTTGGAATCTCGCTTAGGGTGAGTTACCCGGATAAGGTTTTTTCGGGGTTTTCCCTTATCCTGAGAACACGAATGTCGAGTAACCCCGAGATCATTTGAGCATCAGTTCACCAATTGCATTCATCGTCCGATATGACCAACCAGGTTAAAGGACGTTTATCTACAACAACAACAACAAATTAATAAATAACTAGTGAAATGACGCTCAATTAAGCCTGGGGTCTATGGAGACATTTCTCTTCTCAGGAAAAGCGAAACTCCCTGGGGGGGGGGGACCTGATACGGGTAATTCTTTTCCGGGACCTCTTGAATGTGAACTAGACATGCAGCTACCACCACAGTGCGGCCTTAATAGAATAGATTTGCTAAATTTCAAAGGCGCTGAAATCAGACTACGAATCTTACCAATTATTGATGGTAGCCGAATGACTAGAGAAGTTTTAGAGGTAAGAGAATGACATAGCGCGAAGCTAACCGTTTTGCAATAATAAAATAAAACATAACCTTGGAAGTGCTACGTACATATCTATGTATTTTAAGCCTAGCTCTTTGAAAGGGAGGCCACGAATGTTTGACGATGGAAGATTATTATACTCGGAATAATCGTCATAGAAACCTGTCACAGGTGGTGCTGTGGCCGAGTGGTTAGACCAGTTGTCTCTCACTAGGCGGCTCGGGTTCAATCCCAAGGTACTCCATTTGGGATTTGTGGTGGAAGAAGCGGTGTTCGGGCGGGTTTTCTCCAATTTCTCCGGCCATTCATTGCAGCAATTGCTCCATAATCGTCTAACCTTTCATCCATTTAAGGGACACTGGTAGTGAAATCAAATTTCTACATTTCTGCATAGGTTATTCTGAAAGTTTTATTGTGATTGCACTGCTGTTATAATATGCATACCAAATTTCATTCAAATTATATAAATACCTTGCAAGATATAACTTATTTAATACATTTTATGTAATATGATGCGTAATCGAAATGTCTCATTTGCCTGAAATTTGAGAAAATTGGGTGGCATTTTCTGAACTGGAACTTTGGGCCACACAAGAACTTTAAAAATAGGGATATTTTAATAACTTTGATTACAGATCTGTTGTAATTTTTTAAAAAGTCAGGAATGTTAATGTCTAAAATTAATTCTTTTTTCATTAGAATATATATTTTTGAAACATATTAGTGTTAGGATAACTTTGCTTTTTGTAATATAAGAATAGATACTTCTTTGCATTCGGGGAGATTTTAGTTGTATTTAAACAAAAACTGAGACGTTTAAAACATTTTGAAAGGTGGAAATGTAGTTTTGAGAGAGAAACTGTTTAATGAAATAATATGCTAGGAAAAGGTCAATACACGATCTATAAATAGTTCCCCCAAACAAGGGGAGAACAGTTATATGTTGCTTCTCTGTAGAAGTCCAAAAGTTTAACTAATGTTTGCTATACATTTTTTTCCCCGTGTTTTGACTGTTTGTATTAAAATTTTCACTCCCGGTGTACTTTAACCATCATTTTATCATCTACTTCCTCACTTTCATACCAGGCATCGGACTGATCATCCATCCTGACTGTTTTCTTTGATCCAGATCTTCTTTTCCTTAATAAGCGTCTACTCGAGGCACTGCCTTGTAAGACCTGGAGGTGTAAGTCCTACATATAAGATGGGTAAATAGAGAAAGAAGAAGAAATCAACAATTTACATACACAATAGTCGTAACTTAGCACTAACCATTTTGCTGTACAAAGGAAACAAAGTTATTAATTGTAAAGATAGGTCCAATGTATTTCAGTGAATGTCCTAAACGTATTTTACGAATAACTTGGAGTTTTATGTGTTTTATGTATTTAACAAAGTAACATTTAGAAAGGGTTAACTACTTTAGAACTAAAAACAGACAGTTTTGATTTTTTTTATTGTGATGAGCAGTATTATTTGCTGTATGGTTACTTTCACTATTGTAAAGAGAGGAGGTATTGCATTCCACCCAAAATTTGATAACGAGATTTTTTCACCAGAACTTTACGCAAAAATAGAATTAAGTCCGCGCGTGCGTGCGTGTGCGTGCGTGCGTGCGTGCGTGAGTGAGTGTCTGTCTGTGAACAGCATAATTGAAACAAACAAACTGAAAGTCACAATGAAGCTTGGTATTTAAGTTCAATATCTTCCAAAGATGTGACACGAAGCTTTTCAAGAAAACCTCCCCGCTTCAAACTACCCCTTACATGTTGAATTGTTCATTATTTATTTCACGAAAATGGCTCTTAATCTTGATTAAAGCATCTTAAGATATGTTCATGGCAAAATGATATATTCAATTTCTGGGAATAGTGTGTGTGATTAAACAAAATATAATCGGTAAACCGTAAGTGATATACAGAATCTTACTACACAAGAAAAGGTAGAGCTCGTTAAGTTACACAGTTTGTCAAATAATGTATGCATGGTATTAAACATTTTATTTAGAGATATTGTTTGAGTCTATTTTCACCTTGTACCTATAACGAAATATTTAATGCGTAAAAAACATTTTTGTAAATAAAATTAAAGTGAAACTGATAGAAGACTAAACTTTTATAAGAATTAAGTTTGGAGTAGAGTGGGCAGAGAATTTATATGAATTTAACATATCAGATTCAATTTTAAATATGCTTAAGTTTCTACGTGAAACGGGTAACTGAACACATATTATATAATGGGGATAGAAATGTGTTATAGTAATAAGGCTCAATTTCTAAAACTGCATTACAGAAACTGTAAATTATTGCCTTCACAGCCAATTAACCTTCAATTTAACATAATAGCCAAGTTTACCCAGACAGATGTGTGCTACCTGTTTGGTTTCACTTGCTATCGGTAAAGGAAATGTGTTTCTAACATGGCGTATCTCTTTTGTTACAGGTGAGTAGCTCGCACGCCCTCCAGGGCCGTAATGGGTAAGTTCTGTCTTCCTGCAAGTACACATTGTTCGTCACGTAACAAAAGCAGAAAAAAAAAATGAACAGTAATTTCGCTTTGACCGTTGTGCTTCCTGTTCGTTGAAGTTTCATGGGATTCTCACAGAAGAGAAACAGAACCTTGGGCTTCTACTTAAAGGGCTTGGACAACATGATTCTGTGTCCCTTAATACAGGGAAGAAAGTAACAGCATCTTCATGTTTAACGTATATTTTTATGTATGGTAATGTTGTTTTCTCTTTTGTTTATTTATTTTTTTATTACTTTCTCTGCCACTTATACTTGCTCAAGTAGAAATGGGAAGATTTACAAGAAAGTTTCTTTTTATTTATTTATTTATTATTATTAATAATATTTTTTAATTTTAATTATTTAATTTTTTTAAAGCTTAACGTTCCTTACCCTGGTTGGTCATATCGGACGATAAATGAAATTGGTAAAATGATGCTCAAATAGTCTCGGGGTCCATGGAGTATAAATTTATTCGACATTCGTCTTCTCAGTATAAGGAAAAACCTCGAAAAAATGTTATCCTCACCCTAAGCCAGATTCGAACTCGCGTCCTGTTGAATTTGATGCAGACACGGTACACCACACCACTCAGGCGGGCTAGAGAAGGTTTGATTAAACAGAAAGTTTTAAAATAATGGCATATGGTTTTAAACCAACATGTAGATAGTCTAATATAACATGTTCAATACACCAATAATTATATTTAACTAAGGAGTGGCTAAGCAGCTTAAAGAATATTTTGGAGACCTGTATTAGGGTATACGGAGGAAAAGAGATATAAACGTTAGAGGATTTTGCAGAGAGAAAGAAAACGTTTCGACGATATAGGGATATAAAATTATTTAGTTTTTTAACTAGGAAGATATCATTGGAATTTTATGACAAGATGATAAGGACATTGGAAAGAGAAAATTATATAGATAAAACCAATAAAAAGGAAAGAGTGTATAGCATGGACGAGAACAAATGTTTGGAAATTAAAAGGTGAAAGATAGGGGTTTACTCAAGGGAATGCCCATTATGTGGAAGGAAAGAAGGCTTGGAACGCACAGTGTTTGATTGTAAGGAAACTGAAAATGAATCCATTAAGTTTGAAAGGGGAAAAAGAACATTGTTAAACAGAATATTCATAAAGGAAAGCACGAGTGAGAGCCAGTGTTTATTTAAACTTAAAAAAAAGAAATGGAAATGAACAGTGAAGAGACAAGAAGAAAATATAAACTAGTTTTAAATATTGTATGAGGAGTGGATGTCTACTGAATGATCGGCCAGGCCAATTACAGTAAATAACCCTATATAGGTGTTGTAAATTTCTTAGCACTAGGTGAAGGAATAATAATATGTTTGGAAAATGTCCATATCTCCTGGATTCAGTTGTAAGCTTCTTTTCAAATTTGATTAGATTAGCAAGAAAAATACTTGACACTTGTTAAACCCTCTGGACTTTTGCAGAAGTTACTGACGAAACTTTCGCTAGCACGTATGAAGAATGTATGCTCTCGAGGTCCCCGTTCAAACGCGGCGAAAGGTAATTGATTTTTTCGGTTTGTAAAAATACTTAGTGTGGCTTCCTTAGGGAAGTAAAGCTGCTGGTTCTATGTATATTTAAAATAGGTCTCTGCGAAAAATTTCCTGGATTTCATGCTTAATGTAATGGAAATTAAAAACTATAATAGTTAAAGGGTGTCCATAAATAAAATTCAATTTATATTTAGGTGTCATCCCTGTAGCATACCATCTTGCCTCTTCACGCGCCAGACAGATGGCATTAGGGTGCCATCCAGTCTACCTGCTTTCATTATCTGGGGATACATGGCAAAGTATTCTCTGTAACAATCTATTTCAAATTTTACTTTTTCTTTAGACCTAAGATCGAACATTGAGTCGTGTATTAATAATATATAGTCTGGAATTTACCTTAGCGACTAAGGGAAATCAGAAAAAAGTGAGACTGGTCGGCCAATGGGATTTGAAGCGGGTACTTCTCAAATGTGGGCCACAGACGTTACGGACTGAGCCATCCTGCTCGACAACCAGAAGTTGTTCTATAAGTTTTAAACAGCAATTTAAAAAGCGTGTAAATGAAAACAGAAGCAATTTGTATAACCTGTATAGAAGTTGATTTTGTTCGTTTACCAAGCCTCGCTAAACTATAGGTCACGGCACTAAATTTAAGTATAGTAAAAGTTAAATGTAGCACCCAGCACAGTTCTCAGTTGATTAAGTAAACATTTGTGTTCCATTCACATAGCTTACTCTACCTCTTCCGCAAACAACCTATTCTTACAAAAGATTTTGCTTCAATCGACGTCATCTATCCAAGATAAATATTAGCAGAAATGGTCTTAATACTTAATTCTACTTAGGTAGAAGGGAAATAAGGGAGTACACTAAACTAAAGCGATAGCCAAATTTTTAATAGCTGGTTGCTATGTGATGAAGTTAAAATTCGATTCTCTTTGCATGGCTAGGAGTAAAACAAAAGAGATCAAACGAATGGCAACTTCCCGTTTGAGAAAAGTATAGGTAAAAGATTAAAACAAAATAACAAGCAAAAACACGAAATCGTTAATCCTGCAAAAAAAAAAAAAAAAAAAAATGTATTTAACATAAATTGTGTGTTGTTTGTTTAACTGGGTTACCAGTTATGCAAAATACAAGAATGAAGAGGACATCAGAGGCTATTCTCCAGAAATTTGTGATATGCTTTTTAAATACCATGTAGGTACAGTAATTTAATAAAATGTTTTAGAGCCATTTTTGAGAAAATTGAAAATTACGAACAATATTCCAAGTTTGGTGTGGGGGGATTTTCTGGAAATTCTTCGTAATGCATCCTTGGAAAATGCTGATCTTAAATATCATATTTGGTATTAAAGACACTACGTTTTTGAGTCATACCTTTTTCTAAACTCTGTTTTGAATTTAGGGGATCCTAAAACGTGTACTTCTAGTGAAATCTCGGTATCAATATTTTTGGGTTGAATGCTATACCCTCTATCTATGTAACGAAATAGAGAAAGTAAAACGAAAGCAGATATGTTACTATATTACATTTAAGGATTTTTTTTTAGCTACAATGGATTTATTTCTCGATGGTAAGTTTTCCTGCCCGGTAAATAAAAATAGAAAGGTTCTCGGTTGGCTGTATCCCCGACGCTCTGCAGCTTTTCGTTATAAAAGGCATTGCTATAAAATTCACTTTTTGCCAATGCATTAAACGCACGTGTGTTCTTTTTGCCTAGAAAGAAAGCGGAAAGTCTGGAGAAACTGAGTCTCTCATCTTATTCCCTGAGGCTGTTTTTATCAGAAAAGAACGGACATAGGACAAAAGCTGCACATATATAAATACGTATGGAACCACGGGAAAAGTTTACAAAACAAAATGTTGTCAAAAAGTCATTCTGAAGGTGTATAAACAAGCTCTAAGGAGCACATAAGAATATTGAGTTAGGAAGCACAAAACAGTCATAGCTGGAAGAAAATCTTGCACTCTAAGGCGACAGGAATTACAGGATGCCAGTGTTGATAAAATAGAACGTTGAACAATGGAACAATAAAGATGTTATAACACAGTAATGTCAATTTTTAAACTAGAACAGCGTAATAAATGTCGAAGAATCGAAAAGATTAATCGTAGTACCTACATAACGGGCCAGTAAACTCAAAGCAGATTCCAAGTGAGGTAGCGTGCATTATGTTTTATCAAACGAACTAACAAATTCATATATTTATATATGAGCAGGCAAATTGCACTTGTTAGACTACACAAGGAGGTGTTGAACAAATATTCTGATTCTGCTTTTTGATGAAGATACGGGTAATCTGATTGGTGAGATTTATTCTTGAGGTGGTCAAGGCTTAACAGGGTCATTCATACTTAATTTTACTCTCTGTTTCAGATATCCATTTTGACTGCCCAATCTCTTTCTTTAACTATAGATATGCAGATTTTGTAACTTTAAAAGTTATTCAGATGACCTCAGAACGTGTATTTCTAGAGGAATGTTAGTACTCAATTGTTGGGTGAGATGAAATACATTTTCTACCTACTACTCACATAGCAGAAAAAGTAATTGGATTAATGACATTTAAGAATATTTTGAGAGTAGAAAATGGCATAATCTACATATCAGTGAATCGCTGAAATGTCTGTACGTGTATCATTTCCGAACGACTGCACCAAATTGAACATTGTTTTTTTGTGTTCATTATTGTAACAAGGTTCGTGGAAAAGAAATGTTTATGAATAGAACTGGAAGGTTTTAAGTCTCATAATATAAATAATAAAAGTGCCAGGGGAACGCATTTCGGTTAGAGCTGCCAGATGGCAGTGGTTCAACGGTTATTTGTTGCTAAATGACAGTAATTCTGCTATATTTTCCCTTCGCTTTTAATGTTAAGGTAACGCACCAGTTTATCGAGACGATGACGCAACGCAGCAGTAAATTTCAAATACATTTTTATTTATGTGTTAACTGTCCTTTTCTTACTCCTATCGTTTAAAATAAAGAAGCAAGGAAGTTTTCCTGGCGACGAACTCCTTGAGTAAGCACTTATTTATTTGCCTCTAGATGGCCGTAGTAGTTTTTTTTCTCCCCATTCAATGTTAAGGTGACGCTCTGATTTATCGAGACACTGACGCAACGCAGTAGTGAAATACAAATATATTTTTATGTACCAACTGTCCTTTCCTTACTCCTATCGTTTAAAATAAAGAAGCAAAGAAGCTTTCCTAGCGACGAACACCTAGAGTAAGTACTTATTTATTTGTCGGTATATGGCCGTAGTACTGCTCAATTTTTCTTCCCCAATTAATGCTAAGGAAATGTACCCAGTTATGGAGTCAATGACGTGAGATAACAGTGAAAATCAAATATATTTTATATGCACTAACTATCGTTTCCTTGGCCACATCGTTTAAATAAAGGAATAAGTGTTTTTTGCTGTAAGTCTTTAAAATTAACACATTATAAACAATGCACATAACCAATAGTCCTTGGAATCTGAAACTGGTGGAGAAATGATGGGACCCGGGTAGTAAACCTTTTTAGATTAACTTCCTATTATTACAGATGTTGGTTATTTGAGGTTATGTGGTACATGAGCTAGCTAAAGGTGATTTCATCAGAACATGAAGATGCTCCCGTCACCATCACACTGTAATTGCGATGCTCTTAATACATTTGATCAAGTAACATTTTGACTTAAATGGATAAATTTAATACACAAAGCTATCATTAAATAAAACATTATCACTAATCCAACCAGATCTATTTGCTATTTAGTTGTGTCATTGTTAGACTTAAAAATGACTGTTTTGACATAGAAGAAACTAAAGAAAGAGGTGTAAAACATTAGGGATAAAGGAAAGAAAGAGATTCGGAAGAAACATGAATGTTACTTTGTGACTTTCTGCTTAATACAATTCATTATTTCAACGTTACCTGCCACACTATGAAAGCGCTGTCATTATTGTTATTATGCCGACGGCATCCTTGCTTACCCACGCTGTTAACTGCACATGTCATCCTTTCCACACTGCCTTATGGGTGGCTGATTTCGTCCTTTTCGTAATACTAACAATATATGGTACATTGCGCAGATCATAGCGCTTTGCAGATGCAAAGGCATTATTAGACATTGGCAATGGGAAAATTCCCGTTGATACTTCTTCTGGCCTTATTTCGTTTCCACCAAATTGTTGTCACTTCACAACTACAGAGGAAGAACTAATATCGAAAGTGTTCCCAAATATTGGTGTAAATTACAAAAACTGTACTTGGTTGAGCGAACGAGCCATTTTAGCAGCAACTGATAAAAATGTAGATGATTTGAATGTAAAATTTATGGACAAATGTCGATCGATTCCATTACCAACCAAATGAAGCTGTCAATTATCTAACTGAATTCCTATATTCATTGTATTTGCCAGGATTCCGCCACACTTTACAGTTCAAGGTTGACTCGGAAATAATTATGCTACGGAATCTCAATCAGCCGAAATTGTGCAACGGAACAAGACTCGCTGTTAAAAAAATTATGAAAAGTTTGATTTAAGCTACTATAATCGTAGGAAAGTTCTAAGGCGAGGATGTGCTTATTCCAAGAATACCAGTAATGCCAACCGACTCTCCTTTTGAAATTAAGCGTGTTCAGTGCGCCTTGCATTCCCAATGACAATATATCCCAAGGTCAATCGTTAGAAGTGTGTGTAATATACCTGGATTTGCCGTGTTTTTCGCATGCGCAGTTGTAAGTTGTGTGCTGGAGAGTCGGCAAACCATTAGCACTGTTTATTTTCTCTCCGGAAGGAAAATTGTACATTACAAGGCATTACAATAAAATACTGTCACATTATTTAATTGCAATTTTATTTCGTTGCATGGTCGTATTGTAAACAGAAGATTTTTTCTCAGATTTTTCATTAGGTACACCACCCGTGGGAAGTCGGGGTGGGCAGCTAGTTTTATATATATATATATATATATATACACACTAGCTGCCCGCCCCGGCTTCGCATGGGTGATGTATCTGATGAAAAGAACTCAGACAAAATCTTCCGTTTACAGTACGGCCATGCAATGAAGTAAAATTACAATTAAATAATTTGTACGTACGTCAAATAACATCATCTGCAATAGGAAGATAAACCTAAAGTGGATCCAGTCATTTCTCCGCCATTTTCAGATTCCAAGAAGTGTTTATGGTTATGTGCATTGTTTATAACTTGTTCGTTTTAAAGAAGTAGAACAAAAATATACTTTTTTCTTTATTTAAACGATGTGACCAAGGTAACGATAGTTAATACATAAGAAATATATTTGATTTTCACCGTTATCTTGCATCATTGTCTCTATAACCGGGTGCATTCCCTTAGCATTGAAGAAGAAAAATAGAGCAGTAGGTAATACGGCCATCTGGTGGCAAATAATAAGTACGTATTTTAGGTGTTCGTCGTCAGGAAAGCTTCTTTATTTTAAACGATAGGTGTAAGGAAAAAACAGTTAATACATAAAAATATATTTGAATTTCACTGTTGCGTTGTGTCATCTCGATAAACTGTTGCGTTACCTTGTAATTGGATGGGGAGGGAAAATACCACTATGTCCATCTAGTGGCAAATAAATAAGTACTTACTCTAGCTGTTAGTCGCCAGGAATGCTTTTTGCTGCTTTATTTTAAACAATAGGAGTAAGGAAAGGGCAGTTAATATATAATGGTGTATTTGAATTTCACTGCTGCGTTGCGTCATTGTCTTGATAAACTGGTGCGTTGCCTTAACATTGAATGGGAAGGGAAATATATAGCAGTAGTACGACGATTTAGCAACAAATAACTTGTGGTATCACTGTCATCTTGCGGTTATTAACCGAAATGCCTTCACTGGGCACGGTATTTATTCATATTATGAGATTTTAAATACCTTCCCGTATTATTTTTAAACATTTTCTTTTGCACAAACCTTGTCGTGACAATAAACACACACACACACACACACACACACACACACACACACACACACACACACACACACAGAATTGTTCAATTTGGTGTAGTCCGGAAGTGATACGCGTGCATGCGTATGCAAGTAAAGAGATAGTAAAGCTTTCCATATGGGCCTTAATCTTAGGTTTGTCACAAGTTTTTAGAGGACCGGAAAAAAAAAAATACATACCTTCGTAAATCGACGCAGCGGAATAAATAATGTTTCATTTGGGAGGCATTGAAGAAAGCAACATTTCACGAGGGACTATAGATGAGTGTTCACTTGGGCACATCATACAATTTTATTTGCCACCTCTAGTGTGGGAAGCAGCTGATCTGTCTAACTCATATTCAAGAGTTCACGAGTTCGAATCTGATTTAAGATAAGCTATCCGTATAAGGTTTTTTTTTCTTTTCTTTTTTTTTTTATATGGGATTTTGGCTTAACCTGAGAAGACGAATGTCAGTAACTTCCAGTTCACCAATTTCATATGACCAATCCGGTTAAAGGTAGTATCGCCCTCCGTGGTGTAATGGTTACCATGCTAACTTCATATACCCAAGGTTGCGGGTTCAAACCCGGCGGAGGACGATGGATTTTTTCGGGTGTAAAAATCCTTAGCATGGCTTCCTTCGGAAGGGAAGTAAAGCTGTGGGTCCCGTGTCGTAGATTTACGGCACGTATAAGAACCTCAAGCCTAATAAGAGAGGCCTCTGAGCAAAATTAGGCGATCTTTCACGCCCAATATAGAATGGGACGCTGAGAACCACAGCAGTTAAAGAGCGTCCATAAATAACAGGTCATTTAATTTTTTTTTTTTTCGGTTAAAGGCAGTAAACATAAAATAAAAAAGCAAATGAGCTATGCTTACATTAAGATATTGCGTTACATAAATAATTTTTACATTTGTTTTAAATTCGGCCATATACAATTTTTAATCACATCGATCTCCATTAACGTTGGTTAGTCCTAAGCAGGAGGAAACAGTTTGTTTTTTTTGTAGGAATTCTTCTCCTTCCTTAAAGGATTGTTTTCCACTGTCTAGGACTTAACACGTCAAATACTTTGCGGCATTACTCTGTCGAGGAGCAAGCAAACTCTGGATCATTGTATGTATAGGATGTGTGATCAGTCCAATGCCTGGTGTGGTGGTGGAGAAGGAAATTAAATATAGTGATGAAAGGGACCATAACATTCGCTTAGCGACCGAGGGAAACCGCAAACAAAACTTTGGTCAGGTTGGTCGGCCCCGGGAGTTTGAACCCTGTGTACCCCAAATGCGAGTCGCACACGTTACATGGTCGCCAGTTTGTTCGGTCTTTGTAGGAATTCACAGAGCCCGATTTTGATAGTCACGGTTCAAGAAAAGGAAAAGGGAAGAAAACATGTGTTATAATGACAGTACACCCTATTTATTTTCTTTCATTTTTATATATCTTCTGTTAACTATTCTTACTAAAGCTTATTTTACTGCCTACTACTTCATATCAAGTGAAAATCCCAAATTCTTTATTTTTAAAGGCAGAGGTTTACAATTGTGTACGTTTATTTTTCTTGCTTATACTATTCCTTCTCCAAAATTTCAATAAACTATCCAATTGTGTACATAATTTCAATAAACTATCCAATTGTGTACATTTATTTTTCTTGCTTATACTATTCCTTCTCCAAAATTTCAATAAACTATCCAATTAGTTGTGTACATTTATTTTTCTTGCTTATACTATTCCTTCTCCAAAATTTCAATAAACTATCCAATTAGTTTTCGTTTTGTTGTTTTTTAAATTGAGAATTTAATTGTTGGATTTAAAGTACTCCTTCAGGATCAGTTTTCAATGTATCATGTACAATATTTGGTAAGCATGTTATTAATCTGAATTCAAATAAAGTTTGATCTGGATTTTGCTGTATATGAAAGCAAAAACTACAGAAAATGTTTGTATGTGCACTTTTTAATTTGTTTAAATTATATTTTTAATATTATTTGTCACATAAATGCTCAACTAACTCAGACCAATTATAAACTATAGGTACTATAGAGCTTATATTCGAAATTTAATAACAGTCTGATCAACATCGCTTCTCAATGGACCTTTTATTCGAAAAGAAATTGTAGTTTTGAGAAACGGAGAATATACAATTTAATGGAATGCATGGACCACTAGTAATGCCATGCACTCGCATGTGGCGCGGAGTAAATACAAATTTTACAACTTATAAATACAGAAAGAAATACACATTTGGGACAGTGAACGGTCCCCTATCGAGATAAACAAAAGTATTTCACCTACACATTTTGTTGTAGGTGCAATGACAATAGAGGAAACCGAATTAATAGTCAGCAAATTAAAAGTTACTCTCTTCAAGTCATCGCGAGAAGCAACTGAATAGCAGAAACTTATAAAATAAAAAAACATTGATAAATTCAAACCAATATTTATGATACCCCGGAATGGCTGATATCACACAAAAGCCATTTAAAATAAATTGTGTGATTTAAAAATATCTAAATTTGCTTGTAATAAGTTTTGTCTATCTGTGCTAGTTTACCATGTATAATACAATTATTTCCAAATGAAAAGAGTTTAGAATGATATTCTCCAAAAATTCAAGAAGTATATGTTATTTCCATGTAAATATCTTAAAAGACTATAGTGTTTTAATCAAAATCCACCTTTAAGAAAGCCGAACGTTTTAAAAACCTTCCACGTAAGGGTAGTTTGAATTTTATTTTATTTATTTATTTATTTTTTTGCGAATAAGGGAGGAAATATTATTAAATATGTTTGCAATACATGGAAAAATAGCACGTTTTTATGTAAATTACTGTTTTTATGCTAAAGGAGCTGCCATATGACAAACCATCCCCGTGTAAAACCGAGACAGATTAACACAACCACACAGATGATTAATGAATCATGGACGAATCGTATGAATCAAAAACATATTGCTTGAACGAATCGTATGAATCGATGATTGAAAATGAATCGCTCGACCCAACTCTATAACATAACGCCCCGCACGAACCTGTCTTTTTTTAGCTCGGGAGCTAGCTGCACGCCAGTAGGAAACAATGGAAATAATCCACAACACGTCTCACGTGCGAGTTTGACGTAAGGTCGCATAAAGAACAAACTGTGGGCGGCAGAATTACGTCAAATCGAGGTTCTGACACAGCAGGGAGTAGGAAGAGAAAGCTATCCCCTGGCACAAAAATCGAAAGTAAGTGCATTGCCAGACACGCTCTCATCTCCGCTGCAGCTCCCAACTGAAGAATTGAGCCAACTTGCATTTTTATGGGACCAATGTCTTCCATACTTTTCATGTTAATTGACGCCAAATGGGTATTAAGGTTCTAAAATACCGTGTTACAATGAGTACGATTCGTATAAAAGTTTGTTTTTTACTATTTACATAGTGTATAGAGAAGGTATTGTAATGCACCCAAAAATTCGATACCGATATTTCAACGGAAATATATCCGCTTCCAAAAAGCATTTAAAAAAAAAGTCCCTCTGTGTGTGCGTGCGTGCGTGTGTGGACAGCTTAGCTCAAAAATTAAAAGACCGTAAAAAATACCAAACTTGATATTTAAGTTTGGTATCTTTCAAGGATGCGACACGGAGATTTTATAGAAAATTCCTCCACCGCAAACTACCCTTTGCATGGACTTTTTTTTTAATTTTTACTTTCTCTAAACGATTTTGATTATAATACCGTATATTAAAGTTATTTACATCGCAAAAGTATATCTTGAATTTCTTGGGAATAGCCTCGAAGAGCACTTTATTCAGGTTGATTTTTTCAGAATTTTGCCTATTAGTTAAACCGTAAGAGATAGACAAAAACTTACTACACAAACATGTAGATCTCGTTAAAATACGTCATTTATGTCATAAGTATTTTTGTTGTAGAGCTGACAGTTTCCAAGATATTCCTTGTTATTGGTTTCAATTTTAAAATAGTTGTGTTAAGAAGTGTCCGTTTTTCTTTTGTTCTACTCTTGGCCAAGCTAAGAATTGCATTTCAATGACAATCGCATGACGATAGCTGTTAAAACATCTGACTATTGCTTTAGCATAGCGCATTCCTTTGGTTTCCTTATACTTGTAAGGAACTAAGTAATAAGAACATTCTTCTAATACTTATCTCGATTAGAATGGTGTAGAAAGAAGAATAATCCTTTTTAAGAAGAAAGTAGAACAGCTAGAGAAAGTTATGTGAGTGTAACACATCAAATTTGTTTACTACGACTTCGTGCATAAAATGTGACACATATGGCACGGATGTTTATGTTGGTAATGACCATAGGCGCCAACTTGAATGGCACTTTCTACCCCCCTTCCCCAACTTACTAAATTATTACCTTCTTATTTTTCTGAATGGGCTTGAAACAAAGAAAGAAGAAAGGTTTAATAGATCAGAGTTGTAAGGAGTATCTTAAATTCAAATGCAGTGTTCAGTTGCCTGGTAATGTAGGGGTGTCGGGTTTGCCTCACTTTCAAGGGGTTCGAGTGTTCTAATCTCGCTTAGGATAAGTTATTTGGTTAAGATTTTTCTCGGGGTTTTCCGTTATCCTGAGAAGCCGAATGTCGATAAATTTAAGCTCTATAGACCTCGGGACTATTTGAGCATCATTGCACTAATTTCATTCATCGCCCGATTAAAAAAATAAAATAAAAATTCTGATGTGTTCCATTCTCATGACTTTCTCAAGTTGTTCTACAAACAAACTTTCCCTATAAAAAAATATATTTTTTATCAACGCCGTTCTAATCAAGATAAACATTGCCACAAATAGTCTTATTAGGTATCTGCTTCCTTATGAGTAGAATGGAAATAGAGTACACTAGGCTAAAACGGCAGTCGACTCTTAAAAACCAGTGAAACAATTGATTCGGTTCTCTTTATTTGTTAGAAGTAAACAAAAGAGAGACGAGAAGAGAGATGCCTCCCATTTAAAAAAAGTTTTAAGTACCTTAAAACTGAAACCAATAACTCGGAATATCTCTAAAACGGTTAGCTCTACAGGGGAAAAAAAGTGTGTGGCATAAATTGTGTGTTTTAATGAGATTTACATTTTTATGTAAGTTCTTGTGCATATTTTATGGTTTACGAGTTATACAAAAACTATACAAAACTCATCAAGAATGAAGAGGTCTTCAGTGGTTTTTCTCAGATATGCATTTCGTTTGTCATGAAAATATGTTTTAAACATATGACATTTTAATCAAAATTTTATAAGAGGCTTGTTTAGAAAATCAAAATGTTCGAAAAATGTTCCATGTAGGTAGTTTGGGTGGGGGGGGGGGTTCTTAAAAATCGTGTCACATCCTTGGAAAATACTATATTTAAATACCAAATTTGATACTTCACCAATTTTTCGTTTTTGAGCTATAGTGCCCACAGCGCGCGCGCGGTTTCTTTAAAGGATTTTTTTTGGATCAGTGGTTCTCTCAGAATATGTGTCCGGTAAAATCTTGACATCCAATTTTTGGGTGGAATACAATACCTTCTCTATCCACAAGAGAAAGTAAAAAAAAAAAATAATATAATAAATAAACGATGGTGACGCAACATAGATTTCGTCGGTTTCAGTTAATCAGACGTGATTTGATTTAGAGTCGGAGCACACAAAGTAATGAATGAATCCGGCTTTAATATCTGCGATCGTTTTCGAAATAACGTGTGATGCAAAATACGATTGATTTAGAAATCATGTTCTTCTATTTTTCGAGTTCAAGACTAAACTCACATCTGTTTAAATACTTTGTCATTTGTGTGGCCAGGGAATGAATCTTCTGAAATTCGCCTATAAGCTGTGGCTGCCATCCATTGCTTTCGTGAAGAAGCCAGGAATTTAGATCTTTATTTAGTGGCAGATGAATTTATAAGCTCTTAAGAAATGAACGTAAGCCCGTTCTTATTGTGCAGCACTACAGGCGATGGGCACTCATCGTGTCTGAAATAATAATTGGGAAAGGGAATTTGGGAAGGAAACATTCCAGGTATAATATTAGAGTACCTCCCCGCCATTTCCATGTTGTTCCTCGGAAGAAACCTCATTGAGGGAAGACACTCAAAGCAGGATTTGAATCGTAGACTTCCAGTTCATTAGTACACGTCTTAACGACCTCGGTCACCTTTGTCGATGAGAATGTACTGAGATGCAGCGCATTAAAGAAGAAACCGTGAAACCCAACAGACCTACATATTTTTCTTCAAGCTTTAAATTAATGACCATATATTTATTATTTTACAGGCAATTGAAGTCATCTGTACTATACTGTGTTTAAAGACGTAGATTTTACTTTAGTAATTGAACTAAACACATTATTAATAATTGACTTCATTTCACAGTCCTGCCCACCCAAATGTATGACAAGTCCGCGCCTATCGAACTGACCATATATCGCCCCCATCCTGTACAACCGTGATCACCTCTTTCCCCCGAACATAATTCGCACCCTGGCTTCTAGAATGTCGAAACTAAATGGCTGAGTGTTAATTTTAGTTTCATCATGCTTGAATAATATACCTGCGCATTAATCTTAAAGGAGGTGTTGGAATTTGAATGATAAAAGCCCACATAGTGGCTAATAAGTCTTATACAACCCTACAGCTTTGTACTAAGCAACATACATTAAACAAGCAAGTAATATCGGTTTGTTATTCCCGTTCGAAAATGGCAGAAACTTTAATCTTCAACTCCATGTCGTCGATGAAAGCTCTCATATATGTCAGTATTGTAGCTGTTGTCAAGTTTAAGGCACGGGGAAATAACTCTTCATCCCTTCCTCTAAACTGTAGAATTATGATTGAATATGTTTTCGTTGTGTACCAGCAAATACACTATAGCTTATTTGGTACCAGTCGTAGTGAGACTTTCGTAGAGACGGTATGCGTCCCACTTCTGCATTTCACAATGCTATAACTGCGCTCATTTTTGGTGCTTATCTCCTTGAGTTGGTTTTCAGATCAGTCACATAGAGAACTATGCCGGCTGGAAGGAGTCAGCATTTGTGTACTGAAGGAGGAGGAAACCATATAGAGAGAAAAACATTATTGCAGTATACCTATAGGAGAATGGACAACTTTTTATGCATAGAAGTGTACGTAATAGGTAAAGGTATTGTACTCCACCCAAAATGTGATGATTATATCACGGATACATGTCATGAAGCTCTTGAATCCAGAAAAAAAAGTTTAATAAATAGAGCCGAGTATATGTGTCTAGGCAGCGCTGTGGCCGAGAAGTTAGACCGCTCGCCTCCCACCTAGGCGGCCCGGGTGGGATTTGTGCTGGACGAAGCGGCGTATAGGCGAGTTTTTCCGGCTCCCCCGGGTTCCCCCGCTACTCATTCCACCAGTTGCTCCAACATCTTTCTTATCCACCTCCTCACTCATGCCTGCTACGGGCCGACCACTCGTTCCAGGTTCTCCATTCTGTGGCTTGGTGCTGTTGTCTCCCCGACAGGCTTCAGACCCTTAGGCATCCGCTTGTAAGTCCTAGGGGGGTGTCAGTCCTAAATACAGGGAAGGTAAACCGACTACTAATACCATAACTATATGAATACCATAACTCCAAAAATAAAATCAAGTGGTTACCAAATTTGGTATTTAGATTCAACGTTTTCCAAGGATTCGGCATTTAGATTTTCAAGAAAATCCCGCCACCCCTAACTACACTTTAGATGAATATTTTTTCTCGAAATTTTGAATAATTATTTTCAATAATCTTTCATTTTTAAAGTATTTTTGCTATTAAGGTGTTTCGCGCGAAGCCATAGAAAGAGTACGGATATTTAGAGCCAGCACATAGTGCTCCACCCTGACCATTGATTTCACTTTTTGTACCTACAAGAAATGTAAAATGATACTGCTTTACATTGGTTTATACCGATTAACCTTAACTAGATAGAGAAATAATTTTGGTTAGAATAGTTAGCATATCAATAATGGTTAATTGAAAGTACACATCAGCTTTTTGCTCTTAATTACCATAAATGCTTGTTCCCCAAAAATAGCTTCAATTAGGCAATGCTATAGGTGTGTGTGTGTGTGTGTGTGTGTGTGTGTGTTTGTTTGTTTGTTTGTGCAGATACACATGAACACAGCGAATAATTCTGAAATGATTAGTATCAAAAAGGAGTTTGGCATAGCTAATCTATTTTAAAACCACCTACATTTTTCCGTAATTAAGTTTTTGTCCTTTACATATTCCCAACGACACGTAAAATCTTAAAGTAACTCGAGAGCTCTACACAGAATATTTACATAAAATCCATAAATGCGTTTTATTTACGACAGTGGATGAAACACGTGGTCTATTTTGGAGTTTTATTGTGGGTTGGGAAAAGAGGTGCAATAAAGGTTTCCTAATATACCTGGTTTAAATAGAAAATTTAAATTATTAATACGATATTAATCCATCTTACCAGTTTTACTTTTTCTACCAAGTATTACAGGATTGTTTTTTTTTAAAAAAAAAGTGTGTGCAACATAGCTCAAAATTGTCCGTTAAATACCAAATTTAGTATTAAGATGTACTATCTTACAAGGATGAAGAATATGACAAAGATTTTCAATAAAATTCCCCGAACCCAAACTACATTTTATATGAACGATTTTTGGAACTTTTTTAATTTTCTCAAAAATACGCGCGGACCTTTTTCTGGAAATGCTTTTTTTGGATTCAGGGGGTCCGAAAACATGTATTTCCGGTGAAATCTCGACATCGAATTTTTGGGTGGAATGCAATACTTCTCTAACCCTATGTACATTGTACATACGGGGCTAGAGAAAGTAAAAAAGTATAAGACATAAATTGTGACGGCATAAATGTTTTATGGTTTATCAGTTATGCAAAAGTCCTCCAAAAACGAATAAGATTGGCTATATCCGGAAAATTCTAGATAAGTATATATTTTATTTCCCATATACATATCTTTAATATAGAATATTTTAACCAAAATCTTTAGAGACATTTTTGAGAAAATCAAAATTTCCTAAACTTTTTCTATTTAAAGGAAGGTTTGATGTGGCGGATTTTCCTCAAAATCTTCGTGTCGCATCCCTGGAAGATACTAAACTTAAGATACCAAAGAAGTTTGGTATTTTGGATACAGGGAACCCTATAACGTGTATTTCCGGTGAAATCTCGGTATCGAATTTTTGGGTGGAATGCAATATCTTTTCTATGCCTAAGTACTAGAGATAGCAAAAGAAAAGAAAAAAAAAGGAGTGACTTCGCGTTAGAGAAAAGTATGATAAATATTCCAAAATACAAACCAAAAACAAGACATGTCTCGGCAATTGTTAATTCCACACAAAATTGTTTGACATAAGGTACATACTTTAACGAGCTCTGCATTTCTTGTCCCACCCATAGCATTATTTCATTTTTAATGGCAAAATTAGTATTATGCGTAGATAATAGCGAAGTGATTAAACGTGTTTATAAAATACAGGTTTGCGAGTAGAGATTCACTCTTCCAATTGGAAAAAAAATTAGTGATTTTATCCTAGCTGTAGCTTTGTAGACTGGTTGTATCTAGTGCTGTTGTTTATATTTTTGAGTTTTTTCTTTTTATTTCTCTCTCTTCTTTTATTGTCTATATTCTCTAGGTTTAATGTATCGCGCTTCTTCAGATAATGGAGAACGGGTTTTCACAGATAATTTAATTTCAGGCTTTCCTTTTTTCTACCGTTATATTTTGTTGTTTTTATAGGTTGGTATTAAAGAAGTTTCAGTAAATAGAGTTGGGATTATTGGTATCTAACACATTGTTAAACGTGTCTGTATTAGGCAATTGACTTGTGGTTGAAAGAGATCATTAAGCACGTAGAAGTTTCTAGTTGATTTGTAAGGCTGCTTGCTATTAATTTCCCACTAATATCAACAGGCATTGTAAATCCCACCTCTTTGCATTAGAGACGTCAGCCGTATTCCTAAAGACATTAGTGGAAATACGTATTTGGCCCGTTCTCTTACGCCGGGTTCAAGTGCCTATATTATGGTCGTGATGAGTTGAGCCATAGGTGCCACGACGAGGAATTATTGTAACTACATCTCTGCCATTGAAAGATTTCTCAAAGGAAGCAGAAGTTTGAAGTGATACCCTTATGGTTTCATTCTAAATTATTAATATCCTTCTCCTGTCATTGCTTTTGAAATTAAAAACTTCTTATGTAATAAAATTCCGTTTGTGCTTCGTTCTTTTATTAATATCTGTGGGTTGTAATTTTAATTATTATTTCCTTCTTTCTTCCTTTGATTCTAAAAGGTTGCTGTTTCTCTCAGTCAACAGACTTCAGCTTCATTACCTCTTCTATTTACAGAGCAGCGTTAACTTTTACGTGATTTAGAATTCGATGATCAATAGATGTTTGTATCCGTGAACTATGTATGAAGCAAGCCGCTTAGCAATTTAACACAACTAATAAACTTTATTATTCATACAGCGACACTTGGATAATGATTACCTGATTACACTTAGTTCTAAATAATACTACACCCGTCACTCATTTTATACAAAATAGTAGCTGAAATACCCGTCGTTACCAGTGTTTTGACCTTTTGTTCACACTACTTACATTTTCCCATTAGCCTTGCGATTCTTAATGAGCCATTTATAACTTATTGTATAAGACACTTATAAAGAGTTACTTACAAATCTCAGGGCCCTAGAAAAAAAGAAGAAGAAAAGTACCTAAAGCATAGAACAATCTCCATTTGTAATAGTTTTTCGTGAATCCAGCTGACTTCCATGTTGTTAATTCGAAATGCCTCGTCCGTAAGTATTTATAGAAAATGTCTCACTTGTGGGCAAATAATAAGGTTAAGTAAAGGCAATATGAACTTATAAAGTCTCAGTAATCAAACGTAGATACATAAAACTACTAAGAAAACAAAAAGACAAAAAATGAAGTTCAACATTTTTGTAGAAAGAAAGAACAGAAGTAGTGGATTGATGCTGTATCACAGTTTAACATAATCCAGTTCGAAATATTACTTTTTCAACCAGGCTATTGTAGCTCATTTTCATTTGCGCAAGCGCGGCCACATTTGGCATTGCTACTGTAATTGTTTATCAATGATCAATGTCGAGAAATTCAATGAATACTCCTTTGTTATTTTCTGAGGCCGGTGATAACTTCAGTAATTATTTTTAAGTTGGATATGTTCAAGCTATTACGATCATCGTTGAGAAATATATAGATGGTCTTGCGAGCTTTTGTAGGCATAGCATACCTAAGATTAAATAATCCTGTGAAGTCTGTGCCAAGTTTGGCAGAAATCGGTGATATACCCGGATATGCCAGCATGGGAAGGTACCCACACAAGCAAGACCTGCTTACCCAAGGTAGATAATCTGTGATAGATTAACTGAATGTAAAGCACCAGGTTATTGGCTGGAGTTCGCTGTTGAAGACTGAGAAGAGCACGCATCGAATCTGTGAAGATAATGAAGGAGAGAGCAGTAGCTTCAAGGATGTACTCCAAAGCGAGACGAATAGCTATCAGTTCACAAAAGAAGATAAATAGGAATTGTGGTAAGCCGTAGAGCAAGGTCTTATGTGATAAAATCACAACACAACCGCATTGATTATCACATTTGGAACCATCTGTGTAAATTTTTTGTGATGCGGAGTGTGAGGTACAAATGGCTATGAATAAACGGAGATAGATTGAAGTATCTGTACTGCCTTTATTGTAACGCGCCATGGAAATATCAATGGTAGGTAGTTGTAGCTTCCAAGGAGCAGTGTCAAGAGTGAAGGAGCAGGAGACCATTGGCGGAATAATCAATTGAAACTCTTGCAGAAGAAGTAGAATTCTCTGGGGGTACAAAACGACGTTGACTTTGAGCACATACGCTTTGAGACTTGGCAGGAAAAACATTGTTGAAAACTGTAGATGGACTCCTGGAGGCAGTTCGTGTAGCGTACATGAGACTTAAAGGCCTTCCTCCTCGAATTCACCGGAGGTTCATTTGCTTCTATTTTGAGACTACTTACAGGACTGGTATAAAAAGCACCCAAGAAGATCCTCAGCGCCGAAGATTGAATACTATGGAGCATTTTCAGGCTTGTTGGATTGGCCGAATGATATATAACGCAGCCGTATAATTGTTCTATATGTACGAAAGAGTACTGTGAAGACAGCTCCCCAAGTTTTAGCTGCCGTTGTTTTCATGACATTTAAACGTAGACAATATTCTGCTCTCAAAAGCTTTAAGTGTGTGATCCAGTTTAGGCAGTGGTCAAAATGCAGCCCTAAAATGTGGACAGTGGTTACTATAGGAATTGTCTGGTTTCCTAGAAAAAGGAGAGGCGGCGATGTTTGTCCACGAGAACGACTAAACAGAACGCATCGTCTCTTAGTGCCAGAGGATTTGAATGCGGTGCATTTACTCCATTGTTGTAATTTGTAGAGTATATTTTGCAATATTTCCTTGGTAGTCTGTATATCCTTTCCACTGCAAAATATAGTTAGGTCATCCGCAAAGAGACTGGCTCTTACAGGTGACTGGAGTTAGGAATCCAGATCATTGATGGATATTAAGAAGAGTGTCACACTAAGAACAGATCCTTGTGGTATTTCATTGCCAATGTTGACACTTTGGGAGGGAACACCGTTAGCACGTGCACTGATTTTCCGGTTTTGGAGAAAATTGTAAATGAATGCAATCATGTTTCCTGTGACTTCATGTTTCATTAATGTGCGAATGATATGATCACGCCAGACAGTATCGTAAGCCTTTTCGATATCCAAGCTGATAAGAATGGTATGTTGTCTACTCAAGAAGGCTTCGTCAATGTAGGATTCTAGCAGCAGGAATGCAACAGTAATGGAACGGTGTTTTCTAAAACCATATTGGATGTCTGCAAAAAAATGTTTTGCATTCTAAATACCAACGTAAACGTCGATTGATTATCTTCTCCAGCAGGTTGCATAAGGTACTGGTAAGTGAAATTGGAAGGTAATTGAAGGGAAGAGAATGGTCTTTATTGGGTTTAGGAATAGGTAACACGATAGAACTACGTCATTGATTAGGAAAAAGTTGATTAACCCATAGGTAGTTATAATATCTAATATGTAGGAAAGACCCGTTGTTGGCAGATGTTGAAGGAATGCATATGGGATACTGTCTGGTCTTGGACTTTTGCTGGTGCAACACTTTAATTCATACTGTAGTTCGTTCATCGTGAGTAGTTCGTTGAACATTTGATGGCTGTTTCTATATATCGTCTGCAGATCTAATGTTGGAGACATATGTTTACATTCAGGATCATAATGGGAGTCACTGGAAGTCTCAGAAAATGTGCTTGCCAAGGTAATAGCTGTTACCAGAGAGTGGGAATAGGTGCACTTGAAGTAGGTGTTCGAAGATGAGAAATCACCTGAGAGGAGCGATTGTCACAGAGAGTGTGAGGGTTATGCCACAATTGAGATTGAGTAACATTGGCGTTTAGAGTAGATAGAAACTGAAGCCAAGACCGCTATTTGCTTTCCCGACGGGCCGCAGCTCGGAGACGCTTGAAGGTTTTTTTTTTGTTTTTTTTGTTAGTGTTTAACACCCGCTTTAACTACTTACGGCACCGCAGGCGTCTTGCAGGTTGACGTTTGTGTTTGTAATATGAATGGTTTTTGTTCCGAATGGCTTCGGCGCACTGAGCATTCCACCATGGTACATGGCCTTTACTTGAAGCACTTTCCGTTAAAGGAATGCTGAGACGTCCTTGTTGAAGTATGGTTGTAGAGAACATATTAATAAGGTCATCTACGTCCATTTATGGGAAAATATCCGGCTGTGGAAGATCTACAATGGCATTCTGCGTAAGAACCTTGAACAGGGGCCAGTTAGCTTTGTGAAGTTGCCAAGTAGGATGTCGAGATATTTAGGTGCAGTGAAGGTAGACTTTAGGATAATGGTGTGCACAATGGACCAATGGAACAGAGGAACAATGCTCGAGGAGCCCATGGTAACGTCAATACTGCTTGTAGAGTTACAGGCTATATCATAACGGGTAGGTAATGGCAAAGGGAAATAAATATATTTAGAATTGAATGAATTACTTTCCCACGCCGATCAGTTCGCTGATTCCCCACAGAATATTATGACTATTAAAGTCTCCTAGTAAAATGAAAGGTGCGGGTAATTGTATAAGGTCTGTGAGCATTTGTAGGTCAATGTTGGTACTGTTTGGTAGAGGTTGCAAATGTATATCTCAATAGTGAGACAAATAGAGGCAGCCACAGCTTCCAGACAGGTTTGAAGGACAATTTCTTTCTGTGGAATGTTCTCAAGTATATATGTTTCAACACCACCTTTAACATGGTGAGGGATGAGACTGTTTTTATGGTATCCAGTATACTGGCGTATTGGTGTTATGTAATCGGTATGAAAATTAGTTTCCTGTAGGCAAATTATAGCGGGGCTATGAGTAGATAGAAGCAATTGCAAGTATTCTAGTTGTGATTTGTAATTATTGATGTTCCATTGTAGTAGCAACGTATCTGAGTTCATGGCTGAGAGTCATGAGCTCTATCTCCAGAAACATCTGTGGAGACGGTGTTCAGGATGTTCTCTGGTTTAGTACTTCCTGACATTAATGTATTTTCAGGCCGTGTGGTTCTGTTTTTTATTTTGTTGTTTGTTAACATAGGATATATCTTTCTAAGCATTTGTGCTAACGCATGATGCTCTGTGGTGTATGATGTGGCTGAGTGGGCGACATTTGTGTAAAACTCAAAAGGTAGTCGTCCGGGTTAGCTTCAATGTGGCAGTAGCAGTAGTTCACGTAGGGATTGTGTTGCCGTTGATGGTTTTGGTTTTTTAGGCATTGGTTTAGCACTGGTTTTTACGATGTCATCATCAGATGACTCATCCTGTGATTTGGATAATCGTTCAGAATTATTATGCTCATGTTTTGAATCATTTGGATGTTCTGAATCACAATTGGTTGAATAAATAGGGCGTTTCATGCGGTGTGGTAGACTGTCACCAGGAGTGGCTACTTCAGTTAAGTGTACAGCAATAGTATCGCGGGAAGCGGTGACAAGCATGGTATTGTTTACTGTATGAGAGGAAGAATTTTTCCCCATTTCAGTGTTTAAGGATTTTACCTGGTCGTCATTGGCATGATAGGTGTCCCTTTTTGAGGTATCTGGACGAGAAGATGCCGTTGTGGTAGGCAAGGAGGGAAAATCCTCTGTATTGGTCTTTTGCACTTCTGATGCTTTGCATTGGCTAGCCAAGTGGCCTTCTTGTTTACAAATGAAATAAGTAGGCGTTTCAGTTGAAACATAGACCCAGTAGTTTGTGTCATCGTGATAGATTTGAAAACTGTCGGAAAGTCGATCGATATCGTCAGGCTTAACGTAGAACTGGCGGCGAAAACTTAAAATATGAGAGAAACCTGGAGCGCTCATTCCGGCCCGGACATGTGAAATTGCAGAGGTAACCTTGGGTTGCCTGGTAATTTTCTAGGGTACTATTGGGGATGACTAAATAGACGTTCGACAGTATGACTCTCTTGTGTTTAGTCAACAGGGGTCGCAGATCAAATACAATATCATTGATAGTAATCTGGGGATGGTTTGCTGCTATTTTTTCCGCTATACGTTTGTTAGAGAGGTACATGAATACACGGTTATTTGAGATTCGCAAGACGAACAGTGCATTAGTTGGTTCTGTAAGTTTTGCTATGGCGTAAACATGATCTTTGATAGAAATGCCATCATGAACTGCAATAACGATTGCCTGATCCTTACTAGGTTCACTTTATGCGATCGCTGAGTAACTTAATACATTAGATTTAGATTTCACTGTTGTTATCTGAGGTTAACAGTTGAAGTTGAGGTTTTCAATTTGCCCGAGTCAGCTTGGACTGGGCACAAAACACCCTTCACACATGCTAGACGTACTCTCTATACACAAACACACTTTCTCGTGTTACAGAAAGAACTGTTTTATGTGATAAACACTCTAGTTTTGTGTAAAAAAAGCAGAACAAATTTTCATAACCTATCCATTGGATGAGGCATGACCTACGTGTTCGTTATTATCAGGACAAGATTTGTGGAAACGAAAATATTTAAAAGTAGTACGGGAAAGTTTTTAAAGTCTTATAATATGAATCAGCATACAGAGCCTAGGGAACGTATTTCTCTTAATATACGCCAAATGGCAGTGGTACCATGGTTATTTGTTGCTATATTTTTCCTCCCCATTCAATGTTAAGGTAGCAACAGTTTATCAAGACAGTGACCCAACGTAGCAGTGAAATTCAAATATATTTATATGTATTAACTGTCCTTTCCTGGCGACGAACACCTAAAGTAACTATTTATTTATTAGGCACTAGGTAGCCGTAGTACTGCTCAAATTTCCCTTCCCATTCAATTTTAAGGTAACGCAACAGTTTGTCGAGACAATGACGCAACGCAGCAGTGAAATTCAAATACATTTTTATGTATTAACTGTCATGTCCATAGTCCTATCGTTTAAAATAAAGAAGCAAAGAAGCTTCCTGGCATCAAATGGAAATGGCGTGTTATTTACGGACGCTCTTTAACTACTGTGGTTCTCAGCGTCCCATTCTAAATTGGGTGTGGAAGACCGCTTAATTTTGCTCAGAGGCCTCTCTTATCAGACTTGAGGTTCTTTTACGTGCCGTAAATCTACGACACGGGACCCACGGCTTTACTTCCCTTCCGAAGGAAGCCATGCTAAGGATTTTTACACCCGAAAAAATCCATCGTCCTCCGCCGGGTTTGAACCCGCGACCTTGGGTATATGAAGTCAGCATGGTAACCATTACACCACGGAGGGCGACTTTCCTGGCGTCGAACACCTAGAGTAAGTACTTATTTATTTGCCGCTAAATGACCGTAGTACTGCTCTATTTTCCTCCCTATTCAATGTTAAGTTTATCGAAAAATTGATGCAACGCAGCAGTGAAATACAAATACATTTTTATATATTAGCTGTCCTTTCCTAACCTCTATCGTATAAAATAAAGAAGCAAAAAAAAGCTTTCCTGGCGACGAACACCTAAAGTATGCACTTATTTATTTGCCGCTGGATGACCGTAGTACTGCTCAAGTTCATTCAATGCTAAGGAAATGCACCCGGTTATGGAGTCAATGACGCAAGATAAAACTGAAAATCAAATATATTTCTTATGTAATAACTATCGTTCCCTTGGTCACATCGTTTAAATAAAGACATTTTAAATAAGTATATTTTGTTGTAATTCTTTAAAATGAACAAGTTATGAACTATGCACAAAAGCAATAATTCTTCTTGGAATCTGAAACTGGTGGAGAAATGACAGGACCCGGATAGTAAACAATTTTAGGTTAACTTTCTATTGCAGGTGTTGATTATTAGAGGCAATGTGGTATATGAGCTAGCTAAAGGTAATATCATCAGAACATGAAGATACCCCCGTTATCACCACACTACAATTGCGGTGCTCTTAATACATTTGATCAAGTAATATTTTGGGTTAAATGGATAAATTTAATACACAAAACTATCATCAAATTAAAACTTATCACTTGCCCAACCAGATGTACTTGCTCTTTAGTTATGTCATTGTTAGCCTTAAAAATGGTTGTTTTGACATAGAATACAAAGAAAGAGGTGGAAAACATTAGGAGTAAAGGAAAGAAAGAGACTCGGAAGAACCTTGAATGTTCTTTGTGGCTTTCTCCTTAATGTAATTTATTGCCTATTTCAGCGTTTACTCGCCACATTATGGAAGCGCGGTCATTACTGTTATTATGCCAACGGCATCCTTGCTGTTAACTGCACATGTCATCCTTTTCGCACTAACTTATGGCTGCTCTGACTTCGTCGTTTTCGCAATACCAACTATATATGCTTCATTGCGCATCATTTCGCTTTACAGATGCAAAGTCATTATTAGACTTTGGCAATGGGAAAATTCCTGTTGATACTTCTACTGGCCTTATTTCGTTTCCACCAAATGTTTTCACTTCACAACGCTAAAAGAAGAATTAATATCGAAAGTGTTCCTAAATATTTCGAAAGTGTTCCTAAATATTGGTCCAAATTACAAAAATTATGCTTGGTTGAGCGAACGAGTCATTATAGCAGCAAGTAATAAGCATGTAGATGATTTGAATATAAAAATTCCGAGTAAAATTTATGGACAAATGCATTCATTTAAGTCGATCAATTCCATTATCGATTCAAATGAAGTGTCAGTTATCTAACTGAATTCATTGGATTTGCGAGGATTACCGCCACACAGTTTATAGCTCAAGGTTGACTCGGTAATAATTATGCTACGCAATCTCATTCAGCCGAAATTGTGCAACGGAACAAGACTCGCTGTTAACAAATTATGAAAAATTTGATTTAATCTACCATAATCAAATTAAAGGCGAGGATTTTCCTATTCCAAGAATACCACTTGTGCCAACCGACTTTCCTTTTGAATTTAAGTGTGTTCAGTTTCCCGTGCGCCTTGCATTCGCAATGTCAATAAATCCCAAGTCAATCGTTAGAAATGTGTGAAGCATATCTTGAAATGTCGTGTTTTTCCCATGTTGTACGTTGCGTGCTCGAGAGTCGGCAAACAGCAGCGCTATTTGTTTTCTGTCCGGAAGGAAAATTGTACATTACAAGGCATTTCAATAAAGTATTGTCAAATTATTTAATTGTAATTTTATTCCATTGCATGGTCGTATTGTAAACGGAAGATTTTGTCTCAGTGTTTTTAATAGGTACACCACCCGTTTAAAGCTGGTGCGGGCAGTTATTATGTAATAACAGTATTGCTGGAGATGTTTATTTCGATTAACGCAATGTAGGTTTAAGAATAAGCATTTTTAAGATAAGTTTACCCAAGAATCTGTAGAGAAAGCAATGTGAATATACACCATTTTTATTAATTAGAAGGATGTAGAAGTAAAGTAATTAATGTTGGTGTGCTAAGGCTTTTGTTCAATGTTATCCATTTAAGGATTCAGGGACTAAGGACTGAAATGCTTGGCAAGTAGAATTTTACTCGTACAAATTATGAAGCCTATCACATTCGTAATTAAGGAACAGATGTGTCAGCTTTCGTTTCGCTGCGACAAGAGATATCGATTAGAGTCGAGAACCTAAAATGCGTTCCAATATTAGTTCCCAACTAACCGTTCATCAGCGGTGGTCGCAGATGGTGCAGAAAGCTGAAAAGAGCTCCTTTCCATTCGGTAACTCTGCAGCTGCATTAGAAAAATGTATCACCCAAGTTCTTCGATCAATGCCTTATAATCCGGCTTTAGAGCGCATTCAGTTCCAGTCAAGGTAGATACATTCGTTTCTGTTTGGAGTTGCACTTTTGATTCCTCGACACTTTTTGTTATTGGATCACAGTGCAAACTATGTCAGCTATACCATGTTAAATGTAACTTTACAATTGCTAAATATTTGCATGAACCTGCTTGAGTGTTTTATGCATAGTACACAGCGTTCAAAATTGAATTTACTTGAAGTTAAAAACTCTGATGTTTTCCATTCACATGACTTTCTCTACATCTCTGCAGCAAGTTATTGCTAAAAAGCTAATGCTTCTATTAACTTCATGCTAAACGAGAAAAAGCCAGCAGAAATAGTCTTATTACTTGCTTCCTTGTAAAGTAGAAGCGAAATAAGGAGTACCATAGGTTAATGTGATGGTCAAAAGCTGGTTGCTATGGGGCTGAAGTTCCTTTGTTTGTATGGACAGGAGTTGAGAAACTCCTGTGTGAGAAAAGTATAAGTTTTTCAAAGATGAAACCAAAATCAAGGAATATCTAAAAAACGAGCAACTCCACGAAAAAAATGCATATTCCATAAATTGTGTGTTTTAGCGTGCTCTACATTTTTTTGTGTAGTAAGTTTTTGTCCATCTCTTACGGTTTAGCAGTTATGCAAAATTCCGTAAAATTCATCCAGAATAAGGTAGTCTTCAGAGGCTATTCTCAGAAAATTCAAGATACACATTTTATTTGGCAAGTAAATATCTTAAATATAAGAAATTTTAATCAAAATCGTTAGCCATTTTTAAAAAAATCAAAATTTTCGAATTTTTTTTCCATTGAAAGAGTAGTTTGGGTTGGTGAGATTTTCTTGAAAATCTTCGTGTCACATCCCTGGAAGATACCAAATTTAAATACCAAGTTTGGGCCTCTACGGTCTTTTCGTTTTTGAGCTATGCTGCCCACAGACACACACACGGACATTTTTCTAAAAATACTTTTTTTGGATTCAGGGGGTCTCAAAACATATGTTTCCGGTGAAATCTCGGTATCGAATTTTTGTGTGCAATACAATACCTTCTCTATACACTATGTACATAGTACGTATAGAGAAAGTAAAAAGCTGATGTGTACCATTCACTTGACTTTATCTACATCTCTGCAACGAATTATTCTTGAAAAGCTTATACTTCTAGTTACTTCATGCTAGTCAGAAAAAATTAGCAGAAATAGTCTTATTACTTTCTTCCTTGTAAGTAGAAGCGAAATAAGGGAGTACCATAGGTTAAAGTGATAGTAAAAAACTGGGTGCTATGCCACTGAAGTTCCTTTGTTTGTATGGACAGCAGTTGACAAATTCCTGTATGAGAAAAGTATAAGTTTTTCATACCAGAAACCAAAAACAAGGAATGTCTCAAAAACGACGAACTCCACGAAAAAAATGTTTGTAGCATAAATTGTGTGTTTTAACGTGCTCTACATGTTTTTGTAGTAAGTTTTTTTGTATCTCTTACGGTTTAGCAGTTATTCAAAATTCCGTAAAATTCATCCAGAATAAACTACTCTTCAGGGGCTATTCTCAGAAAATTCAATATATACATTTTACTTCTCAGGTAAATGTCTTTAATATAGGATATTTTAATCATCGTTAGAGCCATGTTTGAGAAAATCGAAATTTTCGAAAAAAGTTCCATGTAAAGGGTAGTTTGGGATGGGAGGGATTTTACTCAAAATCTTCGTGTCGCATCCCTGGAAGATACTAAACTTAAATACCGAGTTTGGTATTTTATCGACTTTTCGATTTTGAGTTATCGTGTTCACAGACACACGGACACACACACACACCCGGACCTTTTTGTGAAAATGCTTTTTTTTTTCCTTCTTCTTTTTTTTTTTTTTTTTTTTTTTATTTGGGACTCTAAAACATATATATCCTGTGAAATCTCGGTATCGAATTCTTGGGTGGAGTGCAATTCCTTCTCTATGTACATAATAAGAGTAGAGAAAGTAAAAATATGCAGCTGAAGCTCATTAATTTAATTCATTAAAATAGGAGATCATGACGGTGGTGATGAATCAGGCGGTTTCGTCTGGACTCGTATTCGGGAGGTCGCGGGTTCGCTTCCCGTATCTCACCCATGTTTTTTTTTTTCGGGGGTTTCTCTTAGTCGCCAGGCAAATGCAGGTAAGTCGTCCCTCCATTTCGTCTCTATTGTCATTTCATTCATCCTTCGTCCCGTTGGTTTCTTTCAGGGTTTGACTCATCAGTGATGGTGCTCGGTGCGATGTCACAAGAGAAAAGGATGCTCAATGTGAATATCAAATTCAACTTCGGCTGGTTGCTCGGATGAGAAACGTTGGATCCTGTGTGGGACGGAGGCGCCAGTCTGTCTGTTGAACTGTCGAGGTACTTCAATCTGAAAAGTGTAGGGTCCCGGTCAGCACTGTTCCGTCGCTCCTGGTTCCGGCCGGTGTATCCTCTCACTTCCACCCTACCGGGGGCGCCCCTCGTAGGAGCCTAGATAAAAATAACCTCAGGTTCGGTGCCGAGTCCAAAATAAGGTTTTATATGTATTAGGTTTTGTGGTCCAGTGAAAACGCATTATATAGCTATTTTAATTAATTAGTCTTAAGTAATATATAAAAAGCTTTCGAAAACGTTAAGTTGTTCTGCAAGATGTTTGATGGTTTTGAAAAATATTTTATATTTATTTTATTTTACGTCGCTTTAAAGTCTAGGTCATAGTACGACGGTTCTGTTTCGTAAGATATAGTTGACGTTATGTGGTGGAATATCCCCGTACCGCATTTCTTTCGCTTCGTGGCAAGCAAGGGTGTCAAAGTCTGACTGCTTTCGCCATTCGTAGTCAAATGGCGCGTTTACCCAGACATCATAGACTAGTCTAGGGCTTCCACAATGCGCAGTCAGATGACAATTCAGCCAGCCCTCGAGACCTCATCCCGACACACCTCTTGTCTCACTCCACGACAAGCAGATGGCGTTAGGGTGCATTCAGCTGCTTTAACTATTTGTGGATAGATGACAGCGCAATCGCTATTACCATCTATTTTCAGTTTTAATATTGTTTTTGACAACATGAAACTTTGGTTTGTGATATTAAATAACTAAATCCGGTATTTACTTTAGTGACGAGGTAAATTACGAAAGAACCTCATCCAGATTGGTCAGCCCACGGCATTTGAACCCGGGACCTCCTAATGTGGGCCACAAACGTCCCGCTGAGTCATTCCGCTCGGATTTGAGAAAGTTGATTATCGCATTTGTCTCTGTGAGTAGGACATTTGCAGATGTTGCAATCGTATACATTTTTTTAAGTTTAACTTTCTTTAAGAGGATAGGTAATATTGAATGGTGAAATTATGCTCAAATTTAGCTTAAAAATCAGGTTTAGTATTTACGGAATCTCATTTTTGAGTAATGCTGTTTTCCCTACCCCCCCTCTCTCTCTCTCTCTCTCTCTCTCACACACACACACACACTCACACATACAGACCAGGAAATGCTGTTTTTTTATTATTTTAGAGGACCTAAAACATAATATATTACTGGTGAAATCTCGGTAGAACATTATTTTATTTGTGAAATACAATATGTCTCATTGTACATAGTAAGTAAAGTAAAACTAAAACTAGGCTAAGAGCAATATCTGAAGTGATTAGCGCGCAGTTTGAATCCATGATAATAAGTTAGATATTACATTTCGGCAATGAATTTACGCTACAACGTTTATATTTTGTCAAAATATTTATTTTGAAAACTACCAGAGTGTTTTAGGTAGGTTTACGCCTTACAGTAATATAAATTTTAATTTGAAGTTCTATATTTATTGAAGTTCCCAGCGTTTTTAGTTATAATTCTCAGAAAATAAATAAGTAACAAGACTTAGTCGAAGGCATAGTTTAGAGCTCCTCATTACATTTCAGGGCGGCCTTGATGTCACAAAATACATACGCAGCAATGAACATGCATGTTATGACGTGAGCCATACGGATAAGTAGGCATCTAGGTAGAGTAATTGAACAAAGTAACATTGTTACGGTACAGACATTTGAAACTGTTCCTGTACATACATGAGCTTGGTACGGCAGTACCGGTATGCCAAGCTATTTTCCGCACGCGAGAAAGTTGTATAATGACCTTCACTTCATGCCGAAAATTGAGTACGGGATGATGGGGTAGCAACCCGCTCGTGACGTAAATTGGACTGCGTGAACTAATTTTCCTGGCCATCATCGCAACCCTTACATAATATACAAGCGCTCTAGATTTCCTCACCTAACGGTACTTACACTATCAGCATTCTGCTTTTCTATTAAAGTAGCCATTAAAATGCGATTAATAATCACTTGAATCAGGCAGTTTTGTACCCAAGTAATAAAGGACCTGAAATAGTCTGATGAGGTCGAGATAAACTTTTGTAGGAATAGTTGCACTACACTTTCGTTTTAGGTACAAGAAGAGACACAGAAAGTCGAATATATATATTTTAAAATCAGATTGATATGAGCTTGAAATTCCATACTATTTCCATGACGTCCATGCCTATTTCATGAGAAAAACAAATAGGGTGTGATCTATTCACATGACTTTCTTTACTACCCTGTAACAAACCATTCTCACTTATTCGTGCTAATCAAGATAAACATTAGCAGAAATAGTCTTATTGCATAGTTCCTTATAAGTAGAAGGGAAATAAAGGAATAGACTAAACTAAAGCTGTCGGTTTGTGATTGTTATTCCGTTCTCTTTGCATGACCGGGAATAAGTCAAAAGGAGGAGGAATGGCAAATTCAGGAGTGAAACATTTTTAAGGAAAAAATCTGATGTGGTATACTCACAAGACTTTCTCTAGCTGTTCTGCAAACCTCTTAACATAAGATTCTTTTTCTTTCTGCACCTTGCTAATCGACATAATCATTAGCAGAATGTTCTTATTACGTAGTTCCTTATAAGAACGAAGGAAATAAGGGAATGCATTAGGCTGAACCGATAGTCAAATGATTTAAAAGCTGTCGTTATGCGATTGTCATTAGAAATCGCTTCTTTGCTTAGCCAGGAGTAGAACAAAAGAAAATCCGATGTCTTGCATTCACATGACTTTCTCTACATCTCTGAAACAAATTATTATATAAAAGCATACACTTCTTTTTACTTCTCACTACTCGAAAAGTTAGTAGAAATAGTCTTATTACTTGATTCCTTGTAAGTAGAAGTGAAAAAAGGGAGTAGCATAGGCTAAAGTATTAGTCAAAAGCTGGTTGCTATGACTGAATTTCCTTTGTTTGTATGTACAGGAATTGACAAATTGCCGAATGAGAAAAGTAGTTTTTTAAGGCTGAAGCCAATAACAAAGAATAACTAAAAAACGATTCACTCCACGAAAAACATGCAAATAACGTAAGTTGTGTTTTTTAACGAGCTCTACAGTTTCTGTTTAATAATTTTTTTGTCTATATCTTATGGTTTACCAGTTATGCAAAATTCCGTAAAATTCATCCAGAATAAAGTAGTCTTCAGAGGATTCCCAGAAAATTCAAGATATTTTGTCAGGCAAGTATATTTAATATACGGTATTAATCAAAATCGTTAGAGCATTTTTCAGAAAAGGGTAGTTAGGGGAAGATACTGAACTTAAATACCAACTTTGACCTATGCTGTCCACAGACACATACCTTTTTCTGAAAATTCTCTTTTTGGATTCAGCCCTAAAACATTTATTTCCGGTGAAATCTCGGAATCAAATTTTGGGTGCATTACAATACCTTCTGTATTCACTATATACATAGTACGTGTAGAGAAAGTAAAAACGGATACTTACTGTCTAAAAAAACATAAGTACTTCAAACTGAAACCAATAACAATTAATATCTCGGAAACGGTTGCCTCCAAAAATGTAAAAGACATAAATTGTTTGTTATGAGATCTACATTTTCTGTGCAGTAAGTTTTTGTCTATCTCTTATGACTTAGCAGCTAAGCAAGATTCGGCAAAATTCATCTTGTATAAGGATGTCTTCAGAAGCTATTCCCGGAAAATTCAAGATTAACGATTTTGATTTAATCCCATATATTAAATATATTTACATACCAAATAAGGTATATGAGCCATTTTTTAGAAAATCAACATTTTCGAAAATTTTTCCATGTAAAAGGATAGTTGGGGGTAAGGGCATTTTCTTGAAAATCTTCGTGCCGCATCCTTGGAAGATACCAAACCTAAATACCAAGTTTGATATTTAGCGGTCTTTTCATTTATAGCTATGCTGTCCACACACACACACACACGACCTTTTTCTGAATTTTTTTTTTTATTCAGGGGGTCCTAAAATATGTATTTCTGGTGAAATTTCGTATCGAAGTTTTGGGTGGAATACAATACTTCCTGTATACACAATGCACGTAGTACGTATAGAGAAAGTAAAAAAAGTATGTGCCATAAATAATGAAATCTTCATTTTTTGTCTTACCAATTATCCAAAACCTATTCGGAATGAAAGGTCATCAGAGTCTATTCCTTGATAGTTCAACATTAAATTTTATTTGTCATACAAATATCTTTAACATATATTGTTTTAATAAAAAGTTTCCATGCAAAGTGCAGTGGGAGGATTTTCTTGAAAGGCTTTGTGTCGCATCCTTGGAAAATGCTGGACTTCATTATGAAGTTCCGCACTTAACCCACTTTTTGTTTTTTGAGTTATGTTGCTCGCCTTCACACACACACACACACACACACACACACACACACACACACACACACACTTTTTGCTAAGCATGGCATTTTTGGATACAGAGTGCCCTATCGAATTTAAGAGTTTTAATTCAATACCTTCTCTACCTATGTACCGTACCATGTACTAAGTAGAGAAAGTAATAAATAGCCACAAAAGTCTGATGTTTTACATTCACATGGCTTTCTTCAGTCAACTATTCTTAAGGGTTGCAATTGCAGAGGATTAACAAAGTTCACTTTTTTTATTCTGCAGCAAATTATTGTAACAAAGGGTATTGATCTAGTTACTTCATACTATTTGAGATAAACATAACCAGAAATGATTTTATTACATCTTTTCTTATAGGCTCAATATAAAAAAATCTGTTACATTCACATGACTTTCTCTACATCGCGTAACAAATTATTGCTAAAAAGCATATTCTTCTATCTTACTTTATGATAATCGGAATAAAATTAGCAGACATGTTCTTAATTACTTGCTTCCTTGTGAGTAGATGGGAAATAAAGGAATACCTGGGCTAAAATGATAGTCAAATCTTTTAAAAGCTGGTTGACTTGTGATTGAAATCCATTTCTTACAACTTTCTGTGCGAGAAAAGTTTAAGTGTTTTAAATGTGAAACAAATAACAAGGAATATCTCTGAAATGATCAATTCTACGGAAAAAAAAAACAAAAAAAAAAACGTATATGATATAAATTGTGTGTTTTAATGTGAACTATATTTTTTGTGCGGTAAGTTTTGGTGCATCTCTTACGGTGTGCAGTTATGCAAAATTCAGCGAAATTCGTTCAGAAATTCGTTCAGATGTCTTTAGAGGCTATTCCCAGAAAATTCAAGATATACCTACATTTTATTTGCTATATCTTTAATATCTTTAATATATCTACGGTATTTTAATCAAAATCGTTAATGTCCTTTCTGAGAAAATTGAAATTTGCGAAATTTTTTCCATATAAGGATACTTTGGGGTTGGGGAATTTTTCTCATAATCTTTGTGTCGCATCCCTGGAAAATACTTAACTTAATTATCAAGTTTGGTATTTTAACGACTTTTCGTTTTTGAGTTATCTGTTCAGACATACGGACACACACACGGACTTTTTTCTAAAAATACTTTTTTTTCATACAGGAGATCTAAAACGTCTATTTCCGGTGAAATCTCGGTATTGAATTTTTGGGTGCAATAACTTCTCTATCTACTATGTACATAGTACTGTAGAGAAATTAGAAAAGGCAATACCTAGGTTAAGGGATAGCCAAATCTTTTAGTAGCTGGTCGCTATATAATGATTAGAACGAGGATTTGCATATAAATGCATGCTTTTATTGAAGCATCATATTCAAAGATTACTTACATTTGATTGCATTTCGAAAGAAGGGTATTAAAATAATATTTTTATTTGTAAGCTTTTGACAAAATATCTATAATTCTATTTTATTTGGTATATAAGGGCATATATTGGCATCTTTCGTATTTTCAAAATTTTGTACAAATGTTGGGAACTTTTAAAAAAGCGATAACTGTACCGCTTATACTACTGTGTCAAAGTTCCAAGAATTTGCCAATAAAACACAAAAAAATGAATTATTCATCCAATTTTATTTCATCGCCTTCAAAATAATGGCGAATTTTTTATGGACGCTCTTTAACTGCTGTGGTTCTCAGCGTCGCATTCTATATTGGGCGTGAAAGACCGCTTAATTTTGCTCAGAGGCCTCTCTATGAGGCTTGAGGTTCTTTTACGTACCGTAAATCTACGACACGGGACCAACGGCTTTACTTCCCTTCCGAAGGAAGCCATGCTAAGGATTTTTATGTCCAAAAAAAATCCATCGTCCTCCGCCGGGTTTGAACCCACAATCTTGGGTATAAGAAGTCAGCATGGTAAGCATTACATTAAGCATTACTTTATCGCCTTCAAAGGAGGCCCCTTCTGAAATTATACATTTATGCCAACGAATAATCCAATCATCAAAACATTTTTTGTAGACACTTTTAGGAATCGATGCCAATTGTCGCCGCGAATTTTCCTTATGTCTTCTATCGACTGAAAACGGGTGCCTCGATGTGGTAACTGGGGTTTTGGAAAGATAAAGAAATCAGCAGGAGCCAGAGCAGGTGAATACGGTGGTTGTTCGATGAAATTTATTGAGTTTTTGGCCAGAAATTCGTTCACAATAATAGTCTTGTGAGTTGGTGCGTTATCGTGGTTGCTGAATCCATGAGTTGTCTTTCCGCAAATCTGGCCTTTTTCGCCGTATTTGTTCTCTCAAACGCCGCATAACGCTCAGATAATAGTCTTTATTTACCACCAACCTTCTGGCAAGAACTCTAAGTGCACGACACCGCGATAATCGAAAAAAACTGTCAACATGACCTTCGGTTTTGATCGAGTTTGACGTGCCCTTTTAGGTTTCGGTTCAGTTGGAAGGCGCCATTCGGAAGCTTGTTGACTGGTTTGGGTGTCAAACTCGTAAACCCACGTCTCATCACCAGTTACAATGCTTTTCATGAATGTGGCGTCGGAACTGGCTCGTTCTAGCATGTCTTCATCAATCCTTACGCGATTAGTTTTTGTAGAAAATTCAAGTCTTTCGGAACTAACCGAGCTGCAACGCGTGTCATGCCCAAACAATCGTTTAAAATGGTACGAATCGATTCGTGAGACACAGAAAGTTCAGCGGCAATCTCTCTCAGATCTAAATGACGATTTTCAGACACCATTTTCTTCACTTTAGCGATGTTCATTTCAGTTGAAACCGTTGATGGCCGACCAGAGCGAGGCAAATCTTCCACCACATCTCGACCTCTTTTGAATGAACTGTACCACTCATATGCAAGTGTTTTTGATAAAGTCGATTCACCGTTAGCCTTCTGTAACATTTTCAGCGATTCGGCACACGAAATACCATTTGCAATGCAAAATGTGAGACAGATTCTTTGCTCAATATTTGTATCCATCGTAAAATCGCAAATCACCTTTGAGATGAACTAACAAAATGGCGTACTGTAAACAAACTAGATGACAGATGACGATCAAACTCCGCGTGGGTATAGAGGAAAGTTGTATCAACTTAGCAACAACATAATTTCGAATCCCCTTTTAAACAGGGCTTTTAAATGATAAATGCAAGAACAAACGTGGGAGCAAAGATTTTCTTAAATACTTAAAACAAACATCCAGAACTTGTTTATGTACAGGAAATGTGTCTGTGTTAAGGAAGCAACTGACTCTCAATGAGGAGGAACTGTCTATATTTTAAATTTGTCCCAATAACATTATAATGTTGATATTCATTTTCATCATACCTACATGCTTTTATTGATAGATAAATGACCTCATACACACCAGAAAATTTGGATTGTTTTGTGTTACAAGAGGAACTATGGCAACATTTAAAGGCACTTGCATTATTAAATATACCGAAGTACGTATTTTCGCAGGGAAATTAGATTTTTTTTCTTCAAATCATTCTTTATTCTTATTTATCCCATTTTTAGCGTTTAAAGTTTGAATTATAGTTTCTTAAAGCATCCTTTACTTTTAATATCTGTATATCGAACACGACAACTTTACAACCGTAAAATGTTTGGCAATAATTACAGCGATACTGGGCACTTATATTCAATTTATTAAAATTTAGTCTTTCATTGAATATTAAATTTAAGGCCAATTTTAATTTATGGTGCATATTTTTAATGTTTAGTTTATATTTTCAGTGTTTTGGTGCTTTTGATGCATATAACGCCTCGATCTAGTAATCACATTGAAATTTTGTTCTATTTGCATGGCCTGGATAAAATTAAACAGAAAGGAGGGAAAAAAGGGTTACTTCTTATTTGAGAAAATTGTTGGTAAGTATTGGGAAATTAAAATTTAAAAAAACAAATTCTGACGTGTTTCATTTTCTTTACATTTCTGTAAACGTTATTACTAATAACCGTATTCTTCTATGAGACTTCATGTTTATCCAGATAAACATTAGAAGAAACGGTCTTATTACTTAGTTCCTTATATGTAAAAGGGGAAAAAAGTGAATACACGGCTAAACCGATATTTAAAATGTGGTTGTTATGGAATTGAAATCCGTTTCTATGCGTGGCCAGGAGTTCCCGTACGAGGTTTTAAGTATATTCTAAACTGAAACAACAGCAAAGAATATTTCGAAAACGATCAACTCCACGATAGAAAAATGTATACGACATAAAGTGTGCGTTTTAAGAGATCTGTATGTTTTGAGTAGCATGCTGTCCATTTACTAGTTATGCAAAATTCAGGAAAATTCACCCAGAATAAAGAGATCGGAGGCTATTACCAGAAAATTCTAAATATACATTTATTTGTCATATATATTTAAGAGATATAAGATTTTATTCAAAATCGTTGGAGCCATTTCCAAATTTCTTGAAAAGAAGTTGGGGAGGGGGGATCTTGAAAATGTTCGTATAGCATCCTGGGAAGATACTGAACTTTAAATATCAAGTTTGGTATTTGTTTTCTTATGTTTACTTTCTCTACACGTATTATGTACATAGTTTATAGAGAAGATGTATTGCTTTTAAAAATTCGATAGCGAGATTTTACTGGAAATACATATTTTGAGTTCCCCTGAATCCAAGAACAGCATTTTTAGAAAATGTGTGTGTGTCTGTGGGCAGCATAGCTCAAAAACGAAAAGGCAACATGAAGATTTTCAAGAAAAGCCTCCTCCCCAACTACCCTTTACATGGAACATTTTTTGAAAATATTGATTTTCTCAAAATGGCTAACAATTTTGATTAAAATATCTATACTAAAGAGATTTACATGTCAAACAAAATGTATATCTTGAGTTTTCCGGGAATAGCTTCTGAAGACTTTATTTTAGATGAATTTTTCGGAATTTTGCATAACTGGTTAACGATTAGAGATAGACGAAAACGGACTATATAAAACTTCTAGAGCTTGTTAAAACACTCAATGTTTTAAACATGTTTTTCGTGGAGTTGACCGTTTTTGAGATATTCCTTGTTAATGGTTTCAGCTTTAGAGTACTTATACTTTTTACTTTCTCTACACATACTGTGTACATAGTATATAGAGAAGGTATAATATTGCACCCAAAAATTCGATACCGAGATTTCACCGGAAATACATGTTTTGGGTCCCCCTAAATCCAAAAAAGAGCAGTTTTGAAAAAAAGGTCCGTGTGTGTGTGTGTGTGTGTGTGTCTGTCTGTTAACAGCATAGCTAAGAACGAAAAGACGTTAAATACCAAACTTGGTATTTAAATTTTGTATCTTCCAAGGATGCCCACGAGATTTTCAAGAAAATCGCCCCACCCCAAACTACCCGTTACTTGGAAAAAATGTTGACTTTCTCAAAATGGCTGTAACGATTTTGATTAAAATGTCTTATATTTAAGATATTTACATGCCAAATAAAATATATATCTGAGAATAGCCTCTGAAGACCTCTTTATTCTGTATGTATTTTTTGAATTTTGCATAACTGATAAATTGTAAGATCCAGACAAAAACTTAATGGAAAAAAAAAAAAAAAATGTAGATCACGATAAAAAACACAATTGATATCATATATATATTTCGTGGATTTGGCTATTTCTGAGATATTCCTTGTTATTGATTTCAGTTTTAAAATACTTAAACTCTTGTCATACGGGAACTTGTCACACTTGGCCACGCAAAGAAACGAATTTCGTTCCCATAGCAACCGCATTTTAAAATGATTGACTGTCAGTGTATTGCCATATTTTCCTGCTACTTAATAAAGAACTAAGTAATAAGTTCGTCTCTACTAATATTTTAGCATTAAATAGATAGAAGAATAAGCTTAATTTGTTACAGAAATGTAGAGAAAGTGATGAGAATGAAACATATCAAAATTTTTCATACGGGAGTTTGTCAACTCCTGGGCATACAAACAAAGGCACTTCAATCACATAACAACCAGTTTTTAAAAGATTTGATTATCACTTTAGCCCAATGGTTTCCCTTATCTCCCCTCTAATTACAAGGAAGGAATTAAAAATACGATTTCTGCTAATTTTTTTCTCGAATAGCATGAAAGAAATGGAAGAATGAACTTTTTAACAATTTATTGTAGAGATGTAGAGAAAGTCGTGTGAATGGAACACAAGATATTTTAGTTATGGCCCACCCCCAACACACACACACACACACACACACACACACACACACACACACACACACACACACACACATAGATTTCTCTATTTTTTTGTTTTAACTCAGACGCGAAAATTCTATATACACTATATAAATTATATATAAACATTCTGTATACACTGTGTGCATAATACGTATAGTGAAAGTAAAAACGGAAGATTATATGTATTACAAATTATATGTATTTGATATAAATTGTGTGTTTTAACGAACTCTATATTTTTTGTGTGGTAAACTAGTAAAAATTAAATTAATTTTCTGTCAACGGCGCTGTTAGTTGCCAGTATCATCTCAACACCGCCGGTATGCTGGAATTCGTCTCTCAGGAGTTTTGTTTTTTCTTTTTCTTCTTCATGCCGGTAAAGCTACCGACATGGTGCTATCGCTATTAAACACACTAAAGGCTACGAAGCTAGTTAAAGGTACCAACCAGTGTTTTGGATAATGCGCAAATGAAATGAATGGCGTTTTATTTATGCACGCTCTTTAACTGCTGTGGTTCTCAGGGTGCCATTCTTTACTGGGCGTGAAAGACAGCTTAATTTTGCTTAGAGGCCTCTCTATCAGGCTAGGTTCTTTTACGTGCCGCAAATCAACGACACGGGACCCAAGGCTTTACTTCCCTTCCGAAGGAAGCCATGCTAAGGATTTTTGTGCCCTAAAATATGCATTGTCCTCCGCCGGGTTTGAACCCGCGATCTTGGCTATATGAAGTTTTAGCATGGTAACCATTGCATCACGAAGGGCGATATTGGAGTATGAGGGATACTTTTGGGAAGCGTTATTGCGCAAGTTATAGTGTTTCTTCGCTACCAGTAAATGTCAGCACAGATAATTAAGTGCTTTTCTGCGTAAACTAACTTAATAGTGGAGGTACATTAAATGTCCTGGAGCTCAGAGGTACCACCACTTTACCCGTCTTCTGATGTCGTTGCGGCTTGTTAAACATTTGCATCATATAACAGCGCTGTTGGCGGAAGTGTAATGAAGCAAAGTCCTTCTTTTCCAACTTGTTTGAGCAGCCAAAAGAATCAGGTGCAACATTTCAACACTTTAAATCATAAATAAAATAAATTTGCACACTGATTATGTATATAAGATATTATTGCTGTGAATTTCCTTAACCCTCAGATTTTTATTACTGTTTTTTCTCGAAACACAAAACATTAAAAACAAAATGTGAGGTTTTAATACTCACAATACAAATTACTTCTAAAATTTAGAATGGTAGCGATATTTGTGGAAGACTATGTATTGTATTCCTCCCAAAACTTATATATCGAAATTCCACTGGAATACACGTCTTGAAGTCCAAAGAGCACGTAGTCAGAAGTTTATAAAAAAGCAAATGTGTTCCATTCGTATGACTTTCTCTATCTGCTCTGCTATCAAGCTATTCTTCAAAAATTGACGAATAATTCGTTTGTCTACATCAGGTTAATCAAGATAAACATTACCAAAAATGGCCTTATAACTTATTTCCTTATAAGTAGAAAGGAGATAAGGAAATACACTAGGCTAAAGCGACAGTAAAATATTTTAAAAATTGTGGCTATGCGATGGGATTGTCATTTAAATTCGGTTTACTTTCCTTGGCTAGGAGTAAATCAAAACCGGATTAAGAAAGTTTAATGTATTTAAAACTAGGTGCACGTCCCAGGTATGCACGGGTGGTGTACCTAATAAAAAAACTGAGACAAAATCTCCCGTTTACAGTACGACCGTGCAATGAAATGAAATAATTTGTCAATATTTTATTGTAATCTCTTGTAATGTAGAATATTTTATTGGTTTTTTCTTCTGGAGAGAAAACAAATACCACCGATGGTTTGCTGTCTTTCGAGTACGAAGCAAAAAGCACGGCAATTCAAGGTTTATTCCTTACACTTCTAACGATTGTGCTTGGGATTTATTGTCATTGCGAATACCTACAAGACGCACCGGAAAATGAACACGCTTAAATTCAAAAGGAAAGTCGGTTGGCATTAGTGAATAAGCACGTCCCCCCTTTGAACTTTCCTATAATTATAGTAGATTCAACCAAAGTGTTTATAATTTTTTTAACAGCGACTCTTGTTCCGATGCACAATATCGGCTGATTCATATTGGTAGCTTAATTATCCCTGAGTCAACCTTGAACTGTAAACTGTGTGGCGGTAATCCTGGCAAATCCAATGAATTTAGGAATTCAGTTGGAGAATTGACAACTTCATTTGGATCGGTAATGGAATCCATCGACTTACATGAATGTATTTGGCCATCAATTTTACCCTGAATTTTTATATTCAAATAATCTATATCCTTATTGATTGCGACTAAAATGGCTCGTTCTCTCAACCGAGCATTTTTTTTTAATTTGCAAAAATATTTGGGAACACTTTCCATATTAATTCTTTCTTTGACATTGTTAAATGGCAAAAATTTGGTGGAAACAAAATGAAGTGTCAACAGGAATTTTCCTATAGCCAATGTCTAATAATGCCTTTTCATTTGAAAAGCGCAATGAAGCGCAATGATCTGCGTAATGTAGCATATGTAGTTGGTATTGCGAAAAGGAGGAAGTCAGCGCACCCATAAGGTAGTGTGGAAAGGATGACATCTGCACTAACAGCGTGGGTAAGCAAGGATGCCGTTGGCATAATAACAGTAATGGTAGCCTCTCCGTAGTGTGGCGGGTAAACGCTAAAATAGGTAATGAAATACATTAAGGAGAAAGTCACAAGTAACATTCATATTTCTTCCGAATCTCTTTCTTTGCTTTACTCCTACTGTTTTCCTCCTCTTTATTTATTTTCGTCTATGACAAAACAGCCATTTTGAGGCTTACAATGGCTTAACTAAAGAACAATTGATACGTTTTATTTGATGAAAGATTTGTGTATTAAATGTCTCCATTCATCCCAAAATATTACTTGATCAAATGTATTAAGAGCACCGCAATTGCAGTGTGACGGTAACGGGTGTCTTTATGTTCTGATAAAATCACCCTTACCTAGCTCATGTACCACATAACCTCAAATAACTAACATCTGCAATGGGAAGTTAACCTAAAACGGTTTACTATTCGGGTCCCGACATTTCTCCACAATTTTCATATTCCAAGAAGGATTATTAGTTGTATGCATAGTTTATAACTTATTCATTTTAAAGAATTACAACAAAAATATACCTTATACGTGAAACAAGTACGTTTTTATTTATTTATTTAAACGATACGACCAAGGGAACGATACTTAATACATAAAAGTATATTTGATTTTCACTGTTATCCTGCGTCATTGACTCCATAACCGGGTGCATTCCCTTAGCAATGAATGGGTAGGAAAATACAGTACTACGGCCATCTAGCGGCAAATAAATAGGTACGTACTCTAGCTGTGCTCGTCGCCAGTAAAGTTTCTTTGCTTCTTTATTTTAAACGATACGAGTAAGGAAAGGACAGTTAATACATAAAAATGTATTTGAATTTCACTGTTACCTTGCGTTATTGACTCCATAACCGAATGAATTCCTTTATCATTGAATGGGGAGGAAAAATAGAGCATACTACTGCCGTTTAGCAACAAATAACCGTGCTACTACTGCCACCTAGCGGCTATTAACCGATCTCGTTCACTTGGCACTGTATGCTAATTCATATTATGAGACTCTAAAAACTTTCCCGTGTAATTTTTATATATTTTATTTTACACAGACTTCGGCGTACATATACATATAACGTAGCTATCCAATTTGAATTAAATTTGGCCTTCGTACTAACACAACAGTATTGGAATTGCGGTAAAATTTTCAAATGTAATCTATATAAAACATACAATTTATGACTTTAGTTTTTCGTGAATTGAACATTTTTTAGATATTCTTTGTTATTGGTTTATGCTTTAAAAACTTGAGCTTTTGTCACACGGGAATTTGTTTACTTTTGGCCATGGAAAGAAATGGATTTCAACCACAATGCAACGAGCGTTTAAAAGATTGGACCATCACTTTAGCCTAGTGTATTTCTTTATTTTCCTTCTACTTACAAAGAAGGAAGTAATAAAGACAATTTCTGCTAATGCTTATTTTAATTAGCATGAAGTGGATAGATGAATAAGCTTTTTAGCAATGATTTGATGTAGAAAAAGACATGTGAATGGAGCACAACAGTTTTTTTTTTTTTTATAAAATCGAACAGTTCGAAAAATGTTCCATGTATTTGGTATGGGCGGAATTTCCTGAAAACCATCGTGCCTATTCTTAGAAAACACGCACGCACACACGTGCGCGCACACACACGCACACAAGGACATTTTTCTAAAAATGAGTTTTTTAATCACTAATGGGTGCTCAAAACCTTCATTACCAATGAAATCTAGGTGTCGAAGTATTGGTTGGAATGCAATACGTTCATATACAATGCATTGTACATACGTAATAGAGAAGCTGGATAGCTATGATATTGGCATTTAAGTTAAGAGACTGCCGAAGATACGATTGGAATATTTTCTAGAAACTCTCCCCATACTGTAAAGCACAAAAAGTCACCGGTTTACATAGACGTTTCGCTATCATTAATTAAAAATTGGCCATAACAATATGTGCTTGAATGAGGTAAGTTTGTGAAACTGACATGAATAATAATGAAGTGCATATCTTGACGTCTTCTAAACGGACAAAGAAGTCTTTATTCTGAATTTATTTTGTAAAACTAGTAAACTCTAAGAGGTAGATCAAAGTTTACTGCACGAGAAAGGTAACTAACTCTCAGTAAAATGCGCAATTTGCATCAATTTTAGTGGCATTAATCGCTTCAAAGACATTAATTTACTATAACTTGAATCGTTCAGTGCGTTATAATTGGTTAGAAGTGCTGCTCCATTCATTTGTTTGTCGCAATATCGTGCAAGGATTACAGAATTTCAAAGCCAACATACGAATAATGTTTATCTTATTGGTCTCAAATGTCGAACATTTATACTTTTCTTAAATGGGATTCAATCGTTGTTCTTTCTCCTGGTCAAGCAAATAGAACGGAATTTCAGTCATCATATAGCACCAGCTCTTCAAATATTTGACTATTTAAGCCCTTTATCAAGTAGTAAAAGTAATAAACACGTTTCTGCAAATGTTTGTCCCGATTAACGTGAAGTTGATTGAGGAGTATGTTTATTAAAAGGATTGGGTAGAGAAAGTCACGTGAATCTAATACATCCGAATTTTTAAGCGTTGTCAGGAGTAACCAAGTCTGTGAGAATTTACAGTTGTAAGAAGTTGAGTTGCCCGGCTCCGTTGAGTGCGATGTCCTTAACACCTCATTATTTAATGAAATTGAAGGTGGATAATTGCGTAATGACATTTGATGTAGGAAGGTAGGTTATAATTTATAATACTTGGGGATTTCTGGGAGTGATTCGTGGCTGTTGTTTGACGTGCGAAACCTCTACTTCTGGTACATCAGGGTGTGGTTGCGTCATGGTTAAAATTATCACTCATCGATGATTTAACATTTTTTTTTATTTCCCCGTGTATTCACCTTCACTTCGCCACCGTTATATATCTCAGCGTTAATATGGTTCTCGCTACGCTGAGGGCTTAACACTTAAGGACGGAAGCGTTGAAAATTTCAAAGTCCTAAAACAGCGTCATGATGGCCGCACCTCGACCCCACTAGATGTATTTTCCAAGAGTCCCCGGTACCAAAATCATGTCTCTCTTCCCCTATTACTGCTTAATTCTATGTTTTGCGGGTATCATGTGACAGTTTTCATGATTCTGATTGGTTCCCCTCTCACATATTTATCTGTTTTCTATCTGTGTAAACGTCTATAAGGAGGTGCTGCCCACAGCGTATTTAATGCTAAAATAAGGTCAGCTTTCTACGGCTCAATATGTTTTTCCGTATATAAATTTATTTTAAAGGAAAAGGTTCTCGGAACCAGGTAAAACCATGAATACAGTTGTATTAACCCTTGGAGAGAGGCATGCTGCTATTTTGTTATGAAAAGGGAACTGTGAAACTATTCACAAACATTGCGTTTGGGACATATTGCCTTGAAATAAAACATTGATCTGTAATTAATCGATTAAAAATCTCTACAATTTATTGATGAAAATACATAATAAAAGAGTGGGGCAGGTCACGTTAAAAGACTTGGATCATTTCACAATGTCATAAAAATAGAAGTTGCACGTGTAATTAATTGACGTTAAAACCTTGCTGTGTAAGTCTGGCGGCCATTTAGTTAGTTTGCGGAAGAGTGTTACCTACCTTCTCGTATGCACGCTGTAGCACGGTAATGAATCATCTCACCACATCGCCTGCAATAATTACTGTTTACTCGAGTTTGCATAATTAAAGGAAAAGTGCTGGAAGACGTATAACAACCCTGAATCATTCATAAGGCATTACACACGGATTGGTACAAATCCTTTGCTAACCTGAGCATTCATGATTGTTGGGAGCAGAGAGTAATTACACTGCTAGAATTTGTAACGAAGGTTTCGTCGTCAGGACAGAATATTCAATCCTCTAAAGCAGTGGTTCTCAAACTTCTTCAGAACACCGCCCACTTGGCTAAAGTGTTCATCTTAAGTGGTGCGCATCTTTTGTTACTCTATAAAATCTAAATACAAAAATATTTATGTTTACAATCACATAACTGTCTCTACAACTCTGTAACAAATTATTGTTAAAAGGCTTATTCTTCTATCTATACATCATACTAATCGAGATAAACCTTTGCAGAACTTGTCCTTAGAAGGGGAAAAAATCTAATGTGTTCCATTTACATGATGTTCTAGAGCTGTTCGGCAAACAAACCTTTTATTCAAAACATTAATCTTTATATACATCATGATAATCAAGATAAACATAAGCAGGATTAGTCGTATTACTAGTTCCTTGTAAGAAGAAGGGAAATAAGGAAATGCTCAGGCTAAAGCGATATTCTCGTCCTTTAAAAGCCGGCCGTTATGTGAAACAATTGAAATTCCTATCTCTTTGCTTTCCAGAAGTAAACAAACGAGAAACGAGAAAAAATATGTCTTCCCGTCTGAGAAAAGTTTAGATGGCAAAATTTAAACTAATAATCCGGAATATCTCGAAAACGGTTAACTCAAAAAAAAAGTATATAAGATAAATTATGTGTTTTAATATCTATATTTTTTTGTTTAGTAAGTATATTTTTTGTATATCTCATACGGTTTGCCAGTTATTCATCCAGAATGAAGAGGTCTTTAGAGGCTATTCCCAGAAAATTTAAGATATACATTTCTGTCATAAATATATCTTCTGCATAAGGTATTTTAATCAAAATCGTTAGAGCCATTTTTGAGAAAATCAATATTTTCGAAAAACGTTCCCTGAAATGAAATGGAGCTTTATTTATGGACGCTCTTTAATTGCTGTGGTTCTCAGCGTCCCATTCTATACTGGACTTGAAAGACCGTTTTAATTTTGTTCAGAGACCTCTCTATCAGGCTTGAGGTTCTTTTACGTGCCGTAAATCTATTACACGGGACCAACGGCTTTACTTCCCTTCCGAAGGAAGCCATACTAAGGATTTTTACGCCCGAAAAAATCCATCGTCCTCCGCCGGGTTTGAACCCGCCACCTTGGATATATGAAGTTAGTTTGGTAACCATTACACCACGGAAGGCGATAAATCGTTCCCTGTAAAGGGTAGTTGTGGTTGGGGGGATTTTCTTGAAAATCTTCGTGTCGTATCCTTGGATGATATCAAACTTAAATACCTACCAAGTTTTGTATTTAACGGTCTTTTCAACTTTGAGCTATTCTGCGCACGTACACACATGCACACGGCTATTTTTCTAAAAGTGCCTTTTTTTGGGATTCGGGGGTCCTAAAACATGCATTTCCAGTGATATATGGGTATCGAATTTTTTGATGCAATATAATACCGTCCCTGTACACTGTACATTGTATGTGTAGAGAAAGTAAAACTCTGATGTGTTCTATCCACATGACTCTCTATTCTTAACAAACTACTCTTGCTACTACTTATTCTTCTATCTATTTTATGCTAATCAAAATAAATATAGCAGAAATGGTCATGTTACTGAGTTTCATATTAATAGGAGGTAAATAAAGGAGTACAAGCTCGTTACTATGTGATTGAAATTTGGTTCTCTTTACATGGTCAGGGGTAATGCAAAAGATACATGAAATGGAAGAGGACTTCCTGTTTGAGAAAAGTTTAAGTATTTTAAAATTGAAACCAATAACAAGGAATATCTCGGAAATGGTTAACTCCACAAAAGATGTATATGGCATATGTTGCCTGTTTTAATGAATCTGCAGTTTTTGTGTAATTTCTTACGGTTTAACGGTTATGCAAACGTCATTCAGAATGAAGAGGTCTTCAGGTTATACATTTATACATTTTATTTGCCAGGTAAATGTCTTTAATATATGGGATTTTAATCAAAATGGTTAGTTATTTTTGAGAAATTGAAAATGTTCCATGTAGAGCCAAGTTTGGGATGGGGATTTACTTAAAAAGCTTTGGAACATACTAAACTTAAATATCAAGTCTGGTATTTCTTTATGAACTTTTCGTTTTTGAGTTATGTTGTTCACAGACACACATACGGGTCTTTTTCTAGAAAAGTCCGTGTGAATGAATGAATAAAGAATAGGTGTATTTACTGACATAACAGTATCATACATTGAGCTTCATCAATCGCACGGGTCCATAGACCGCATGTGCTTTTACAGTACGCAAAATAGTAAGCAATATTAAAACAACAAAGAATTAAAAGAGTAAACAAGAAAATAAAAAGACAAAGATATTTAAATACAGCAATTTAAATTTGCAACATAGAGTAGGTACACCATATTCAGATGCATTTATATATCCTATTATAATAGACAAATACACTTAAGAGAAATATATATATTATGTATATATATACATAATATATACATATATATACACAATATATAAAACCACATCAGAACAATGACATAAGTAATCACTTTTGTTTAGCTATTCTTATGCTCCTCCCCCCTCTGCTGTATTGTCAATCTTCTCAGTTTTCAGCTGTCTTACCTTAAGTATAAATTTATCTAACCCGTCCACGTCTTCCGTACCTGCCTGTAGCATCCAACATGCTTCTAGCTCTACTTTCGTGGTGGTAAAGGAATACGGTAAATATTTTTTTCCTCCATTCCTCCTTGTCCCTCATCTTGCCAAGATACGGGTCCACGACTCTTCCTCCTCGCAAATGGGGCAGATTCTCATACCATTCTCACCAATTTTTATGTTCCGCCATGCTCCTAGTCTAATCCACGCGAGCCCCTCTCTAAAGAGTTTGGTACCTGTTCTGATGTATTGCTCCATACCCCACTCCAATTTTAGCTCAGATTGTACTTCTAATGAAACCTCCTCCGTGCATTGCGCAATTATTTGCTGTCTGTCAATATCCAGAGGTGGTTCTTAATTTTTCTCAAAATACTCCGTCTGTTTGCCTGTCCCGCCATCCAAATGTATCCCATCCCAATGGCTTCCAACCCCTTCTTTAATTTTGAAGGCCAGGTCGAATTACCTTCCATTCGCAACTGTTCGTGGTAGCAGACTGCCCTAATTATAGATTGGTTTCCGTGAACGATTCTCATGCAATATTTAACTGATCTGATTTTGCACTCTATCGTTTCACTATGCGCCCCAAATTCTCTCATTATTCCGCAGTTGGCCGTATTCCTCCCTACACCCAGAATTCCTTTCAAAAATTGGGTCTCGCTTGGTCCAGATTCCCTGTTTGTTCCCACTCCCATATTTCTCCTCCATGTGTCATCGTGGATCTAATTGTCGCTCCGTATACAGTTTCCATTAAGGTTATGGATATATTCGGAATTCTGCAGCGTATCCGGAGAGCTTCCGCTGCTTTCTTCCTTGCCTTGTGTTTCGTCATGTCAATGTATTCTGTCCATTTTCCGTTCATTTCCATTTTTGAAAGTCATTACCTTATTCTTATGCACATTAACTGTAAGTAGCCATTCATCACAATAATTGTAAAGTTAAAAAGGCCCGTGTTTGTGAACTGAAGGGGCTCCAAAATGTGTACTTCCGGTGAAATCTCGCCACTGAATTTTCCTCTCTCCCTACTATGTCCATACTACGTTTAGAGAAAATAAAAAGTGAATCGCCATACCCACAAGGATTGAGAATATATTAACATTTATTTTAAACGTAATTCCTTTCACGCTAAGCAGTAACTTGATGCTGAAATGTGAGAAAAAAACTTAAATGTTTTGCGTCCGAATTCAGAAAAGCAATGTGATGGATGGACTTGACGAGATATCATTTTCCAATGTTTGCTGCAATTTCAGTTAATAAGAGCCTCAAATTTTCACGTTGAGTTAATTGAAGTTATTTCGTTACTTTTATAAAAGTCGCATCACCACATTAAAACCACGTTCTATCGAAAAGGACGTTGGAAATACAATGAGAATCTTCTTAATCACTCTCCAATTTGTAGGATAGCGATCAAGAATCTATCTCTGGAATCAAAACTTTAGATAAGATTTCTTAAATTTTGGTTCTCAAGATCATTTTGCTCAAACAGTTCTTCATACAAGACTGCCGCTGACTGAATATCTGAAAATGGATTATCACCCAAATTGGAATTTCCATGAAAATCAGGTTCTTAAGTAATTCTATATCTTCATGCAGCACATTCAAATGATTACAGTAACTTGCAGATCATCAGAATGAATTCTGCTCTTTTCATCTAACTCGGAGCAATAATTTTAGGCAGATAGCACCACCCAGTGGCGATTACTCGAACCGAGAATAATATTTCGTTTTATTCGATAGGATTTAAGACATACCTCAATGCTCCCCAGCAGCCCAAACCACTCTGAGCGCACTCTGCATTTCTTTCACCGCCCCCAGGGGTGAGAACCATTGCTCTGAAGTGCTTGCAGTGTGTTTAGGTGTCTGTCTCACATCCAAGAAGTTCCGGGTTCGAATCTTGGTTAGGATGAGTTACGCGGATTAAAATTGTATCCATATATATATATATATATATATATATATATATATATATATATATATTTTATTTTATTTTTTCCCCTTATCCTGAGAATACGATATCGAGTATCTTTAATATCCATGTACCGTGGCTCATTTGAGTATAATCTTATCGATTTCTTGCATCGTCTGATATGACCCACCAGTTTGGAGGGCGTTAAACTAGTCAAAACAAAAAACAACTACCTATGCCACAACGATTATAATAAATAAGCTAAAGCGATTGTCAAATTTTTTAATGCCAGTCGCTATGTGATGGTATTAAAATTCCATTCTCTTTCTTTAACGAAGTTGAAAAAAAAAATATGTAACGACTTTCCATTTGAGAAAAATGCAAATATTGGATAGTTTAAACCTACAAGCAATAGGTTAGCTCCGCAAAAAAATGTATCACACAAATTGTGTTTTCGGTTTAGCAGTAACTAGTGTTACCATTTATTACAAGCGTGTGCGTAGTAAATCGAATGATACGTCATTATGCGGACTGGCTTAACTATTAAGAACGACAATGGTAGATACAGTTTTTTACTCTCTCTCTCTCTCTCTCTCTCTCTCTACACGTACTATGTACCTAGTGTATAGAGAAGGTATTGCACTCCACCAAACAATTCGATACCGAGATTTCACCGGAAATACATGTATTAGGGTCCCCTGTATCCAAAAAAAGTATTTTCAGAAAAGGTCCGTGTGTGTGTCCGTGAACACGATAACTCAAAAACGAAAAGTCGATAAAATACCAAACTTGGTATTTAAGTGTAGTATCTTCCAGGGTTGCGACACGAAGATGTTGAGAAAAATCCTGTTCACAAGCTAAGCTCTTCAGGTTAATTCCAAACCGATTTTGCCCAAATTCTAGTTAGAATTGAAGGTAAACATTTATCATATCTTCAAATTTGCACAATGGTGAAAAGCCTTCAAATTTTAGTAAAACCTAAGTGATGTGTTTTAGTTCACATCTCCCCTTAGTACACCGCAGGAAGCTGAAGTGCTAGGTATACTAACCAGATAGATCATCAAGTTTTTGAAGTTTTTGGTTCACCGCAGACTACTTGTTTTTTTTTTTTTTTTTTTTTTTTTTTTACAATCAGAATAGATACCGTTAGACTGATAGGTATTAGTTTGTTTTGCTTCCCAATGTTTACATTAGAGTTATGACATGCATTAGCAGAATCCAGAGGCGTGCATAAGCAAAGCAAAACAGTTTTTCCGCTGACAGTTGTAAATCCCATCGACCGAAACGAAGTGCATCTTGGGAATGGCGGGAGGGGAAAAACAAAAATAAACAAAAAAAAACAAAAAAAAACGCTACTACACCTGCCACCACCGTAGCAGAATTACGCGTTTCTCACAACTCCTTACAGTCGCACTGTTAAATATGTAGACACGCTCGATCCTCGATTTATTCCCGCTGTACTTTTTATTAGCTGGAACTAGATTTTGCTTTGCACTTTCTTTTGGCAGAAAGCAGCGATAGAGGCGAGGGATTATACAGAAGTCATTGTCCCTTTTAACACGATATGCAGATTAGCAACTTGCTGCTTACCGTTTTATCACAAAGAGATTATGTGGGAATATGTTTAGATATGGTGGTGTTTACGCATATCTCTCGAATTGCTTTCGGTCGCCTTTGCTTACTAATTTATGTATTGTACCCGCTAGTGATAGGCATTATCGAATACTTTCGACCATCGAATGTATTACAGCAGAGAAAAATGTCTATAGAACGACTCGTTTTTCATTTGGATTTAAAAACCTTTTTTTATGTAAAATGTTGAAATAGTAGGGTAGATAAGTTACTAAACTAGCCAGTTTTCATTATAACCTTTTTTTATGTAAAATGTTGAAATAGTAGGGTAGATAAGTTACTAAACTAGCCAGTTTTCATTATAATTTAAAAGTATGATGTAATAGATATAAGTACGCCTCGAGAAATATAAATATTGTGTGTTCCACTTTCTTTACCTGTTCTGAAAACAAATCATTCTTACGAAAGGTTGCCTATTTTTACTTTCTCTATACGCACTATGTACATTGTGTATAGAGAATGTATTGCACTCCACCAAAAAATTCGATACGAGATTTCACCGGAAATATATGTTTTAGGGTCCCCTGTATCCAAAAAAAGTATTTTCAGAAAAAGGTCCGTGTGTGTGTCCGTGTGTCTGTGAACACGATAACTCAAAAAAAAAAAAAAGTCGGTAAAATACCAAACTTGGTATTTAAGTTTAGTATCTTCCGGGGATGCGACACGAAGATTTTGAGAAAAATCCCCCCCACTCCAAACTACTATTTACATTGAACTTTTTTCGAAAATTTTGATTTTCTAAAAAATTGCTCTAACGATTTTGATTAAAATATCGTATGTTAAAGATATTTACCTGACAAATAAAATGTATATTCTGAATTTTCTGGGAATGGCCCCTGATGACTACTTTATTCTGAGTGAATTTTAGGGAATTTTGCATAAGTGCTAAACCGTAAGAGAGAGACGAAAACTTACCACACAAAAAATTTGTTTACATTTTTTTCGTGGAGTTGATTGTTTCGGAGATATTCCTTGTTTTTGGTTAAAGTTATAAAAACGTATATTTTTCTCATACAGGACTTTGTGAACTCGTGTCCATACAAACAAACTTCAGTAACATAGTAAACAGCTTTTGACTATCACTTTAACCTATGGTACTCCCTTATTTCGCTTCTACTTACAAGAAAGCAAGAAATAAGACTATTTCTGCTAATTTTTTCTCGATTAGCAGGAAGTAAATAGAAGCATAAGCTTTTTAAAAATAATTTACTGCAGAGATATAGAGAAAATCATGTGAATGGAACACATTAGATTTTTTTTATCCAGACCTTGCTAATCGAGATAAATATTAGCAAAACTTTATTTCTTGCTTCCTTGTAAATTGAAGGTATATAAGGTAATACTCTAGGCCAGTGATGACTAAATGGCGGCCCGCGTACCTAATCCGGCCCGAGAATAAATATATGATTTCTTCCTTTTTTTTTTCTTTCTTACTTCCTGCATGGATCAGATTTCAAGATTTTGAAGTATTTCGATCACAGATGGAACTTTTCAACAATGCCATGAGATGTTAAGTAGAATACCAGCCCGGGGATCTACAGTTATAACCATGCGAGCTCCAATGTGATTCATCTCTTCAGACATCAGAGACGACTGGAAACTCATTTCAAAGGAATATTTTTCACATCTTAGAAACTGGGCTTTAAAATTTACTTCCATATTTGGTGGTACTTACATATGTGAAACTGCCTTCTCTGCTATAAAACTAGTGAAATCAATCTCTAGAAACAGATTAACTGATTCAGTGCTATTTCATATTCTTAAAATTACAATATCAGAACTGGAAGTGGATTTTAAATCTTTTGTAAAAGATTTTACAAACCTCATTGTTCTTAGTACAAAACAATGCTTGTTCCTTCACTGTGCATGTAATAATATTAAACATAATATGCTTTTCAGTTGCCATTGCTGTTATTATAATTTTAATATAGTTATATTTTTAATTTTCCTGGCCCTCAAGAAAGGTCCTTATCGTATTCTGCCCTCAGTTCATTACTAATTGGTCATCACTGCTCTAGACTAAAGTAGTAGTCAAATGTTATAAAAAGCCGTCTCTCTCCGATTGTCATTGAAATTCGCTACTTTGCACAGTCAATAGTAAAACAAAACAAATGCGAACGACTTCCTATTTGAGAAAAGTATAAGTATTTTAAAATTTAACCAACATCAAGGAAAATCTTGGAAACGGTTAACTCTCGAAGGAAAAAAAAAAAAAAAATGTACATGTTTTTTAACGGCCTGTATATTTTTATGAGATAACTTTTTGTCTATCTCTTACGGTTTACCAGTTATACAGAAGTCAGCTAAAATGAAGAGTACTTCTGAGACTATTCGCAGAAAATTCTAGATATACATTTCATTTGTGATGAAAATATGTTAAACATACGGTATTGTAATCAAAATCGTTAGAGACATTTCGAGAAAATAAAATTTTTTTGAAATATGTTTCATGTAAAGGGTATTGGAGAAGAGGATCTCTCAAAATGTTCGTGTCGCATCCTTGGAAGATACTAAATTAAATTAATTACTAAAAATAAATATCAAGTCTGGTATTTTACCGACTTCTAAAAATCCTTTTTTACTTTCTCTAGCCCCATATGTACAATGTACATAGGGATAGAGAAGTATTGTATTCCACCAAAAATTCGATACCGAGATTTCACCGGAAATACATGTTTTAGGACCCCCTGTATCCAAAAAAAAAGCATTTTCAGAAAAAGATCCGTGTGGTTGTGTCCGTGTGTCTGTGAACACGATAACTCAAAAACGAAAAGTAGCTAAAATACGAAACTTGGTATTTAAGTTTAGTATCTTCCAGGGATACGACATGAAGATTTTGAGAAAAATCTCCCCATCCCAAACTACCCTTTACATGAAATTTTTTTCGAAAATTTTGATTTTCTTAAAAATGGCTGTAGCGTTTTGATTAAAATATCTTATATTAAAGATATTTACCTGACAAATAAAATGTATATCTCGAATTTTCTGGGAATAGCTTCTAAAGACCTGTTTATACTGGATGAAGTTTGCTTAATTTGGCATAACTAGTAAACTGTAAGAGATAGACAAAAACTTACTGTTAAAAAAAAAATGTAGGTCTTGTTAAAATACACCAGTTATGTCCTAAACATTTTTTTGTGGATCTTACTGTTTTCGTGGTATTCATGGTTATTAGTTTCAGTTGTGAAGTACTCACACTTTTCTCAGACGGGAGTGTCCGTCTTTCTTTTGTTCTACTCCTGGCCAAGAAAAGAAACGATTTGTAGGACAATCGCATAACGACAGGTTTTAAAACATTTGATTATCGGTTTAGCCTAGTGTATTCCCTTATTTTCTTCCTACTTATAAGTAACTAAGTAATAAGAACATTGTGCTAATGAGTACCTCGATTAACAAGGTGCAGTAAGAAGAATAATCTTATGTAAGAAGTTAGTAGAACAGCTAGAGAAAGTCATGTGAGTGTAACACATCAGATTTGTTATACCCAGAACCCTAACACTTGTATTTCCGGTTATAGCGAATTTTTGGGTGGAGTGCAGTACCTTCTCTAACTATGTACTAAGAATAGAAAGTAAAATGAGTTTAACGCATTTTAATTTGATATTATATATGGTTCAGAAATTTGAGATTATTATATAGGTTATATCGTATTATTATTATTATTATTATTTGATATTCATTTGATTTGAGGCTAAAATGAATGATTAAAACATACCCTTGCAGTACGGGGAGAGTTTGTTATAGTAATTAGTTGTTACCTATTCTATATTTGCGGTATTCGGTTCCTAAATTTGCCTAAATGATATTGTGGATTGAAATCAATGTAAGGCGTAGATAAGATTCTAAGCTACTTGTGAGTATGTGATTGTCTCTTATAATACACAAACAAGAGAACATAAAGCAGCAACATTACTAAAACTTTACATCTGTTACCAAAAAAGAGGTTTTGTTAAGGGTCGGAATTAACGTTTTGGTTTTTATTTAGAAACAGCAATCTACACCTCGCACCAATGGGTGACGGTGCATCCGATTCGCCACAAAATGGCAACCTTTTTGAGAGCATTACCGATATTAATGCACATGCTTAGAACAATGGGGTTGCCAACCCGCCTGCGTAGTGTTGTGGTAGCGTGTTTGTCTCACATTTAACAGATTGTGAGTTCGAATATCGCGTAGGGTGTATTACCCGGCTAAGTTTTTTTTCGGGACTTTTTTATCCTGATAAGAGGAATGTCGAGTAACTTGGACCTCCATGGACCCCAAGAGCATCACACCACCAATTTCATTCGGTCGATATGACCAACCAGGTTAAAGGACGTTAAGGTTTATTTAAAAAAATGGGGTTTGCGTCATATATGTGCTGGTCCATCAATAAAAGTGGCAAATAACATGTTTTATTTTGAATGTTCTCCGAACAGCCTCTGAAGTCCTCTCATTCTGAATGACTCTAGTATAACTGGTAAACCTAAAGATGGGCAAAATCTTATCACTCAAAAATGTAGATCTCGTTAAAATACACATTTTATGAAATTAAATTTGTTTAATAGACCTAGTCATTTCCGAGTTATTTCTGGTTATTGGTTTCAGTTTTAAAACTATATTTTTTCAAATGGGAATTCGAGTTTCCTGTTTCTTTCTTTCTTGTTTTACTTCTGGCCATGCAAAGAGAACCGAATTTCAATTATATAGCAACAAACTTTCTAAAAGATTTGGCTGTAGCTTTAACCTGTGTATTCCGTTATTTCTCTTCTACTTATAAGGAACTAAGTACTAAGACTATTTCTGGTAATGTGTATATTAATTGGTATAAAGTAGAGACACACAAGCTTTTATAAGAATAGTTTGCTACAGAATAGGTAGAAAAAGTTATGTGAATGGTAAAATTAGATGTTTAATATCCAGTTTCACCTCTTAATGTGGCTGTTACGCCAATTAACGTGTTTACTTTTTTGGTGTTTAAATGATTTTTTGGCGAGTCTATCCAATAATTTTTGGTGTACGAATTAAAGGAATTTTTTGTCGTTTTACATTCTCCAGAGTACTCATTTGTAAATTATTTGTAATCATTTGTAAACTAGTTTTTATATTGCATACTGCTGGTAGTACTCTACATGGAAACTTATCCCCGATAAATAAAAATTGAGCTAAAAGGAATGTCTAATACTAGAAAACTTAAAGAATGGCATTTACACACGGAGGAATGCAGAATGTTTTAGTTGTTCTTATAGGAAGATTAGAAATGTCTGCTTCCGAATCCTTTAAATGAAGAAGATATAGCATAAAGACCTTGGCTGAAAATAGCGTTTCTACATAAAATTGATAATTCACTCTAATATATAGTATAAACTATATCAGCAAAACTGGTATTACAAGCATTTCTCACGCATGTGAAAGCATGTGAATGGGAAAGACAGCACATTACGCTTCAAAGCTAGTACATTCTGTCAAGAAAGTACCGGGAATTGATCATTTAAATATCCTGTTTAAAAGGGAATTCGAAATTATTGTTGTGGCTAAGTTGGTACAACTTTCCTCTATGCCCACGTGGAGTTTGATCGTCATCTGTCATCTAGTTTGTTTACAGTACGCCATTTTGTTAGTTCATCTCAAAGGTGATTTGCGATTTTACGATGGATACCAATATTGAACAAAGAATCTGTCTCAAATTTTGCATTGCAAATAGTATTTCGTGTGCCGAATCGCTGAAAATGTTACAGAGGGCTTACGGTGAATCGACTTTATCAAAAACACGTGTATTTGAGTGGTACAGTGCATTCAAAAGTGGTCGAGATGTGGTGGAAGATTTGCCTCGCTCTGGTCGGCCATCAACGGTTTCAACTGAACTGAACATCGCTAAGCGAAGAACATGGTGTCTGAAAATCGTCATTTGGGTCTGAGAAAGATTGTCGCTGAACTTTCTGTATCTTACGAATCGATTCGTACCATTTTAAGCGATTGTTTGGGCATGACACGCGTTGCAGCTCTGTTAGTTCCGAAAGACTTGAATTTTCTACAAAAACTCAATCGCTTAAGGATTGATGAAGACATGCTAGAACGAGCCAGTTTCGAGCCCACATTCATGAAACATATTGTAACTGGTGATGAGACGTGGGTTTACGAGTTTGACTCTCAAACCAGTCAACAAGCTTCCGAATGGCGCCATCCAACTGAACCGAAACCTAAAAGGGCACGTCAAACTCGATCAAAACTGAAGGTCGTGTTGACAGTTTTTTTTTTTTTTTTTTTCGATTATCGCGGTGTCGTGCACTCAGAGTTCTTGCCAGAAGGTCAGATGGTATATAAAGACTATTATCTGAGCGTTATGCCGCGTTTGACAGAACAAATACGGCGAAAAGGGCCAGATTTGTGGAACGACAACTTATGGATTCTGCACCAGGATAACGCACCAGCTCACAAGGCTATTAGTTTGAACGAATTTCCGACCAAAAATTCAACAACTTTCATCGAACAACTACCGTATTCACTTTCTCTGGCTCCTGCTGATTTCTTTCTCTTTCCAAAACTCAATTTACCACTTCGAGGCACCCGTTTTCAGTCGATAGAAGACATAAAGGAAAATTCGCGGCTACAATTGACATCGATTCATAAAAGTGCCTACAAAAAATGTTTTGATGATTGGATTATTCGTTGGTATAAATGTATAATTTCAGAAGGGGCCTACTTTGAAGGCGATAAAATAAAATTGAATATAATTCATTTTTTGTGTTTTATTGGCAAATCCCCGGAATTTTCTTGACACAGTAGTGTGTTTTATCCCGGTATTCTCTGATTCGTTACTGTTAATGTCAGATAGTTAAACGCTTTACTTTTTACTTTCTCCATACGCACTATGTACATAGTGTATAGAGAAAGTATAGCACTCCACCCAAAAATTCGATACCGAGATTTCCCCGGAAATATATGTTTTAGGGTCCCCAATATCCAAAAAAAGCGTTTTCACAAAAAAAAGGTCCGTGTGTGTGTGTGTGTGTCCGTGTGTCTGTGAACACGATAACTCAAAAACGAAAAGTCGGTAAAATACCTAACTTGGTATTTAAGTTTAGTATCTTCCAGGGATGCGACACGAAGATTTTGAGAAAAATCCCCCCACCCCCAACTACCCTTTACATGGAACTTTTTTCGAAAATTTTGATTTTCTTAAAAATGGCTCAAACGATTTTGATTAAAATTTCGTATATTAAACATATTTACCTGATAAATAAAACGTATATCTTGAATTTTCTGGGAATAGCCTCTGAAGAGTAGTTTATTCTGGATGAATTTTACTAAATTTTGAATAACTGCTAAACCGTAAGAGATGGACAAAAACTTACTACACAAAAAATGTAGAGCACTTTAAAACACACAATTTATGTTATATTCATTTTTTTCGTTGAGTTCGTCGTTTTTGTGACATCACTTATTTTTGGTTTCTGATGAAAAACGTATACTTTTCGCATACAGGAACTTGTCAACTCCTATCCATATAAACAAAGGAACTTCATTGACATAGCAAGCAGCTTTTGGCTATCACTTTAACCTACGGTTGTCCCTTATTTCGCTTCTACTTACAAGGAAGCGAGTAATAAGACTATTTCTGCTAATTTTTTCTGATTAGCATAAAGTAAATAGAAGTATAAGCTTTTTAAGAATTATTTGTTGCAGGGATATGGAGAAAGTCATGTGAATGGTACACATCAGATTTTTGAGTTTCATGTTTGGGTTAATTTGATGTATTCATTAGCCGGTACATAGGTACTGAAGTACGTAAAAAGTGGCCCATATTTGAACGCAGCTGCTTATGTTGGTACTGACGAATCTAGTCCCACCTCTACCAGCATGACCTCTGTTCCTCGAGTAGGTATTAATTCTGGCCACTGGATCAAAATAAATTAAATTGAGTTTTATTTATGGGCGCTCATAACTGTTGCGGTTCTCAGCGCCCCATTCTATATTGAGTGTGAAAGACCACTTAATTTTGCTCAGAGGACTCTTTATGAGGTTGAGGTTATTTTACGTGGCGTAAATCTTACGACATGGGACCAACGGAAGAAAGGTATGTTAATGATTTTTACGTCTAGACCACGGAGGGCGATAGCCACCGAATAGGTCTCTACTTCTCCCAAAAATATGGCCGAACTGCCAAGGAGGTATTTACAAACTGGTTGCTATGTTCTTACTAGCAAAGTAGGTACCATTAAGATAAAGTTTTGTTAAATTTTTGGTGCAAAAATATGTGATAAATCATAAAAAAGACGAAAGTTCACATTTTTGTTCTAATATCTTACTTAATTCATGATATAGTATCTTAATGTCGGTTTTGTGATTGCCTTTCGAAATCGGTAATAGCGACTACCTTCATCTCCGTGACACTGATGAAAGCTCTCACATAAACACAGCTGCCGTCACTTGCAAGGATTTTTTCACTCCTTCCTTTAGAAGGCCGAATCATGTTTAATTGGTTTCCTTCTGTGCAAACTATATAGGGGAATCCGAATCACTCCTTCAATTCATATTGATGATAACACTATTCATTGGTTTGTATAATGTGCCTTAGAGTTTTTACAGTTTCTACCTATTACTATCTATGTACATAGTAGGTAGAGAAGATTATTGTATTCCACCTAAAATGCGATACGAAGAAAATTCCCAATCCCAAACTACCCTTTACACGGACATTTTTTTTTCGAAATGTTTGCTTTTCTCAAAAATTACTCCAACGATTTTGATATTAAAGATATGGAAGATATGGTAATTAAATGTTATATCTTGAATTTGTTGGCAATAGACTAGTCTAATGTATTTCCTAATTTTCTTTCTTACTACAAGGAACTAAGTAATAAGGTAATTTCTGCGAATATTTATCTCGATTAGAATGAAATAGATAAAAGATATATAATCTTTGTGATAATAGTTTGTTTGCAGGACAGCCAGAGAAAGTCATATGAATACTACACATAAGATTTTTTTCAACTAGGTATATAGTTTGCAATTAAGGTCGGTTACCTAAAAGTATATGGTTACCTTAAGGAGGGTAAACACTATTGCAGTTTAGAGAAATGAGCAATTTATTATACTTGTCATTATACCCATTGTAGAGCGTTAAAGTAAAATTGCCAATGAGGCTGCAGGAGATCAAAGACAGCTGGATACAATATCGTTGTATATTATTACATATTATACATGGGTCATATCAGACGATAAATGAAAATGAGGCTCAAATGATCTCGGGGTCCACCATGTAGCTTAAAGTTATTCGAATTTGTCTTCTCAGGATAAAGAAAACCCCGATAAAAATGTATCCGGGTTTTTCACCCCCTAAGCGAGATTTGAACTCCCGACCTGTTGAATGTGAAGCACACAGGCTACCCGTATACTACCCTGGCGGGCCAAAATTGACTTATCATGTTTTTCTCCAATCCATTTATGCGCTTATAATTTTTCGTTTATATTCCTTTTCTATGCTTTCCGTTGTTATTGGAGGTGTTCTGATTGGCGGAACACCTGCACTTTAATGAGGTGCATTAAAGTGTAGCTATTAGACGTTCTTACTATATTTCGAAGTTAAAAAAAAGTTTAGTCTGTAGGGTACAAGCTTATTCGTTTATAACTATGGTTTCATCAGAAAAAAAATCTGATGTGTTCCATTCACATGAGTTTCTCTACATCTCTGCCACATAATATTGTTAAAAAGCTTAAACTTCTATTTATTTCATGTTAATCGAGAAAAGATTAGCAGAAATAGTCGTATTACTTGCTTCCTTGTAAGTAGAAGCGAAATAAGGGAGTCCCATAGGTTAAAATGATAGCCAAAAGGTGGTTGCTAAGTGACTGAAGTTCCTTTGTTTGTACGGACAGGAGTTGGCAAATTCCTGCATGAGAAAAGTATATTTTTCAAAGCTGAAACAAAAAACAAGGAATATCTTAAGAGAGATAAATTTCACGAAAAAATGCATGTAACATAAACTGTGTGCTTTAATGTGCTCTACATTTTTTGTGTGGTAAGTTTTTATCTATCTCTTATGGTTTAGCAGTTACGCAAAATTCCGTAAAGTTCATCCAGAATAAAGTAGTCTTCAGAGGCTATTCCCAGAAAATTAAAAAAAATAAATATTTGTCAGGTAAATATCTTTAATATACGAAATTTTAATCAAAATCGTTAGATCCATTTTTGAGAAAATAAAAATTTTCGAAATTTTTTCCATGTAAAGGGTAGTTTGGGGTGGGGGGATTTTTCTCAAAATCTTCGTGTCGCATCCCTAGAAGATACTAAACTTAAATACCAAGTTTGGTATTTTACCGACTTTTCGTTTTTGAGTTATCGTGTTCACGGACACACACACGGACCTTTTTCTGAAAATACTTTTTTTTTTGATACAGGGAACCCTAAAATATATATTTCCGGTGAAATCACGGTATCAAATTTTTTGGTGGAGTGCAATACCTTCTCTATATACTATATACATAGTACATGTAGAGAAAGTAAGAGTTGCAAGCTATTGCCTACCCTAAATTTTGAAACAACTTTAAACAAAGGCTTAAGACTTTTCATGCATATTCTCCATGTATACACAAACTAACTTCTAAGCAGAATTACGAATATATCTTCATTGGATCAGTCTAAATAAAACATGTAGCACATACATGAATTAAACCGTCACACACAAAATAGTGAAATTTACATCAAAATATTGCTAAATCGTATACTATATAAACTACCAAAGTGAATCTAGTACCAGTTCTTCATTGCCATGGACTGTGGATAATTTCAGATTTCCAGCTCATACATTCTGAAGCGAGGGTGAAACTGTGTATAAAAAGTTAGTTTTGAGATAATCGCATTTAAAGATTTAAAACCATTGTCTGGCTTCCACTAATGCATTCCAGGAGCACAATCATTGTCATCTTCGTTCTTTGCCATTATTTTCTGATTTTGGAATTGCATGCGCAAAGAAACAAAGATATAGAAGACACAATGAATGCAAATAGCGTTACTAAGCGAAACACATGTAAACCAAGTTAAAGGCATGCACGCTCCATTTAATTTATTTTTAATTGGGCGAAATAATGCGTAACGGTATTAAAGTATAGGTAGGTATTCTTGTTCAGAAGAATCGAGAGTTATTTTATCATTCAAATTTTACCAATACACCTTTATTTTGTTCCTTAATGGGAATTTCAGAGAAAGCTATGCTTTTAAGATACAAAAGTTATTATATTTAACAAAGCAGGTTTATAAGGTAGCGAATAAGAATCTAAATGTCGGAAAGCACCTGGCACGAGCACTTTTTCATGTCCCTAACATCTGCCGGTAATGGTCATCATCCTAATGACCGCTGTAAGGGATGTCTGACGGAAGTGTCGCTAAATATTGCATGTTGCATCTTAAACTCATTTAATGGCCTGTACGTGCGAAACCGAAGAACAGCTCATAAGATGGTCCATAGTTTCAACAGACGACGAAGAAAGGTTCATACCAGGTTCATAAGGAATATAGGAGAATTTTGTCTAATTTATCCTCTAAAACATTTTTCTAGATTATACCAGAAATGTGTCGTGTTTAATGTTTAAACATGTATATGTGTGCGCCCACCCGTGTGCATGCATAAGAAAGTAAGAGAGGAGTAGATATACCTATTTTATAAAAGGACTAAAACTCAAAGAAGCAAGAAAATCAAGGCATTTTTCTTACCGCATACAATCATTCGTATAGAAAAGTTTCCAAAGTATTAATTTTCTCAAAAAAAAACTTGTGTTACATCCACATGATTTTCTCTACCTATTCTGCAACAAACTATTCTTTAAAGTCTACCAGCTCAATGCCAATGCTAATAGAGATCATTAGTAGAAAGGTAATAAAATTTACATATTTCCTTCCGGAATAAAGCAATATAATAGGACAAAGAAGGGGTCAGCAAATCTGTATCGACTCTTGATGTGGCGTAATGCCACGTTGTCGGGGCAAAACAATACGTAGCGCTGCTTAAATCTGCCTCCTTCAATCAACACGCTTAAAAAGTAAACGAGCAGCGGTGTACAAAGTATCTAAACGACATGGCTCTGTTGAAACCACAAAAATGGAAAGGACGCTTGGCATTCCAACAGGAGTGGGAGAAACATTTTTGCTGCTCTGTGGGTAAAAATGTGAAACGTCTATTGTGTTCAAAATTTGGTATAATAATGCGGGTATGTTGAGCTTAACTGTTTTTCGGCGAATATGTAGCATATCAGCACATTCATACCGACACGGTCACCTGAGATCGTAAATTCATGGACTTGTGACCGGGAAAGTTCTGCGGTTCACATCTTGTAAGAACCGTCCTCCAAAACTGATTTTTTCCCCCTCCGAATTTTTCTCGCTCCTCATAACAGGCGAATGCCAGGAAGATTGTGTTATGCCTGGAAGGTTTCCTTCCCAAATTTTCTTTCTCGGTTATCATTTCATTTCATGTGTCCATCGTCATATGCAGTAAGAACTGGTGTAAATTTATTCCTCTGCTAGTGGATGCACCTCATGGCTTCCTCACAAAAACAATGAATGGCAGCAGCAACGTTTTGGCGAATAAAAGTCAATTCCGGGCATCCAAATTACAAAAGTAATTTAAAATAAATTGCATTTTGCATCACATCTTATTTCCAAAACTGATCACAGATATTAAAGCTGCAAAGCATGATTCTATAATACACAATGAAACTACGCATGTGTTAACATGAGAGATTCGTGATTTGCGTGCTTCGAATCTGATCCGATATTAACTGAAACTGGAATCTTAGGCAACTTAATATTTGAAATTTGTATTTGAAATAAAGGTTGCCCTTACTACTCTAATTTTAGGGTAGTCAGGCCCCTTCAGTAAATGTTTTGAAGCTTAGCTTTGAAGTTTGTGGGGGGGGGGGGAGAGGCAGGGCAGCAAGTGCCCTCTCCGCTAAACCGGTACCTATGTATCTGACAATAGCTACAATTTGTGCTATAATTATTTGCCTTGATGTTTGAATACTTGCTACCTTAGGGTAAAGCTGATTAACTAAATCGGTTTTGCACGTTTTACAACTGCAATGGTGTTTCACATATTAATATACTTGTGGAATTTGTTTTTGCACTTTAAGTGTCCTAAATAGTGTGTGGGATATTTATTTAATGGCGAGTTGGTTAGAAGCTACTTAGATATGGTTTACAGCATACATAAAAGTTTTATTTTTATTTATAAGTATGCGCGAATGCTATTGGTGCTGTATATACTTACACCATTTTGATTTTAATATTACGGAGCAAAATTACATCCGCAATAACTGACTTCGAAACACTGTTTTAACTAATTATATGTTGTTGTTTTTTGTTTATTTTTGGTAGTGTTTAACGCCCGCTTTAACTACTTATGGCATCGCAGGTGGTGACACTGATGCTACATGAATGAAGATGGAGCACCGGTGGAATGCGATGGCGGGGGAAACCGGAGAACCCGGAGAAAACTCGCCCCAGCGGCGCTTTGACCACCACAAATCTCACATGCGGTCGCTTGGGATCAAACGGCCGTCTAGGTGAGAGGTGAATGATCTAACCAATCGGCCACAGCGCGGCCCAATTATATGCTGGTAGATATTTCAAAAGAGAACTGACACAGTAGGTATGTTGGAGACAATCGGGCGTTATGTGAACAACTCTGAATAAAAACTATGACATAAAACAACAGTTATTTCATAACAAACTTTAATCTATTAAGCATTCTCAAATATATTTTGCTGGAGTTTATAAACCCATTTTTGCTAGGGGAAAAAAAAAAAAAACAACAATAATGCAACGCTTCAGAATATGCCAGAATGGAAATGATGAACTTTCTCGAAGAATAATCCTTTTCGAAGGCTTGGTCGACTGTATCAAGGTGTTTATGTATATATATATATATATAATTCAACAGATATGAACCGAACACAGAGGTTGTTTTGCGAGATACTAAAAGATAATATAATATATATAAGGCCACAAAATGTTTATGTTATTGCCACAGCCCATACCATTATATTATCTTTTAGTATCTCGCAAAACAACCTCTGTGTTCGGTTCATATCTGTTGAATGTGGCGCTACCGATTTACTTGGGTAATAAAACTCACGGGCTGCTACGTATATTTTGGCGCTTAATGCACTTATTGTACCCATATACGGAAAATAATAGGAATTGTTATAAGCAAGTTATCATGGCCAAAACGTACGTTGTATAAACAGACACTTAAATTAATAACTACGTTTACGAAAAATAACCGCTGGTTATTAATCCTGAATCCTGCAGTAATGATGGTTCAAATAATTATCTAGTCGTAACAACGCACCAAGAAATGTTCTCCTTGCTCAATATCATTTCCAAAGGAAAATAACTAGAGCATAGATGCTATCTCCAAGTGGAATCAAATTACAAATTAATTACTGATTGTCAAATTGCCTTGGTCTGGGTTAAAACAATCCATACCAACAAATTGACTTTTATATCTTTTGTAAACAAGAATTTACTAGCTCTGAATGAACTACATCGCTTGGAACGTCAATAAATCAAGGTAGGCCAGCCAGAAAATATCGCTTCGAACAATCCCCTGCCCCCCCTTTTTTGTATTTTATTTAAAAAAGGAACTTTCGGCTCTTCATTTTTTATTTGTTTACATTTACTCTGCCTTTCTGGTGTGTTCCTATTTGTTTGCCTTTTTTCGTTAAAAATACACACACAAAATCGCAAACAACTATACCCAAGGAGGGACTCGAACCCACGAAGCACCAAAGCTAGACACTTTCATAAGCGCGGCGTTTGGGACCGACCCCTTCGAACTTAACATGGCTTCCTTCGGAAAGGAAGGAAAGCCGTTGGTCCCGTGCCGTAAATTTACGACACTTAAAAGATAAAGAGATTAAGCTGTCTTTAATGCCCAAAATAGAATGGGACACAGAACTACAGCAGTTAAAGAGCGTCCATAAATAAAACGCCATTTCATTTCGAACGAACTTGGCCGCACTTGATTGTAGGTTCTACTTATAAGTGTTGATGGTTGCATATGCAGCAAGGCTCAAGTTGTCCCGTCTCAAATTCAAACATTGAGCCACACTATTTATTTCCTTGTTGATATTTTTAAGGCATACACGCATGCAACTATTTTAAGAGGATGGTGTTGTATTTCTAAACGCATTTTAATTATATTCGTAATTTCTTTTTTTGTTTCAGGTAAGTGGAGAGCAATACATTTCACATGAAGGTGTGTCTGTTAACATGACTCAGGTAAGAAAGAATATCGTTAAACAACCGTAAAAAATAAAGTGAATTAATGAATAAGTAATCAATTGTGATTGATTTTAGCTTGATAGAACGAACAATCGTTGAACATGTTACTCAATATTGTGATGAACAAGAAATACAGAACTAGAAGCGGGACCTTTTTTTTTTTTTTTTTTTTTTAACGAAATACGTTAGCAAACTTATAGTAAGTACATAAAAAGAAAAAAAAAAAAATATTACGAAAAATAAGTTAATAAATTGAGGAGAAATGTTAGCCGGTGTTAATTCTCTTCAATACATGTTTTTGAAATGATCTTAAGAAAATGATGCACACAACTACATATCAATATGTCTCTACAGAGTTCCTGAAATAGTGCTTTGCTCACGATTTGAGAACACCTGTTTAAATGCAAGAGACGAAATATAACCGCGATTTACGTCGTTTGCGAAGCGTTGTCTAAATATATCGAAAGGATTTGATTCATCATAAGCCTTCTTGGTGTACATTGCTATTTTACCGTACTTGCTCTTCAGGGAGGGAATGCATTATTTGAATCAAACATGGTGAAACAGAAGACAAAATTTCCGCCTTTAGAACAACGAGATCTAAGAGAAGGTGGATGTAATGGATCGAGTGATTAACTCGGAGTCCATTAAGGTGATAGCTCTCTTTAGTCTGATGAAGACAATGGGAAAAAACGCTAACCAAACAACTCGCCCCGACGGAGATTCGAACTCGGGTCCAACAGATTGGAAGGCAAACGCATTACTGCAGACAATGGAGGCGAACTCCCAACGTTGAAGATAAAACGGAAAATCACTAACCTTTGCAACCAATTAGATATTTAAGCCCCAGATTATTAAAACCACTATCAGATTTTAAAATGGACCATTAGTTTGCGACTGACAAAATATCAAGAGGCAGTGACATCCGCAAATGTCTCTTTAGAAAATCTTCAAGTCTTAGGTTTCAGCGTGTAATTGACATTTTGTTTCAGCACAGTGGAACTACTCATGCGGAAAGCGTAACACTTCCCGGTAAAGAAGGTGTGACCTCGGCATTTAACGGCACTTTGATAAATTGCGAAGATTGGGCAAATGTGCAGAATGTTTGACTTAAGGAACACTGGGAGTGATATTTTGGCTACAATCGGTCAAAAAATTGAGCCTCTCTAGAGAATCAACATTTACCTGTCCTCCCCTACCTGTCCTGCTCTACTATGGGAAAAAAAAAAAAAAAACGTTTCTCAAAACTACATTTTCACAGTTTCAAAATGTTCCACGTGTCCCAGCTTTTGCTTAAATAAGCTAATATTTCCCAGAATAGGCACAAATACCTGTTTTAATATTACAAAAGACAAAATTATCCTGACACCAATAGTAATTTTACAAACAATTTTTTTTTCTCGAAAAAATGATTAATTTTAGAGATTAAAATTTTAATTCAGTTATAAAAGTTATTGAAATATCCCCGTTTAAAGGTGTGTGTGGTTCAAAGCACCAATTCAGTAAATGCCAACAAATTTTCTCAAATTTTGAGGCTTGTGGGATATTTTGACTAGGCAATATATTTACTTAATAATAAATAATTTATATCTTGCGAACTATGTGTCCAATTTGAATGAAATTTGGTATTCACATAAGTTAACAATGTAATCGCAGTAAAGCTTTCAGAAAACTTTTTATAGAAATATAAATATTTGAAATTTCATTCCCAGGGTCCCATAACACCCATAAATGTAGGTAACCAGGAAATTAGATTTAATCAGAACTTGAAACTTTTACGGCTTTAACGATATCCAGCAAAGGGCAAAAGCTTATTAGGATATACAATTAAAAGAGTTAAAACGTGCATTATCAATCAGTGTTGCACCTGTTAAAAAATAAATGAGCGCAATTTCTGTAGACATTCTAAGAAATAAAAACTTGCCTGTAACATTGAACCTCAAAACGTGTATTTCCAGTGAAATTGCCGAATTTAATGTTTGTTTACAATGCAATACGTCTTCTTCGTGCAAAGTGGGTGGCAGAGAAAGTAAAAACGAAATAAGGATAGTTAATTAAATCAGTTAAAGCTATATATTGACAACTAGATAGTAATGCAATTAATAGGGATTTACAAATTTACACTGTTGGTATATTCCACATATGCGTTATTTCTTACGTATCTGTTACAGTTATTAATCCCCAATACCACATAACATTTTTTTAGGAGTAAGTTGTCTTTGTATCTCTTGAAAGTGTTTCAGGCTCGTTTGGGAACTACGGCGCTATAAAGCAATGAATTGTGTTCTATTTTCCTTCGAGGTGGGTTACCAGGATAAAGCTTTTCCCCTTATTCGGTTCACACCCACGGATAACATTTAACTGGATGACCTTAGAAACATTTGAGTTATTCTTCCACCCATTTCATCCAAAATCATTGTTAAGGTTGTCCACAAGTTTGATAACATTATATAATCTTAGCAATATAAATTATTGGAAATAAATCATGAGATAGTTGGGCATCCATAACTGACATAAGTGAAAAGTCTTTTTATCTTCTTAATTAGAACATTAGCTTTTCTCTGCATTTCATTTTTGATATCCTGGCATTTTGAACCATAAGCAATGCTTTTCCTTCCTCGGAGAGAAGTGAGCAGATATTGGAGCCTTTTATCAGTACAAAATGACAAGCAATTATAATTTAGGTCTTTATTACATTTTCCTTCTTGTCAAACCTTTCGGCACCACTTTCCCACCAGTTGTCGCTTTTACCATCTACTGACATCTAGCTATCAACAAATGCGTAACAAATACCGCGGGCCTTCTCTAGCACCTATGTATAATGTACGTAGTAGATAATGAAGTATTGTATTCCACCCAAAATGCAATCCCGAGGCTTCATCGGAAATGCGTGTTTTGAGGACCCCTAAATCTAAAAAAGGGGATTTTAGTAAGGTCCGTCAGTGTGTGTGTGTGGGGGGGAGCTCTGTCTGTCTGTCTGTGGACAGCATAACTCAAAAACGAAAAGTCGGTAAAATATCAAACATAGTATTAAGTTTAGTATTTTCCAAAGATGCAACACGAAATCTGTCAGAAAAATCCTGCACTTCAAACTAGTCTTTACATAGACCATTTTTCCAAATTTTCGATTTTATAAAAAATGCCACAAACGATTTTGATTTAAATGCTGTAATTAAAGATGTACATCCCAAATAAAATGTATATGCTGAATTTCATGGGAATATCCCCTAAGTCCTCTTCATTCTGAATGACTTTTGCATACTGGTAAACCGCAGGCAAAACCTGCTACACAAAAAAATGTAGCTCTCGTTAACACAATTTATGACATCCATTTTTTTCCTTGTAGAGCTAAGTATTTCAGAAATATTCCAAATAATTGGTTTTAATTTTAAAATAACTTATTGGCCATGGAAAGAGAGCCGAAACAATCGCATAACGACAGGTAGTAAAATATGTGACTGTCACTTTAGACTATTGTAGTCCCTCATTTCCCTCGTACTTATAAGAAATTGATAAAAACACAATTTCTCATCTTTTTTATCTTGATTAGCAACTGCGAAGCGATAACAGCGTGTAGCCAGGGATATGCGAAACTAAAATCCCAATCATCCAGGGCTTAGCTGAGGGACCTCGCCAATCTAGCGGAATTTTATCCTTATTTTAGGTTGGCAATGGACATTGTGGCATATTTTCTTCTCGCTGACATTTTCTCTATAAAAGAAAACGACGTAGTTATGGCAGCCGGGTGACTTACAGGTTTTCTGGGTGTCAACAACTGCTGACTGAAACACTAAGGCAATTTAATTACTATTTCAGTTTCTTAACCTTGGAATCCGCGACAAGTATGGGAGTATAGTCCTTAATTATTCAGTTGCCGAGATGTTTGCATCTTCGTTTCTCAGAGAAAAGAATGTCACAAAATATATATGTACATCTTGTCTCTATAATCCACCTGAGTTACATTTGCTATTACCAGACAGTTCAAGATATACAGTTTATTTTTCATGTAAATATCTTTAATATACGGTATTATAATCAAAATCGCTACAGCTATATTTAAGAAAAACAAAATATCCAAAAAATGTTCCTGGTATACGTGCTTTGATGAGTCACGCACAGTGACATTGAGTACAGTAACGATCTGTTTTAATGATAGTATTGAATAAAGGTTATTTTTGCCTTGAACGCCATTTAGACTTCCATTGTACATTTTTTCGTTCATGGGCAGCAGGAAAGCTGATAATAATTTGCATTTGATAATCATGTATAGCGGCAGAAGCAGTTCCTTGCATGAGAGCCCCTGCTATGGAAACGCAGCTGTTACTTCAACTGTTTCGCTAGTATAGTGTTTACTGAAAGCGTTTCGACGTTGGCGTCGCATGACAGGTGTTTGTAGAGAACCGAATGCAAATAACCATACCACCTGTTGCACGCTCTCTCAGGGCTGCCCAAGCACCGAAGGGAAGGCATTGAAAAACAGTGTCTGGCAGAAAGTATCATAAAGAAAGACCTCGAGCACGATCCTATCATAAAAGCGAACGTGTTCTAGTAGTCTTTTATCCAACATCATTATTCGACGATAATGCAATTCAAACAGAAAGTAGGTATCATAGTCATTTCGAAGTATCGTCATAAATGTGGATCACTGAGTGTAACAGTGTTAGGTTATTACCACAATTTATTGCGCCCAAGTCTCTCTGATTTCTGAAGTTGTAATAAGCGGCTCATAAACTATGTACTATCCGAAACATAGAGGGCAACAGTAAAATCAAAACGTTTATTTGTATTTCGTTCTTTGCCAGGTTTATCTTGATTAGTCCTAGAGAGAATACGATAGCCGTTAGGCGAGCATGTGCATAGCACCTATCACTTTTCTACGGGTAAAATTCCAGTCAGAAGAGGAGTGAGATGCTGTAGGAAATAAAACACTGCATACAGTGAATGCAAAAAGTGTTCGTACACGTGCACTGTGTACATTAATTTTGCATTATATTCACCAGTAAGTGAAAATATAGGGTCTAAGCAACGTAATGATGCAAAAACTATGAATACTGAAATGAAATAATATATAAATATCTTTGCAAGCCATCAATAAATCAAATACAAAGAGCATGCAGGCAGTACACAATAAGTACATCTGGAGATATGATACTAAATAAACAGTTGTGTGCCCCTTCAGTTATTATCTGTCTTCTCTAGTTGTAACAAGACATTGCAAACCGGCCATTAGCGCAGCACGTAAATTGTCAAAATGGGTAGCAAGCGGAGGGAAACGGATATAGACAAGACATATAATGATTAGATTGCACAATCAGTGGAAGTTGTTGAGAGAAATATCAGAAATTGTTGGTAGATCTCGCTCAACTGTGCAGTCAGTAATTGAAAGGTTTTGTATGTTTAAGACGGTGCAAAATAGGGCAAGGACGGGATAACCTACAATTTTGAGCGAGAAGGATAAATGAATAATTCGCAGGTAAATAAAAAAGGACCCAAAAAAAAAAATAGTGCAGTGAAGTTGGCAGCACACTAAGTAAGACCTGGCCTAAAAGCATCGAAAGTACATTGCGTAATGTTTTCATTAAAACAAGCTTATCATGATCGAGTACCTCAAAGAAGTTTAGGGTGAGTAAGAAAGATTGCATAAAGCAATTAAAATTCGCCGGAGAGCATTCAAAATGGGAAGGGAATTTTTTCAGATGAAAGTAAGCTTAATCTTTTTATTCACATTTTAGAGGAATAATATGGCGGAAGAATACAGAACTGGATCCACGAAATCTGTTGCCTATAGTAAAACATGGATGTGGTTCAATGCTAGTTTGTAGCTATATGAGTGTTTCAGAAGTAGGCTACATTTCAGTGAAGGAAAAATGGACCACAAAATCTATGTGAGCATTTTAGAAACAAATATTCACGTTAGTGTTAAAATAAGGGGATGGAAAATAATTCTATAACGACTTTAAACATACTGTTATGATAACTCGATTATAGTTACTCTACAACATACCCAAACAACTCATTCACCTCTTCAATCTCTTGACATCCACTCTATAGACAATCTGTGGTCTATAGCAGAAGAAAGACTCAGAAGCACAGCTTTTCTTCCGTAGCAGACTTGAAAAAAGCCCTTTAAGCCCTTTCTTGACCCCAAACTACAGTAGACTTGATTGAATCAATGCCCCGAAGAATTGAGGGAACAGTTAAAGGCAAAAGGCTTCCCAACTAAATATTGAATTATGAAAAGATTTATTTAAAATCTATTTAGATACAGCTGTACGATTACTTTCTGTGTATAAAACGAGCAACAATTGTATTTATGTTGATTTTTGTCCCTATTATTGTAAGCATATAAAATATATACCAGCATTCTTGGTTGCGTCAGTTATTTCTTATGCTTAATCCAGATACCTTTTGATACAATTCGGAAGATATAGGAACACTTTTTGTTCTCACTGTAGATTGGAATATAAGGGAGAGCCACTTTTTACACCAAGACTGATGCATTGTTTTTAGTTTTTAATCCCCACTCTCGGTCTAAGTCGTATTAGGTTAGAATTGTAACTGACTTTTCAGGTGGTCGCCGGTAAGGCGTAACAAACTGTTAGTCTGCGGATTTGAGTTTCAGAAATGATGTGCTAGGAGAGACCTAAATCCTAAAGGGACTAAACATGGCAGAGAATCAAATTCGGGACTCAAGAATGTCAGCCAGACGTGCTAACCACGCTATTGCTCTCTAAACCATGGGCCTGCTGTTAACCTCGCTGATGAATGGAATACATTTTAAAAACTAGAGCCCATTTTGTTACAATATAAACCATTTACGTTATTGCAGCTGCATCCCCTAACGCATACTATCTATTCAGGCGGTAGTTTTTAAACTAAACTACGTGACAAACTTATTCTTTGGGTCACTCAAGACATACATAACATTCGGCTGATGTATCAATAATAACAGTATGTTACAAGTGCTTGCCCTGTAATGACCCGGAAAATACATCATGTTATGATTCAGTGCACCAGCTTTCAATAGGGGGCAGGAGCACTTTGATTAGGGATGGGGTTTCGTTGACGATGAAAAATCCCAGTTATGACCGCGAACGGCGAAGAGACGTTCTATATCGTGTGTCGAAGTGGTCTGGCTGTGTGATCTTTTCGGTCAATTCTATGCTTTGGGGCATCAGCGTCTGTTAATTTCATCAATTTCCTAAGGAAATCCTCACTACTATACCTGGAGTCCGTTCCCAGCCCTGTGCAATATAAGGGCAAGTTCGATAAAATTAAATGTTTTAAAGGAATAAATTTTAAACATTTTGTGAATCCCAGTAATTCAGTTCAAGAAAGAGGCTTTATTCTATATTCTGACAAATACGATTTCTCGGAAGCATTTCTTCAACGAACGTGATTCTGTAGAAGGTTCACTAATAACTATATATCTGTGAACCCATTTTGACAGTTGTTACTTATTTGCCTGCAATGTTAATATAGACTTCTTGGTCTTAAGAGCATTACTGTTTTACACTCTTTAATTGCATTAATTAGAGTGCAGTTATTTTGTGTATGAACTTTTCGTCAACAATTTTCTTAGTGTGATGCAGAAGGGATTATGTGTAACAAAGATAAACATGGACAGATAGAGGGAGGGAATGACGAAGGATATTTATAGGATGCACTCTTGCAAAAGAATTACAGCTCCAGTGTTCAGACCAGATGATTTATTTCTCTAGCCGTATTGTCAGACCATAATATCTGCGGTTCGTGATTCCTGGAAAGTCATGGTGAGGAGGCCGGTAACTTTGTAACGAAGAGCCTCTCCTGTGCTCAATATTTTATTTGTTCTTCAGGCTTTATCCTGAGAGCTTCAGTTGGTAGTCGATAAAAAGAAGTTTAATAGTCAGATGTTGGCCTGTTATTAGCATTTAACGCACCTTAAGTGTGAATGCTGTCGACCATTAACAGAAGCGCGTCAAATCAACACGGTAATGAGCATGCAGAAATCTCTAGGCTGGGCTAATGACTCGAGCCAAAATTGGTAGTTATGTGGCTGAGGTGTGGGGCCTTCAATGTCTATCCGATGTCAAAGAGGCTTCAAATGTGTTTTCTTTTTCAAGAAGAAAAGGTCTGTAAAGTGGTCCTAGGATATATTAACATGATCTAATTTGAGTATAAGCTTTACTGTTATTAAGCAACATAATACAAGTTTTGCTAATATAAACATTTTATTTTTAGAAATAATATGTGATAAAAATATGTCAATTAATAGCCCTATAAAATCTTATCTATACAATCTCACCAAACAACTTATTTCAAAGTTAGTTGCCCACATTGGGGCATACATTTAAGATTGCCACAGGATGCACAACTTATAAATAAGCTAGAAATATACTGCTTATAGACTTAGTTAAGACTTCCGCATTTCTTGTTGAGCAGAGATGCTTATGGTTTATTTCAATTGATTAAAATATTAAATCCTTCCTTTGATAGAACCCAAAGATTTAAGAAGAATATAGCACATAAATAGAAATAAGAGCAAAGCCTAAAATCTAAAGCTCGAGTGTGAACGTTTGCCACAGTAGTTTGTGAGTGGTTTTATTCCCTATTTCGGAAGCTTTGCAGTTGAAACTGTCAACTTATTTTGGTATGACAGATTCCTTCTATCACGTGAGAAATTTATTTGCCCTTATAAGAAAATTTTAGTTTCTTGGGTGCGCGATAACATGTTTGACATAACTTGGAGCACGATGAAAGAGGCTCACTGATGCGTGACACTGTTTCGGTAATTTAGTTTACTCTTATGGTAGGCAGTGCCCTGAGGGTGAGCATTACCAAGTGCTACCTACGGCTGCAACCCGAGTTCACTTCTAGTGCCAACGTTGGAGAGTGACTAACGCTCATAAATTCCGAGTTGTGAGGTTCATCTACAAAAAGGACGTGATCCATTATCCAAATTTTACTGTCTCTACTTAGCACATAGTACATAGAGAAGGTATTGCACTCCACTAAAATTTTCGATACAGAAATTACACCGAAAATACACGTTTTAGGGTCCCTTGAATAAAAAAGATATGTACACACATTAGAAAAAGGTCCGGAGTCTTGTAAGTCTAGTACTTAGGTTTACCATCTTCCAAGTATGAGAAGATTTTGAGGAAAATCCCGCAGCCTCATACTATCCTTTTCATGGAGGGGGGGGGATTAGAAAATTCTGATTTTCTCAAAAATGGCTAACGATTTTGCTTAAAATACGTATATTAAATAGATTTACAGCTAAATAAAATGTAATTTTGAATTGTTTGGGAATAGCCTCTGAAGATCTCTTTAATCTGGATGAATTTTTGCTGTATTTTGCATAACCAGTAAACCGTTGGAGATAGACAAAAACTTGCTACACAAAATATGTAGATCTCGTTGAAACACATAATTTATGTCATTTACATGTTTTCGGGTGGCGCCTTGGTTGAGTGGTTAGACCGCTCGCCTCCCATCTAGGCGGACCGGTTTGAACCCAAGCGCCCTCATGTGGGATTCGTGGTGGACGAAGCGGGTCTGGGTGAGTTTTCTCAGGGTCCTCCTCATTCATTCCACCAATTGCTCCATCATCACCTTTCCAATCATCCATTTCGCTTACATTTCATATAATCCACTTCCTCACGTTCATACCTAGCTACGGACCGACCGCTCGTAACAGATTCTCCATTCTTTGGTTTCGTGCCGTAAGCTCCCCGACAGGCTTCTGATCCCTAGGCATTGACTTGTAAGTCCTAGGGGGGCGTCAGTTCTACAAATACGGGTAGGGTAAGCGTATTACTAAACGAAATATTTTGTTCGTTGAGTTGAACATTTTTTGATATCCCTTGTTATTGGATTCAGTTTTAAAATACTTAAACTTTTCACATGAAGGAATTTGTTAACTTCTGGTCAAGCAAAGAAATGGATCTAAATCACATAGCAACCGGTTTTTAAAAGATTTGACTTTAGCTTTAGCCTAGTGTACTCCCTTATTTCCCATCATCTTAAAAGGAAGCAAGTAATAAGACGTTTCTGATAATGTTTATCTATTAGCAAAGTAAATAGAAGAATAAGTTTTTCAACAATAATTTGTTACAGAGATTTGTGCCATGTGAATGGAACACATCAGATTTTTTTAAATGGAGAGGAGATACGTACAGCGACTTCCACAAGGTAATTTGACCCTCCTGAGTACGTGGTGGTGGTGGTAACGTGTCTGTTTCACATTCAACAGGTCGCGAGCTCAAATCTCGTTTAAGTGAGTTACCCGGATAAGAATTTTTTCGGGGTTTTCCCTTATCCTGAGAAGACGAATGTCGAGTAACTTTAAGCTCCATTGAGTCTAGTGCAGAGGATTCCTCACCGCATTCGCGATGTCCATCATCTTGTGTCCGGCTCCCCACCATTGCCCTTGGAGCATGTGTCTTGTTTATACTTCCATATTTTTTACTCGTGTGGCAGTATAGCTCTGCCGCTCCGTCTCATTAAGATGGTGGTGATGATGATGATGTTGATGATGATGATGATTGGTGACTAAGAGTGTTCAACTTTAGATCATTAGCGTGTAGCTCCGTCTCAAATCACCAGGTTCAGCGCACACAGAACCATTTTCTACGCCTCATGACCGGGGCAATCTGTTACGTGCACTACTCCACTCTGAATACTGAAATAGGTCTGGCAGAAGTGATTCTCCCTACTTGGTAAAGAATCTCCTGGGTCCTGCTTGCGTCACCATAATCCTCTTCTCCGTCATATTTATCTTCCTCCTGAACCTCAACTGAATCGCCGTTGCCATTCCGATTTACAACTTTGACCATTTTGTATACTTATTTTTCTATACTTTTTGATACTATTTCTATTGGGACTATCGCTGGATGGTACCCCAATTTCATGTTATATTGTTATTATGTTCTGTGCCTGGTCTAACCCAGCTGTGAGTAGTAGCTAATTTACAGGAGAGTTTTAAAAAAAGTCAGCAGTGAAGAGGGAATGAGGAGTAAACGCTCCTCCCTTTCTTATACTAATGGAGTTATGACAAGCTGTACTCGTCCACTGCCGTACTTAAAGAAATAATTTTTGCGTCGCCGTCTTAGGAACAAATAAAACACGTGCAACAGGCAGGACCCATGTGTCTTAATTATACAGAGCAGCTACTCTAGAGCACAATTAACCTGATATCAAACTTTTTAACGTTCTTCATATTCGTGCATAAATACGATAAAATTGTACAGTGGAATATAAATTACTCTACGTACTTTTATTTTAGGATCGAAGGTTAAAGCAGGGGTGTTTCTCTTGCAACAGTGTTGGGTGGTGACCACCTCTTCAATGTCTCACCACACAACCCGCTCACTATACCAAACAACCCTCAACTTGTAATTGGTTGGAACAGTGTGGTCACCACCATTGCCATTAGAAAACCACCCTTGCCTTATCTTTCGAAGTCAACTGTCAGGATCCTATAGTTAATTCCATTATATTTACTATACAAGCTCCTAAAGAAGTGTTTTTTTTTTTTTTTTTTTTTTTTTTTTTTTTTTTTTTTTTTTTGCATCAAAGAGAGCTGTTTAAAAACTAATCCAAGAAAGTCACACAGTACTTCAGATAATGTGGTGTACTCACTCGATTTTCTCTGCCCACTTTTGTATAAGCTATTATTATTGTATCTACTTCATGTTAATCAAGATAAACATTTTCAGAAATTACCTTATTGTATATTTCTTGATAAGTACAACGAGACTAGGAGAATACAGTAGACTTTAATTTTAATAAATTGTGTGCTTTCACAAGATCGACATTTTTTGTGTAGTAAGATTTTGTGTATAAGAACGGTTTACCGATTATGCCAGTCATTCAGAGCGAAGAGGACTTCAGCTATTTCCAGAAAATTCAAGATACACAATTCACTTGTCATATCTGAAACATGGTATTTTAATCAAAATCATTAGATCCATATTAGAAAAAATAACATTTTTTGAAAATTTTCCATGTGAAAGGTAGCTTAGAGTTGAGCTTTTCTTAAAAAGCTCGGATTTGCATCATTGATATAATAATAATAATAATAATAATAATAATAATAATAACAACCATTAATAATCTAGAGGCGATACAACCTTGACCTATCAACCCGACTGCTGCACTTCAGAGGTGGACGGTTATTGAACGAGAAAGAGATGACCAGCGTCACTCATCTCATGCTTTGAAGATGCGTAACTTAAATTCAAACTTTTTGAGTTTTGCTATTTGTAGACACACAGGTGCGCCGCTCGGACAAATGTAGACATGCACCTTTTTCTAAAAAAATCCTGCTGTCGGCTTAAGGGACACTTAAAACGTATACTTTTGTTTATCAGCATCCAGTTTTAGGTGAAATACAATAATTCCCACATATGCGCAATAGAGAAAGTAAAATTGAGGGAAATAGAAATTCTAAGAATAATGTACCTATAGTCCAAGCATTTTTATTCAATTGTAGGAATTTTACCATAAGTTACACTCTTACAATTTCACGGACTTCTGCACCGGCAAATTTGCTTAGTATTCAAGTGCCAAGGCATTGAGGCATTTAATTTGCCGAAGTGCGAGAGGGCTCATATTATGAATATTATATTTATTGGCCTGCAAAATAATTTACGTGGACAAAATGATGGGACTAAAAATAAAGTGAATAGAGATTATTATTATTATTATTATTATTATTATTATTATTATTTCTGATTTTAGAATACCATTATTTCTTGATACCGATAATATTTGAGTACAGATACTCGATACTCCTTTATCAAAAACTGAAAGATGATGGACGGATGTTTCACAGAAATATGGTCCTGTTAGTAATTTTCTGTGCATAAATGCTTTTAACCAAATTTGGTGAGTACCTTGCACTATTTTATTCATATGACTCATATTGAAGCGACGTTACTGCACATAGATAAGACTTCGCTTTGCTCATCATTTTCAGACGCAGCATCATATTCTGTCAGCGATTGGAAACTATATTGCCTTTCCATAGCGGTTCTGTAAACTTCATTCGGTATATGCATGTAACATGCTTCTTGAAATGTATTGTTTTGTGTGACTTGCCATCGCATAAAAATGTTTTTCTGCATATTTTACGCACTGGTCTATTTCTACTAGTGCGTACTTCAATGCCACACCTCATTCATATTTTATTCAATATCACTGTTGTGCTCGTGCCCCGAGTTTGACTTGTACAAATACAAACTGGAAGGAAGGAACAAATATTTAAATGAGCTATATTACCTCACATCTGAAGAAGATCTGATTTATTTATTTCTGCTGAATTTATAGCGGAATAGGTAGATAAGTGTGAGCATGAATTACCGACTCAGGATATTGCAGAACCGTGATTTAGCCTCACCTTATCAGCTTCATTCACGACCCAATTAACGCTGTATGTTATATATACCTCTACTCGCGCACCCCTCCCCCCATTGTATTGCATGTTTTCATTTAGGCATAGGAGTCTACAAATTGATGCATCCATTCGCCCACAGGAAATGCAGTCAAGCTCTTCAAGAATCCGGCAACCTTCTGGAGATACTTGCCGGCAATAACATGAAGTCTTGACTCCTTTCATTCCTTATACAGCATACATTTAAACGCAATAACTTTTAGTAATGCAAAACTTAAAAGTTGAAAGTATCAAAGGTTTACTTCAAAGCATTACACTTTTATATCAACGAATATCAAGACGATCAAGGTATTGCGGCCCACCCCTAATTATTATCATCAAATTGAAATTTAGGTCTTTGTTTGATATTCTCCGTTTATGTCTCCCTTTAAAAGCATGAAAAATATTCAATTTAGTAAATCAATAATTATAAACGTGGCGCCCAGAGAGAAGAAGACTGGAGTTTGGCTGCATTGATACTGAGAGATCCTATCTTGATTAATTTTGCCCATATAAGAGTTTCAATAACACGGCTGCAGTAAATTCTCATTGAAGAAGCTGTAACGTTCGCAGTTCACCTTAATGAAATGCAGATCAGCGCAATATCTTCCTCTCCCTTCAGTTTATGGGAGCATTGCCTTGATGTCCAGGTTCATCAGAGCGCACTTAAATCCACCTACGAGTATACCAAGCAGAGAACAAATTCGCGATCTCTTGATTAACAAGAATTAAAATGAAATTTCTATGCAATAGCAGAGTGCAATGCAAGGCTAACTTTCTGTGTCAAATTGTATCATGGAATTAGAAGTTCCAAATGTCTTCACGATCCTTAATGGAGAAAATAATAAAGTAATGGAACACTAAAACAGTAGAAAGCAAAGAATAGTCAATTCATTTTTAATAAGCAATCGTAAAAACGAAGAATTAATTCACCTTGCAGAACCTTCTGTTAAATTATTAAGGCAAGTCAACATTTTACACGAATATATTGAATTTTGTTTGTTAAATTTAAGGGTTGAGTCAATTCGGAAATCAGTTGAAAAAACTCCATTGACTTAACTTGTTGGTTAAACATGTGTTGAGCCCGAAACTACTTTTTCGTATGTTGGAAAATTTTGATACTTGTTTGGTTTCCGCGGTAGTTTGTGAAAGTCCGAGTGTTCAACGCCATTTAGATTTTGTTGCCCCAACACATTAACCAGTGTGGATGGAATGTTAAAAAGTTAACAGTTACAACATGTTGAAGATAGTTGTATACATTTATTATGTTGAACAGCGTTTTGTTAACTGATGAGTGTTAATTGTTGATCAGTGTAGACCATCCTTAATGTATCTACCAAAAAATGAGATAACCCGATATACTGAGATTTCTACTTTTAATATGATTGCTTTGTTCAAACCTGACAAACTCCGCAGCTGTGCTCGCCTTATCATATTAAATGCGAAAATTCTTTTCTTTTCTCTACGTTTCTGTTTGTAACTCTTCCTCTTGACTCATCTGGTCATCTGACCTCTCTTCCTCATCTATCCCCCTTTCTCTCGTTCCTTTCAAATCTCTCTCTCTCCCTCTCTCCATCGCCATCGTTCTCTCAATTCTATATAATTTATATTGAATTTAATATTTTGAAAACCAACAATAAAAGTACTTTCTCGCTTTGATAGTAAAGTAGTACAAGCAAAAGGTATTCACAGGTATTGTTTAGTGCAATAATCAAAGATTTCTGAACACTTTTCCCAGAAAACAGAATCGAATTCAGATGTTATATTATTCGGTAATGTACGTGAGGTTTACATAAATCTTCAAAATAATATGGAATGAGTAAAATAATGCTTTTCTGCGTTTCGGTCATTGGAATCTCACTTTAAGGAAAGTAATGACTTTATTCAGCTGTTGATCGAATGATCGTAACAGATTAGTATGATATCTACTTGTCAGATTGTTTAGCGTAGTTATCAAACACAGAATTTTAAGTTTGTGGAATTCTTTTGAAAATGGAGATATTGCTGGTATGTGAATTATTGCGGTTTTGTTTATGGCATTATTAAACCACTGAAGCTATACAGGGAACATAGTTGTCAGCAGCATACGTCGAAAAGATTCGTAAAGCGATTATAGAACTGCTTTCAGGATTTGGAAGTACTGTCTTTTAAGCAGGCCACAAAAGCGCATTTTAATTTCGGTGCGGAATATACGCTTCCCCACCAAGGTTGTGAAGCTGTCATGAACTTTGGAAGTAATTACTTGATGGTAAGCAGAGCATTGAGACTAAAAGTTAGAAAAGTCCTACTAACGAATGACACTTCATTAAAACTAATGCATTTCTGCCAGAATCTGAAATACCTCATGTCATTAGAACTGGTGTAAAAAAAGTGTGTACAACTTCTCTCATCTCCCTATTTAATTTTGGAATCCGTTTTACAGTATTAACACGGATTGTTTTCGTAAGAAAACTGATCTTGGAGAACTTACGTAGCATATTCTGATGATTTTCTTAATGTAGTAAATTTTTCATTATTCTTAAAACTTAACTACTTCTTTCACATTTTTGTGAACTGTAAATGTACTAGAAAATACAATATCCTATGCAATATATTTCATTCTGTAAAAGTTAGAGTATTAAAGGATATCAATAGAATAAATTGATATATTTAGCATGAAGGAGATTTTTACCTTTATATTTAATTTTTACTTTCTGTATACTTACTATGTACATAGTGTATAGAGAAGGTATTGTATTGCACCCAAAATTCGATACCGAGATTTTACTGGAGGTATATGTTTTGAGACCCCTTGAATCCAAAAAAAAAAAAAAAAAGCATTTTTAGAAAAATGTTGTGTGTGTCTGTGGGCAGCATAGCTCAAAAACGAAAAGACCGCTAAAAACCAAACTTGGTATCTTGCAAGGATGCGACACGAAGATTTTCAAGAAAATCCCCCCACCTCAAACTACCCTTTACATGGAAAAAATTTCGAAAATTTTGATTTTCTTAAAAATGGCTAATGATTTTGATTATAGTCTCTTATATTTAAGATATTTACTTGTCAAATAAAATGTATATCTTGAATTTTCTGAGAATAGCCTCAAAAGACCTCTTTATTCTAGATGGTTTTTATTGAATTTTAGTAACTGGTAAACCGTAAGAGATAGACAAAAGCTTACTACACAAAAAATGTTGGTCACGATAAAACACATAATTTATGTACATTAATTTTTTTCATGGAGTTGATCGGTTTTGAGATATTCTTTGTTATTGGTTTCAGTTTTTAAAAACTTATACTTTTCACATACAGGAATTTGGCAACTCCTGTGCATACAAACAAAGGAACTTCATTCACATAGCAACCAGATTTTGATTATCACTTTAACTTATGACACTCCATTGTTTCGCTTCTATTTACAAAGAAGCAAGTAATAAGACTATTTGTGCTAATTTTTACTTTCTCTATACTCACTATGTACATAGTGTATAGAGAAGGTATTGCACTCCACCCAAAAATTCGATACCGAGATTTCACCGGAAATATATGTTTTAGGGTCCCCATTAACCAAAAAAAGCATTTTCACAAAAAGGTCCGTGTGCGTGTGTGTGTGTGTGTGTGTGTGTGTGTCAGTGTGTCTGTGAACACGATAACTCAAAAACGAAAAGTCGGTAAAATACCAAACTTGGTATTTAAGTTTAGTATCTTCCAGGGATGTGACACGAAGATTTTGAGAAAAATCCCCCCACCCCCAACTATCCTTTACCTGGAACTTTTTTCGAAAATTTTGATTTTCTCAAAAATGGCTCTAACGATTTTGATTAAAATTTCGTATATTAAACATATTTTCATGACAAATAAAATGTATATCTTGAATTTTCAAGGGATGAATTTTACGGAATTTTGAATAACTGCTAAACCGTTAGAGATGGACATAAACTTACTACATAAAAATGTAGAGCACTTTAAAACACACAATTTATGTTATATACATTTTTTTCGTGGAGTTCGCCGTTTTTGAGACATTCCTTATTTTTGATTTCTGCTATGAAAAACTTATATTTTTCTCATACAGGAACTTGTCAACTCCGATCCATATAAACAAAGGAACTTCTTTGACATAGCAACCAGCTTTTGACTATCACTTTAACCTATGGTAGTCCCTTATTTCGCTTCTACTTACAAGGAAGCAAGTAATAAGACTATTTCTGCTATTTTTTTCTGATTAGCATAAAGTAAATAGAAGTATAAGCTTTTTAAGAATAATTTGTTGCAGGGATATAGAGAAAGTCATGTGAATGGGACACATCAGATTTTTCTCAATTAGCGTGTTGTAAATAGAAGCATAAGCTTTTTAACAACAATTTGTTGCAGAGATGTAGAGAAAATCATGTGAATGGAACACATCAGATTTTGTTTTATTATTTTAATGAAGAAAATAACATTACATACTTATAAATAATAAACACATTCAATCTAATAATAAAGTTACAACAATGTATGAAGATTTTAATCTAACCACCTCTCATTCAATAAAATAAATTATATTAATTTTTTGCAACCACGGATAAAGAGATACATTTTATGCTAGTTAGGGAACAACACGATTATATGTATAATTTAAATAAACGCAATTTCAGCTTCTTGTGAAGTGAATAAAGACATTTTTTGTTTGCCGGAAACAAAAAGTAATTTTTTTTCTTTTTTCAGTATTCCAATCGGGAATCAAATCGGCCCTCTCGTACAGCAGACATGTACCTATTGCCTAATATTGTCCACAACAATTCGTAATATTTTGAATGTATATGTTCTCATTACTCCGGTTTGAACATTATTCAAACATTTTTCATGGCAGTTACTTCTCTTTTTTATTTGACAGCCTTGTGTAGCTTTAAAATGCATCTAACGTTTGGAATAAATGTTTAATTCAAGTGTGGAAGTGATAGGTATGTGTATGTACAATTTACATAGAGGTAGAAAACATATTGTATTCCATCCAAAAAATCTATACCCTGATGTCACTGTAAATACATATTTTGAGGGCCCCTGAAATCAAAAAAGCGTTATTAGAAAGAGAAAAAGAAAAAAAGTCCGTGTTTGTGTCTGTGGACAGCATAACTCAAAACGAAAAGTCGGTTAAATACCAAACGTGATATTTAAGTTTAGCATCTTCCGAAGATGCGATACGAAGATTTTCAGGAAAATCCCCCAGCCCAAACTACCCTTTACGTGGAACATTTTTTGAACTTTTTGAAATTTTAAAAATTGGGTCTAACGATTATGATAAAAATTGCGTAGGTATGTTTAATTATTTACTTGTCAAATAACATGTATATCTTTCTTATTTCCTAGCAATCTTCGTAATTTCTTCGCAATTGCCCCTGAACACCTCTTCATTCTGAATGACTTTTGCATAATTGGTAAAACGTAAATGAATGCATAAAAAGTAGATCTCGTTAAAACACACAATTTATGTATCAAAGTTCCCTATCCGCATTGAGCTAATCATTTAAAAGATATTTTCTGTTTTTGTTTCAGTTTTAAAATACTTAAACTTTTCTCAAATGGGAAGCCCTCATCCGTTTTATTTCTCATTTGTTTTACGCTTGGAAAAGAAACGTAATTTCAATAACAACCGATAGTGACAGCTTTTAGAAGATTTGACTGTCGCTTTAGCCTACTGTATTCCCTTATTTCCGTTCTACTTACATAAGAAAGCAAGTAATAAGATTATTTCTGCCAATGCTTATTTCGATTAGCATTATGAACTATTTGTAAGAATAGTTTGTTTTCAGAATAGGCACAGAAAGTCATATGAATGGAGCACTTCTGATTTTTCAACCTCGTTAATTTACATTGTTATGTTATTTCTACTTGAATTACATATAATATGCTAATAAATGTTTTTTGGTGTATATTGTAATCCCTCTGTGTGTAATGTATTTGCTATTAATGCTCTAATTTGTCAGTGTACACTGCATATACATAAGTGTATACAACTTATAATATGGACGCTGTAAGAGCTTGGAGTTCTGCGACTTGAGTACAAAAACAACAGTTAATTTTCCACATTCTGTAGCGGGGAATAAAGCAAATCCAAGTCATTGTTGCCATACAGAAGAAACTATATACGAGTGAGTCGCCCACGCGGCTGTACCACTGTTCGTGTGGCTCAAGGTACTTTAACTGTTAAAGATTTTTCAGGGCCACACTGCAAAAACCATCAAGGCAAACGGGGTTCGAGTCTGGGCGGCTGTTCCTGGTGTAATGCTAATAACACTGTGTCATAGTCGACCGGGTTCTAATATAACGGTAAGCACGTCTGGTGACCTGGGAAGCTACGTGCGGTTGCCAGCAACTGCAAGAGCCTGTGCTAGCTGGTTAAGACCGCATCCACCTTTCACGCTCTCCGTACAATATGACACGATTGTAGCTTGATACATACTATTTGGATTTGTTACAAATGAAAGGTCAATATGCTTAATGTAAAGAGTTGAAAAATAAATGCATCGTTCACAAAACATTTGTAGATGACTCTCCGGATTTGAGGTGAAGTGGTTCAACAAGTAATGTACCAGATGATGAAGGAGTTACAGGAAATAGTGGGCCAAGTGTACATTATTATATGCAGTTTTACTTTCTCTACACGTACTATATGCATAGTGTATAGCGAAGGTATTGCATTCCACCCAAAATTCGATACCGAGATTTCAACGGAAACAGACGTTTTAGGATCCTCTGTATACAAAAAAAAGTATTTTCAGAAAAAGGTCCGTGTGTGTGTGTGTGTGTGTGTGTGTGTGTGTGTGTGTCTGTGAATACAATAACTCAAAAACGAAAAGTTGGTAAGTTTAGTATCTTACAAGGATGTGACACGAAGATTTTGAGAAAAAGCCCCCCACCCCAAACTACCCTTTACTAGGAAAAAATTTCGAAAGTTTTTATTTTCTCAAAACGATTTTGATTAAAATACCCTATAATAAAGATATTTATTTTATACTTATATGGCAAATAAAATGTATATTTTAAATTTTCTGGGATTAGTCTCTTTATACTGAATGAATTTTGCTGAATTTTGCGTAACTGGTAAATCAGAGATACACAAAAACGTACTACACAAAAAATGTAGATCACGTTAAAGCACAATTTATCTCATATACGTTTTTATTGTGGAGTTGACCATTTCTGAGATATTCCCTGTAATTTGTTTCAGATTTAAAATAATTAAACTTTTTTCACACTAGCCCTCATAGAAAAGGATTTCATCCACATAGCAACTGGCTTTTGAAAGCTCTATCGTTTTTACTTTCTCTACACGTACTATGTACATAGTGTATAGAGAAGGAATTGCACTCCACCCAAAAATTCGATACCGAGATTTCACCGGAAATATATGTTTTAGGGTTTCCTTGGATTCCCCCCCCCCAAAAAAAAACATTTTCACAGTAAGGTCTGTGTTTGTGTGTGTGTCTGTGAACACGATAACTTAAAAACGAAAGGTCAGTGAAATACCAAAGTTAAGTTTAGTATTATCCAGGGAATCGACAAGAAGATTTAGAGAAAAATCCCCCCACCCCAAACTACCCTTTACGTGGAACTTTTTTCGAACATTTTGATTTTCTCAAAAATGCCCCTAACGATTTTAATTAAAATATGATTTATTAAAGATATTTACCTGACAAATAGAATGTATATCTTGAATTTCTGGGAATAGCCTCTAAAGACTACTTTATTCTGAATGAATTTTACGGAATTTTGCATAGCTGCTAAACCGTAAGAGATGGACAAAAACATACCACACAAAAAATGTAGAGCAGGTTGAAATACACAATTTATGTTACATGCATTTTTTTCGTGGAGTTGATCGTTTTTGAGATATTCCTTGTTTATGATTTCACCTTTAAAAAACATATTTTTTTTCAAACAGGAATTTGTTAACTCCTGTCCATACAAACAAAAAAAACTTCAGTCACATAGCAACCAGCTTTTGACTATCACTTTAACCTATGGTACTCCCGTGTTTCGCTTCTACCTACAAGGAAGCAAGTAATAAGACTGTTTCTGCTAATTTTTTCTCGATTAGCATGTATTAAATAGAAGCATAACAATAATTTGTTGTAGAGAAAAAGTCATGTGAATGAAACACATCAGATTATTTCTTAATGCATTCCCTTACTTTCCTTCTACTTACAATGAAGCAAGTAATTAAGACAATTTCTGCTAATGTTTAAGCGATTGTCATAAAGTAGCATATGTTTTTTAACAATAATTTGTTACAGGGATGTAAAGAAAGTCATGTGAATGGATCACATCAGGTTTTTAATTTTTTTATTTCACTTGATCAATTAGCAGCTTGCCCAAAAAGACAAAGCTTAACAAAACAAAGTAAAGAATAAGTGGGTATGCAACCCTAATAAAACAAATACGTCAGAGTAAGAACGGTGCAAATGCAATATACAAGCAGTAGTTACAAGCACTTCAAACACATAGGTATACTCCTATACATTGACACGCATATATGTACGACACACATTCATTTCTACAGTATTTTCTAATTGGTGAGAAAAATCCTTACAGGTAATATAAATGGGACTTAATTGAAAAGAGATAAACTAGCAGAGCCGTAGGAAGCTGATAAATGTGGTATCAAAATATATCTTACAATTTTTTTTCGAAGATTTTCGAACCTTTTTCGGGCGTATAGTAGAACTCTGATGCGTTTCTCGACAGTAATTTATCAATGTCAGGCTTAATTGTAGACACAAAGAAAGTAGTAGTGAAAGAAGGATATCATCTTTCAAACTACAGCATGTATCCTGTTATATAGTTCAATTTAGAAAAGAATTGCTCATTCGTGTATGTTGAACAAAACATTGCTACAACACGGCCGGCAAAATCTCTCAATTTGGGATATGTTTTGGCTGGCAATTTTGGTAACGTTGCGAGCCGTGTTTTAAAAGAAGTATACTGCGCTGTAATGTGATTAGTTCTAGTAGTAACTGCAATAGGGCATCTATTACATTGAAAACATGGGTTACAACATAGTTGCATATGTTTTTCATACTGAATAATTTATGTCAATGAAACGTTACTGGCTGCCCGCTGTTTTTTTGTTATTCTTCATGTACAGAACTAAGCAGGCACAATGAAGTGGATAAGGGAGAGAGCAATGTTTGCGCACCGGAAGTGGTCAAGCTCTCAGGTCTGAACTAAACATATAAACGAAGAATGCCAACTAAATATTCAAAGGGGTGCTTGTGTAAATTTCTTCAAAAGCATTCGGAATCAGAACTCGGTTTCTAACGGGAATTCTGGATATTAATTATACTTCTTATTGAAATATGTACTTGGAGGAATTTAACAAGAACGTTGCTCACAACTGAAATGTGTCATGAAATTATTGTGCAATTATATTTCTCAGGAGTGCATTTTGGTAATAAAACAGGAAGACACGCTGAAGTATGTACATTACTTCGCAATACAGCTAATAATTGAAGATGCAAAATAATATAGTTACACTTTATATGCACATGGAAACAGCGTCCTTTAATTAGAAATAAATATAAGCTATACTTCCCATCTTGACCAGGAAAAAGTACATTATCCTTCATAGACATTAGTTGTAATGCTCATTTTTGTTTTTTGGGATACGTAATATAAATAAGTTATTATATTCTCACAATACTTCTCTCTCATGCGCTGCATAGTCTAAATATGTTAAGTAAAAGAATACGATATTCTGTTTAACCCTTTCCGGACTTCTGCGACTGTTCAATCCTCCTCCTCAAGAAAAAGGAGTCCATGAGGGAATTAATTTCTCATTTATATGTTAGGCATAAGAAAATAAAATGCTCGCGAATTCTCAGTTGCAGAAAACCTTAGAGGTGATGAGCATTACGATATATACACACACAGGCTGTTTCAAAATAGGGGCATACTTTCAGGTATGTATTTCCCACTTGTAGACAATCAAATTAGTTCATTATAACATGTGTCCGGAAATGCTTCATTTCCGAGTTATGGCCTTCACAACATTGAAATTCACTGGAACGTTTTTCTTTCCGCAGGTTGTTGTCATTACAGAAGATGTTCAAAATGTCCACCTCCTGCTTGAATACAGACCTCACATCGATGTCTCATTGACCTGCGAACACGATCCCAAACTCCAGGAGTATTGCGTATGTCCTCACAACTTGCCACAGTTCGATTCCGAAGGGATTCCAAATCCGGCACCGGAGACGAATAAACCAATGATTTTAAATGGCCACACAAGTAGAAATCGAGAGGGTTCAGATCAGGTGAGCGTGGAGGCCAAGCAATTGGGCCACCTCTACCTATCCATGGATCAGGAAACCTTCGATCTAAGTACCGGCGAGCCGTAAGACTGAAGTGTGCAGGAGCGCCATCATGCAACAAGTGAATGTGTTGATGATTGATCAGTGGAGTGTCTTCGAAAACGTCAGGTATGGTGTTTTCCAGGAAGTTTGTGTACGCCTGCCCCGTAAGTCTGTTTACAAGTACATGGGGTCCAACTAATCGATCACCAATGATACCGGCCCACATGTTGAGGGAGAACCGCACCTGGTGATGAGATACACCAGTTGCACATGGGTTTTCATGCGACCATACATGCTGATTGTGGAAATTTGTTATGCCATCTCTTGTGAACTGTGCTTCATCTGTAAATAATACGACGGCAGAAAAGTTCGCATTTACACCACACTGCTGCAAGAACCACTGACAGAACCTAACTCGTGCAGGGTAATCTGCTGGTGACAGGGCCTGTACACGTTGCAAATGATAAGGATACAATTGATACTCGTTCAACAGTCTCCAGACAGTCGTATGAGGAACATTGACTTGCAACGCTAACCGTCGTGTGCTGATAGAAGGAGTCCTGTCCACAGCCTCCAGAATCTCCCCCTGCACTTCTGGAGTTGTAGATCTTGGTCGTCCCCTTCCCAAACCAGGAGAGGTGAATGTTCCATACTCGCACAGACGGGAATGGAGACCTACAAATGTCTTCCGATCTGAACATTGTCGCTGTGGGTACAAACGACCAGCCAACGCAGTATTGCCGTCCGCCTTACCGTACATGAAGTGTATCTCTGCCAGCTCTTGATTTGAATACATATCGCACATTCTTAACGCCTAAAGAACACTGAATGTAACCTTCCTCAGAATGAACTATCAGAGCGCCCTCCTAATGTTTCCTTTGACGGCTAAGACCTGCTGAAAGAAAAACGTTCCAGTAAATTCCAATGTTTTGAAGGCCATAACTCGGAAATGAAGCATTTCCGGACATGAACTATTTTGATTTCTCTACAGGTGGGACTTTCAATGTTGTAAAGGCCATAACTCGGAAATAAAGCATTTCCGGACACATGTTATAATGAACTATTTTGATTGTCTTCATGTGGGAAATACATATCTGAAATTATGCCCCGTATTTTTGAAATACCTATATATATATATATTAATACTTTTAAAAAAGCATACTAATTTTAGGTTGTTTGATTGGTGTTTAGTAGATCACTAACAAATGAGCGTATCTTTATAAATACTATAATACAAAAACAAATTAGCGCTACTAAAAATGTGTTACATTCACGTGGCTTTCTTAATGTGAAACAAAAAAAGCATTTGCAGAAATAGTTTCATCACGTGTGTTTCGTTGTACATATTAGGGGGATGTCTCTATACGCTGCTTTTGAAAGTCTGTGTTCTTTCCATACCATCGCAAGAAATAAATTAATAGCATATGACAAATGTACTTAAAATTCAAACCTATTATAACATTTATCTCGGATATAGTTGATGGCCACAGGAAAAAAAAGTTTTGCATTTGTATAATATCTTATGGTTGACCCTTATACGAAATTATATAATATTTCTCCGAAATAAAGAGGGCTTATTCCCAGAAAATTCAAGGTATGCATTTTATCATTTAAATCTCCTAAATGCTTGACATTTTAATCAAAATCACCAAGCTCGATATTTGTTGGGCATTTCGCTTTTGGGTACGTTTCTCATCACACGAACCTTATTCCAAAATATGCTTTTTGGATTCAGGGAGCTTCAAAATATTTCGGACAAACTGACGACATCGAATTTATCGGTAAAATACAATAGATAGCTACTTCATTTTACTATAGCTAGTTGACAGAGGAGGTAATAAAAATGATTAGATGTAGGTTAATGTTTATGGGACACTGGGAGGAAAATTTCAATTAACTATATTATTGTATACATTTTTCTGAAATGTTAACTGTTAACATTTATAAATATATATAATTATAAATGCACAAATCAAAATGTTGCCCTCGCCTCAAAATTTGAGACAGTTGGTGGGTATTTTTTGAACTGGAGCTTAGAACCACACACAAAACTTGTACGTATTGATGTTTCAGTAACTTTGATTACTGAATTATATGTATTTTTTTAAAAAAAATCTGATGTGCTCCATTCACGTGACTTTCTCTACATCGCTGTAACAAATTATTGTTAAAAATCATATTCTTCTATCTACTTTATATAATCGACATAAACATTAGCAGACATTTTCTTAATTACTTGCTTGCAAGTAGAAGGGGAACTAGGCTATAACGAATGTCAATTTTTTATAAGCTGGTTGCCATGTGGTTGAAATCAGTTTCTATGCAGGAGCTTACAACTTTCCGTGTGAGAAAAGTTTTTAGGTATTTTAAATCTGAAACAACTAACAAGGAATATTTCAGAAATGGTCAATTCCACGAAAAACGTGTATAACATAAATTGTGTGTTTTAACGTGATCTTAATTTTTAAAAATTGGAAATTTGAATCTTAAAAGTTAACCTTTTTTTTTCCTTAAAATATTTTAAAATTACTGATATTACAATTGATACTTCTGCACATTCTGGAAAATTTTAGATGCATTTAAAAAAAAATAACACGTGGAACATTTTGAGAAAAAAAAAACTGTTTTATAAAATACTATGCAAGGTGGTCATGTAAATGTTAATTATCGCAACCATTTGCTATAAAAATATTTTTGGTTTTTTGACCGATCGTAGTCAATTCCACTGCCACTATCCCTTATTAAAGGAGTGTCGAAGCACGTGCACCACACCTACATGTGTGCAACAAAAGCGGTTGACACTATAGTAACTGTGGCTTAGGAATGTAGTTTGTTGCTTAACATGCTGTGTAACCTGTTAACCACCTTCAGTTGTTTTTTCTGTCCATAACAAACAAGCTCATGGAATTAAAAAACTACAGCAGTTACCTGGAAACAGTATGTAATATATTGTAGTTTTGAGGTTGCTCCCCTCCATTCGGAGTCACGGTTGTGTTCATTTGAATGACGGAGACGTCATGGTTAGGTGACCAAGCTTCGCTTCGGCTCGGCGGCTCTGCCTGGTTGACTCTTGCTGGAAGCAGTCAGTCTGGTTCCTAACGCGTGAGAGTGACTTGACAGTGCGTTCGTTTTCAGCGGTGCATAGTTGTGTGATACTTGTCAGTGGCGCTAAATGGTATAAACGTTATACAGTAAGTGTCAACGTAATGCATCATATAAATACATCGTAATTAATTGGTTTCCGCAAACATTGTGATCATGTTTCATTTCCTCATTGAGTCTATATTCACTTGTCGCAGTACTGGATTGCTTTCCATTGTCAATATTCTAAGTCATGGGTTTTCCAGTAGCGAAGCGCGGTTCTTGGGCGCGCAGACTTCTTCTTATGAATAACATTTGAAAATGTCTGCTTTGATGGACAAACTTAAAGTTAAAGCATAATGTTATATGCAATATAAGAGCATGTTATGGTTGTAATATTGTTTAATCACAAATATCAAAACTGCTAATTGGAGTTCAACATTCTCCATTAGGCGCATATATTTTATTCAGGGAAATAAACCAATAAGGGTGAATATTTAGTTATATTATTTCATATTTTGTAAACTCTTATCTTACATCAGACTCACTGTTGTAGAATGTTGTAAAATATTGAACTAAACGTAATTAAATATCAACTATATCGCTTTTTTTTTATAGAGTACTGCAATATTTCGTACCTTGGTGGAGTTGGTGACTACCTTGTGTTAAACTACAAATGAAAGTGATAATAATAATAGACTTACATTTTCATACAGTTGTAATAGACTTATTTATTTTAAGCATTTTTTTTTTTTTAATCGTTCAGGACTGTTTGCTCAGTTATATCAATTACAAACACAACTATAGCTCACTGACATGTATTCACACAGCTTTCCGTGTCAATATGTTATTAGGAATAATTTGTCACATGCCTGTGAACAGCTGTTCGTGAGTGTTTATCAGTAAGTCTGTGACAGTCATTATTCTTCCACGAGTTTCTCTTGTTGGAAACGCGACATCTGCCAAACGTCATTTGTTGGACGAACGTGTTATTTTATGTCGGAGTTTTCGTATTGGCTTGCAACAAACTGAATGGACGTGGCCTGATTTTAGCTGCAATGAAGAGCATTTCAAGTCCACTGTGAATCGTTTCGTACGCAAGGCTTCAACAGCGTGAAAGATATTCAGTGCATAACATACTCGACTGCTTTGATTTACTGTGGAAATATCTACTGAAGAATGTATTCCGCTCGAGTTAAAAAAGTGTGCCAGTGCTAACTGCAGGAAGACAAAAGTGTTGTATACCTTTCAATGATAATATTGTGATCTCAGGAAGAGTCAATTGAAAAAAAAAAATAAATAAATAAAAGATGATGCGTGTTAACATGAAAAGGCAACATTTTCCGCAAAATTTAAGTCACATAAAATAAAGTGAGATTATTTGACGTAAACCGGGTGTGTGTGCGCGAAAGTGTGTAAGTGCACAGTTTAAAAGAATCAAGCGATATGTTGCCTAAAGGCCTTTGATCTGTGTTTTGGTGTACGCATTAAGATGAGGAGCACCGAATACACGTCAAGACAACAATGGGCCCAGCAGCATTCGAGCCCTCATCTGCGATGGCAAACCTGGACGCTACCCACGACCACCAGGCAGGCGAGGCAGTCTGGTCCGCTGGTATGTAACAATGTCAGTGTTTGTGAAATAGCCCAACGTAGTTCGTTACGCAAGAGATTGCCCCTCCTCTCAGTTTGTGTGTTTAAGCATGCTTCCTGTACTTGGATAGAAAGGAATCAAGGTTAAAACAATACATCACCCTAAAGATTTAAGCGCTTTGTTTTATTAATAATGCTTCATGTTTGAATATGTCTAAATGTAACGTTACAGGATGCGTTTTTTTTTCTATCCGACACTAATAAAACAAACCGCATATGAATTTATGCTAATTGCAATGCTATAATTAACATTTGTTTTAATAACAAGACAGTACCGACGTCATGAGTATTCCTTTCTCTGCTATTCACCTATAGTCAATAAAGCAATTACTTCATTTCACCCAAAAATTTCATACCGAGATTTCACCGGTAATGCAAGTTTTGAATGTACCAGAATTAAAGAAAAAACAAATTTATGAGCAATTCACACGACTTTCTCTTTCTACTCTACAAACAAACTTCATACGAAAGATTATTTTTTTTCTACGTCATGCAAATCGAGATAAACATTAGCGTGATGGTCTTATTACTTTATTCCTTTCTAAGAAGTAGGGAATTAAGGGAATTCACTAGGCTAAAGCGTTAGTCAAATGTCTTAAAACCTGTCGCTAAGCGATTGTCATTAAAAGTTGCTTCTTTGCATAGCCAGGAGTAAGGGGAGAGAAAAAGGGCGACTTCTTGTTTGACAGTAGTACAAATATGTTAAAATTGGAACCCACAACAAGGAATATTAGACAATAAACGTATAAACGTATACACAAAAGACACCACTTATGTCCTATCCATTTTTGTAATTTATTTTTCTTTCCAATAAGAAGTTTAATTATCTTTCTCTTACGATTTACCAGTTATGCAAAAGTCATTCAGAAGCAAGATGATTTCAGGGGCTATTCACAGGAAATCCAAGGTGTAAAGTTTATTTGTCATGTTAATTTCTATAATGTACGGTATTTTAATCAAAATCGTTAAAGCCATTTTTGATAACATCAAAATTTTCGAAAACTGTTCCATGTAAGGGGTTGTTTGAGGTGGGGGATTTTGTTGAACATTTTCGTGTGGCAGCCTTGAGAAATACTAAGCTTAAATACCAAGTTTGGTATTTGACGGACTTTTCTTTTTAGAGATATGCTGCCCACCACACGGACCTTTTGCTTAAAATGCTTCTTTATTAACGGGTGCTCAAAACACGTATTTGTGGTGAAATCTCGTTATCGAATTTTTGGGTGGAATGCAATACCTTCCGTACCTACTATGTACATTGTACATACGTACTAGACAAAATAAAAAAGAAAAATAAGGATTTTCAAAAAGGTTCGTGTGCGAATGTGTGTGAAGATTGTAACTAAAAATGAAACGAATCAAATACCAAATTTGGTAAAATATTTTATATAATCTTGTATAACTGATAAGTTTTAAGGATAAACGAAAATATACTAACACAAAAAGTCTAAATGTTCCATTCACATGACTTTCTTTTCAAACTATTGCTACAAAACAGTATTCCTTTGTATATATCGTGGTAATCGAGATTAACAGTAGCAGAAATGGTGCATTAGTTCATAAGTTAGAAATTAATTGTAAATGGTTTTAAACAGAAGGGAAATCAGCTAATTCACCAGGCTAAAGCGATTGGCAAATCTTTTAAATAGGCGGCCGCTACGTGAAACAATTGAAATTAGGTTTTCGCTTTGCACGGCCAAAAATAAAACAAAAGATTACCTCCCGTTTGAGAAACGTTTAAATAGCTTAAAATTGAAACCTATAACAAGGAAAATCTCGGTAGCGATTAAAAAAAAAAAAAAAAAAAAAAAAAAAAGCATATGAGATATAAACCGTGTGTTTTAACGTGATCTACATTTTATTATGTGTAGTAGTTTTTCTCTGTCTTACAGTTTACTAGTCATGCAAAATTCAGCCAGAATGAAGAGGCCTTCAAAATGCCCAGAAAAATTTCAAGATTTACTTTTTACTTGCTATGTAAATATTTTAATATATGGTATTTTAATCAAAATCATTAGCTGTTTTTGGAAAACGAAATCTAAAACATTTAAAGGGTAGTTTAGGATGGGAGGGGGTCCTTAAAGCTCGTGTTGCACACTTGGGAGATACTAAACTTACATACCAAATTTAAAATTTAACGATATTTTCGTTATTGAGCTATGCTGTCCCCTTCCCACACTCAGATTGGCTTTCTTAAATGTTTTTTTTTTTTTTTTTTTAATTCAGGGGTGAATAAGACATATATTTCCAGTGAAGTCTCGGTATGGAAAATTTTGGGTGGAATACAATACCTTCGCTCTACACTATGTACATGGTACGTGTAGAGAAAGTAAAAATGTAGATCTATTTAAAACGGCATTTATTTTAAATACTTTTTGTGGCATAAACCACTTCCGAGATATTCGCGATTAATTGTTCGAAAAAATGCTGTCGTTTTGCAATTATTTTTTTTCAATTGCATGGAAAGAGTATGGAATTTTAAGCCAATTTGAGGCGTCCAGTTTTTAAACATTTGACTGATGCTATTCTCTTTGTATCTATAATGAAATTTGCAATGTAGTTATTTCTGCAAAGCTTTAGTACAATTAATATGAAATAGAAAATAAATATGATGTGTTTAATTCAAATCTTTCTCTGCCTTCTTTCTTTTATTAGGGGTATACAATACAAGCTATTCTTATGAAAGTTTATTAGTCCTTCTATTTCATTATAATTGAGATTTGTAAACTTTTGGAGATATAGCTACATTACACTTGTTAGATGCAAAGGGATGAGGATTAAGAAGTGGACGCCTTAACATTCAATGCTATGTATTTCCACGCAGTCGCCAAAAATACGTGAACATCAAAATTATTTTAAAAAGTTCAAGCGTTAAAGAATACCAACCAGCAATAGCGGATATCTGAGAAATGGCTTATTGTAAATAAATAATAAAATAAATTAAATTCTTTACTAAACATTTTTTTTTTTTTTTTTTTTTTTTTTTCTGTTCAACCTACCGACTTTTTTTTGTTGTTGGAGTAAGTTACTCCTCTACAATAAGTAAGTCATTGAAAAAGTAAAAGTGGCTGTAAATATAAATTGGTGTGGTTGATAATAATACTACTAATAAATCCTCTATACCAAATCTGAATTGAAATTCGTTGCAAGCAAAATCTTTTAGGTGAATGTTTTACTGCTGTTGGTAGATAAGATATGATCTGTATACTATAGAAGCTAATTTTTGGAGAGTCGTTTAAACTTCCTTTTAGTATTTTTTTGCTCCATTTCATTTAATGTTGTTTACTCCGCTAGCTTTTATTGCCTATTTTACTGTGTTTTATTTGGGTGGAATTTAGGGTTCGTTTCATTATTCCCTTTATTGCTATATATAGATATTCTGTAGTCTTTAATTATTTCAACAATGTGCATGTTCGCCGTGATAGTTGTTTCTATGCTACGCAACCTTTTTGCATCTATATTATGGGTGTAAGGGACCACTATCTCTATGCTAGAAATTGGAAATAAAAACGAAAATAACGCTTTACTACTCATAGTTGGAAGAGGGAGTTCATAAAAACTAATGTCTACGAGCATTGCCTCCGTGTTTACGCCGAGAAAAAATAGAAATCTGATTTCATGTTGATATATTTACGATAGTATATGAAAGGGCCAATGCTTTCATACGTTTTTGAAAACACCTGTGCACATGCATTAGCTGAAATGTGTTGATTTATCGCTGCGAGTTTCTGTACTGTCGGATCACCGTAATGGACCCGAAACCGATAATTAATACAAGTGATTGATAGTTTGCAAATACGCAGTTCTTCCTGTTGCGGAAAACAAATGCAAACAGAGATATATTAATATTTTGAGATCCCAAGGAAAGGATAATGTGAATATAGTACTTGTTGCGTCTTGAATGAATGTAATATTCAAAACTTGCACATGCTGTGCGTAAGCTTTATGATGATTTATTCGACTCAAATTGTATGTTTGGGCTTCTCTGACCATCAAGGTATATGGTAAAATTAGTGATTAAAGAGAATACGATATTTTTACTTTCTCTAGCAATATGTACAGTATACATAGCAGATAGAGAAGATATTGCCTTCCACCGAATAATTCAATACCAAGAAGTCGCCGGGAATACATGTTTTAGGGCCCTCTGAATCAAAAAAAAAAAAAAAAAAAAAAAAACATTAGAAAGAGGTATGTATCTGGATAGCATTAATTCAAAAACGAACACTCGGTTAAACACCAAACTTGGTATTTAAGTTCAGTATCTTCCAAGGATGCGACACGATGATTTTCAGAAAAATCCCCCCACCCACAATTACCCTTTAAGTGTAACATTTTTAGGAAATTTTTATTTTTTCAACAATGGGCTAGCGATTTTGAGTAAAATACTATATGTTTACTTATTTTTATGACAAACTGAATATATAACCTGGATTGTCTGGGAATAGGCTCCGAAGACTTCATTCTGGATGACTTGTATAATTTACTTTTCTATAATTGCTAAACTGTAAGAGATAGACATAACCCTACTACACAAAATATGTAGATTTCATTAAAACAGGCAGTTTATTTCATATACTTTTTGCAGGGTTAACTTTTTATGATATATTTCGTTTAAATTTTAAGCTACTTACACTTTTCTCAAACGGGAAGTCATGTTTCTTTTCGTCTCTCTTTTGTTTTACTCCTGGCAAGCAAAAATAACCGAATTTCAATTGTTTCGCTTTAGCGAAGTGTAGATTAACTTTTAACTCTAATTTATAATAGTTTTACATTTCATTTGTCACTTAGGATATTGTTCTAGAGATTTGAGAATAGCTGTCAATGAATAGATGGGTGATCGTTACAAGAACGGGTTTAGCCATTCCTTACGTAGACGATTTCGTATCACGCGACTCAGAAAGATGCGACGCGGTAGTTGTTAATTTCTTTAACATGCACATTGTACATAGTAGGTAGAAAAGGAATTTTAACTGTACAACCCAAAAATTCGATACCGAGATTTTGTGGAAAATATATGTTTTGAGAGAAAATATAGACTTGAGACCCCCTGAATAAAAAAAAAAAAAAAAAAAAAAGTCCGCGTGTGTATCCGTTAAATTCCAATCTTAGTATTAAAGTTCAGCATCTTCCATGGATGCGACACGTAGATTTTCAAAAAAAGAAAATCCTATATCCCTAACTACCTTTACATAGAACATTTTTTGAAAAAAATTTATTTTCTTAAAATTAAAATACTTTTTAAAGATATTTATGGTAAATATATCATGAATTTTCTGGGAATGGCTTCTGAAGACGTCTTCATTCTGGATGACTTTTGCATAAGTGGTAAACGATAAGAAAATATTACTACACAAAAAATCTAGTAACCGTTAAAACACACCGTTTGTCATGCGTGTGTGTGTGGAGTGTATTTAGGATATCTAAATTTCCGGGGAAATCTCGGTATCGAATTTTTGAGTGTAGTGCAATACCTTCTTTACCTACCTCTAATACCATTTACTAAGTAGAGAAAGTAAAAATCTGATGAGTTCATTCACTACATCCTTCATCCTTGTTTATGTATGTAACTTCTACAGACTCCTCTGAATTATCATCCATGATTTCAAAGATACGACAGGAAGATTTTAAAGATAATCCCAAACTGCCTGTAGGTACTACACGGTAATGTTTTCTTATTCTTAATATTCTCAGCAAAGGTTCTAGCGATTTTACCTAAAATGGTATATATTTTAAGACATTTGCTTGAGTAATAAAATGTGCATCTTAAATTTTCTGGGAATATCTGTGAAAACCTCTTCAGTCGGAAAGAATTTTACATAACTGCTGTACCATAAGCGATAGATAAAGTTTAAGGACTATACAGAAAATGTGAATATGTTTAAACTAACAATTTGTTTCAAATAACATTTTCGGTCATCAATATTTCGATATATATTCAATTGAGTGTTTCTCGCTATGTGATGGAAACGGTAGCAATTTCAAGACCAATATAACATATTGATTGCTTTTAATTATTTGAATTTTGATTCGGTTTCCTATCTTCTCCTTATATGAGCACTATTTCTGCAAACGTTTATCTTAATTAACATGATGTAAAGAAGTGGTACGTTCACACGATTCTGTACCCTTTCTTCAGCCAACTAATCTTTTATAAAAAGCTTATTTTTGTATCCACTTCTCGTTAATCAGGATAAACATCTGCAGACATACTTTCTTTACATACTTGTACGAGTAGGTACAAGTGGCTTAGAGGAATATAGTTGATAGTAAGCGATAATAAAATCTTAGGGAGCTGCTAGCTATGATGTTTTTGTAATTCCTTCTCTTTGCTTGACCGATTTTCTATTTGAGAAACGTATAAGTATGGGAAAATTGAAACCAATAACAACTCTTACAGGCTTACCAGTTATGTAAAAGTCATCCAGAATGAAGAGGACTTCAGAGCTTATTTCCTAAACAAAATAAAGATATATAATTTGTAATTGGAAAATATCTTAATGTGATGTTTTAAAATCGTTAGAGGGTTTCGAGTAAATCAAGATTTTTGAAGTGTTCCATCTGAAGGGTAGTTGGGAGTGGGACGGGGAATTTTCTTCAGTCTTGTGTCGCATTCTGGAAGATTCCAGATATTAAGTGTAGTGTATAGTCGAATTTTCCTTTTTGATTTCTGCTGTACACACACACACACACACACACACACACACACACACACACACACAAAACAGACTTCTAGAAGCTTTTTTTCTACCTACTTCAGGGGAGCCTAAACGTGTGTTACCAATAAAATCTCGGCATCCCATTTTGGGTGGAATGCAATACTTTCCTACCTACCATATACTATTGTGTCAAGAAAGTTCCAGGAATTTGCCAATAAAACTTAAAAAATGAATTATTCATCTAATTTTATTTTATCACCTTCAAAGTAGGCCCCTTCTGAAATTATACATTTATGCCAACGAACAATCCAATCATCAAAACATTTTTGTATGCACTTTTAGGAATCGATGTAATTGTCGCCGCGAATTTTCCTTTATGCCTTCTATCGACTAAAAACGGGTGCCTCGAAGTGGTAACTTGGGTTTTAGAAAGAGAAAGAAATCAGTAGGAGCCAGATCAGGTGATTACGTTGGTTGTTCGATGAAATTTGTTGAGTTTTTGGCCAGAAAGTCGTTCAAACTAATAGCCTTGTGAGCTGGTGCGTTATCCTGGTGCAGAATCCATAAGTTGTCGTTCCACAAATCTGGCCCTTTTCGCCGTATTTGTTCTCTTAAACGCCGCATAACGCTCAGATAATATTATTTTATTTACCATCAGACCTTCTGGCAAGAACTCTGAGTGCACGACACCGCGATAATGGGGAAAAAAAAAACTGTCGGTAATGTTGCCGTTTAAGAGTCAGTTGGCTGCGTAACGTCAGGAAGCCAACCTTTGCATCTGAAAGGTGCTCAGCGTAATGGAACATATATAGTTGGTATTGCCAAAAGGAAGGAAGGCAGCGCAGTCATTGGGTAGTGTGGAAAGCATGAAATTTGCCATTAACAATGCCTTAGGAAGCGTAACCATAGCAAGGCAGGGAAACCCAGAAATATACAATGAGGCAGCGCATTCATAGGAGGTGCGGGAAACGCTGAAATATGCAATTATATGCGTCAGGGAACGCATATAATGTTCTTCCGAATATCTTCTACTGTTCTCCACCTCTTTCATACTTTCTTCAATGACAAAACAGCCTTTCTTAAGGCTACCAATGACATAACTAAAGATCCAGTAGATCTGGTTGGGCTGACAGTTATTCTTACAACTAATCAACTAATAATAATAATAATAATAATAATAATAATAATACTCATCATCATAATCATCATACTACCACCACCAATAATAATAATAATAATACAATTGTTAATAATAACAATATATAATACTTTTTATTTACTACTAATGTTCCTGTTTTCAATAAAAAGAAACAAAGCAATCGATAACTTCTTATTTAACAGTAGCTTTGTGTATTAAATGTCTCCATTTAACCCAAAACATTACTTGATCAAACGTATTAAGAGCGCCACATTTGCAGTATGACATAGATGGGGGTTATCTTTATGTTTTGATGAAATCTCCTTCAGCTAGCTCATGTACCACATAACCTCAAATAATCAACATCTGCAATAAGTAGGGTTAATGATGTACGATAGATGCCTCCGTCTGCTAGAATTGCCACGCCCTTCGGCTACGTCATATACGCGCTATTTAGCAACATATAACCGTGCTACTACTGCCATTTTGCAGCTGTTAACCGGTTGCATTCCTTTGGCACTGCGTGCTCAGTTCTACAGCGGTTTTTCAATTTCTAAAGTTGGTGTGGTTTTGCGGCATTGCGCGGCCAACTGACCCTTAAACGGCAACATTACCAAACTGTCAACATGACCTTCAGTTTTGATCGAGTTTGACGTGCCCTTTTAGGTTTCGGTACAGTTGGAAGGCGCCATTCGGAAGCTTGTTGATTAGTTTGAGTGTCAGACTCGTAAACCCACGTCTCATCACCAGTTACAATGCGTTTCATGAATCTGGGCTCGGAACTGACTCGTTCTAGCATGTCTTCAGCAATCCTTATCCAATCCTGAGTTTTTGTAGAACATTCAAGTTTTTCGGAACTAACCGAGCTGCAACACGTGTCATGCCCAAACAGTCGTTTAAAATGGTACGAATCGATTCGTGAGACACAGAAAGTTCAGCGGCAATTTCTCTCAGACCTAAATGACGATTTTCAGACACCATTTTCTTCGCTTTAGCAATGTTCAGTTCAGTTGAAACCGTTGATGGCCGACCACAGCGAGGCAAATCTTCGACCACTTTTGAATGCACTGTACCACTCATATACACGTGTTTTTGATAAAGTCGATTCACCGTAAGCCCTCTGTAACATTTTCAGCGATTCGGCACACAAAATACCATTTGCAATGCAAAATTTGAGACTGATTCTTTGTTCAATATTTGTATCCATCGTAAAATCGCAAATCACCTTTGAGATGAACTAACAAAATGGCGTACTGTAAACAAACTAGATGACGGATGGCGATCAAACTCCGCGTGGGTATAGAGGAAAGGTGTACCAACTTAGCGACAACAATAATTTCGAATCCCCTTTTAAACTGGATATTTAAATGATCAATTCCCGGTACTTGACAGAATGTAGGTACATGTTAGAAAAAGTAAACATAGTTTTGAAACAGTAGTTTGTAAATTCTCTAAAATAAATAATGGTGCATAGAGAAGTAAATGTGAATGTAACTATGATTTTGAATTTGTTAAATTCATAGTTAATAAGGTAACCGCTTGAGCATCAATATTATTGTTTCAAGTACAAATGTTTTTTGTATGCGTATCTTCAAATACTTTCTTTGCGTGTTCACTAAATTCAAATTCAGGCATTTGGTTCCAAAAGTTTTCCAGTGTTGCTTTATTTATAATTTAAATTCTCCACGGCAAACAAAATTACTTATTTCTCACAGTTAGCGAAATAAGCTAGCTTTCTTAGGTCATAGCTCGTATTTGAGAGTTCTTCGACTCAAATCGCGACAGTTCATTGTTTTATTGTAATTTTTCTTGGCCACTAGTGTTCATTGTTTTATCGTGATTTTCCTTGACCACTAGTGGAATATTAGACGAGCCCTTATTAAACCATTAGCGTGAAAGTGTCAAGTATACTAATGACTGCGACATATGGCGACGGGCTTTACAAGTGATTCCTATTTTTCTGTGTTGTTTGTGAAGTGCAAACTCTTCTGTTTAGAAACTTCAAGAACTCTTCATTAGTCTGTGCCCAGCGCCTTCCGGATGCGGTCGTTTCTTATGGTCTCAACCAATCTCTTTCTCCCAAAGATCTATTAATCATAAGGAGCAGGAAGCCTCTACTTGCACACGAAATCCTATATTCTACCATAGCGAACTAGACGTTATTTTTCCTGAAGGATGAATATTAAACAAGAGTTTGCTGATTTTGTATAACTCCCACACGGCCAGTCAGATGAAAGATTAATGACTCCTCCGCATATAAAATAAAAAGGGGAATTATTTACTATTCAACATGTTATGAGTTTGCGGAAACTTTTTAAATGGAAAAATATTTGTTCTTGTATTTACATAGACGTACCGAGAGCTTTGTTTTTTTCTAGTGGAGGTTATTAGCGGAAGTACAAACAAGGCAGATCAATTTATCAACCGCCTTATTCAAAATACTCCCCCCCCCCCCAAAGTTGTTTACGTTGTTATTCGTTCACCGAAGCAATAAATTGGAAGCTAAAATCACAGTGTTTGATTGTTTTTTTTTTAAACTTTAATAACATATTTTGGTTCAAGGTTGCTACATGCATAACCGTAGTTAGGTACGAGATTAGTTTCTCTTTAAAATTAGTGGCCCGACTTCATGCAGATGATCGCAGTAATTATTACACGAGATATCCTTTATTATTGGTTTGAACTGTCAAATATCTACTCAATACGGGTTTCTACTGCTAAAACGCTTTTTGGTAGGTGTTTTTCCATTCTTTCAATTTTTTCTAATTTGTTGTAGCCATGCAGAGGGAATTGAATATTAAGCCATCAGAACTTTATAAACATTAATGGCTTTCTCTACCCTCTTTCGTTTATTAATGGTTATGCAAATTATGCTTGCAAAATTTTACTTTATTTAATACTTTATTTTAATCGTGATAAATCTTAGCAGAAATAGCTACACTACACATTTCAATATTGATGCAAAGGAAACAGTGATAATTTGTGAACTGGGCACTATATGAGTGCCTTAAAATCCCATAATCTTTCCATGCAATCGCGAGAAAAGACAGAAATACATCATCGTCTCCACCTGCTTACCCTCCTATTGTAGAAGACTTACACCTCCCCCTCCCAACCCTTACAAGCTAATGCCGGGAGTCATGTCAATTCAGAAGCAGACGGACTGTGGATCGGATAGAGTATCCAGAGACGGCCAGCGCTTGGAATGAACGTGAAGAAGTAGATGACATGAAATATAGGCGAAATGGATGTTAGGAAAGGTGATGATGGAACCATTTGTGGAATGAATGACGGGGAAACCGGAGGAATCGGAAAAAACCCCTCCACAAATCCCACATGCGGTCTTCTGGGATCGAGTCCGGACCGCCTAGGTGGGAGGCGAGCTGTCTAACCACTCTACCACGGCGCCGCCCCAACTTAAAATCGACAGGATTTTAAAAAAAAGACAAAGTTTTCAGCAAATTGAACCGTCAATAACGGATATCTCGGAAATGGCGCATACCACGAAAACTTATTTGAAATAAATTGTCTGTTTACGTACGTTTTTTGTGTTGTGTGTTTTCGTCTGTCGCTAAACGTTTGCTAATTACTCAAGATTATAGGAAACTCCTTCTGAGATAACAGGACTTAACAGATTATTCCCGGAAAATTCAAGATATGGTGCCATCAGGTTAAGCGGCCACGCTCTAATCGGTACTTGGCTCGCGCCACTCACTTGCTGAGATTGCAGTTCCCGCTATTGCGTCAATACGGCGTGACCTTCTGACTTACGTATATGATAAACGAAGACGGTAGAAAAATGTTCTTTGATATTTTTCAATTGTAAGTGGAGTCATGATCCATTATACTACAAAACAAAGAGTTTTCATTTGCTGCAGCTTTATAAGACACGAATCTCCGTCCCTACCGTAGAGAATTTCTTTGGCGACAGAGTGATCAATGTAGGGATTTGGCCCCCCAGACCTCACTTCTTGCGTTTTTTTATTTGTGGGACAGTTTGAAAAGTGTACACGTCTAATCCCCGAACATTACAAGAACTACAAAATAATACACAGGAAGAAATAACCAACATATCCTAAGAACAATTGGAACATGTGTTTTAATAATTTCTTAAGACATTGTATTGCCTATCTTCGAGCACAAGAACATGATTTCCAACATCTTCATTGAAAAGGCAAGCAATGTAAGGGACATTCAGTATTGTAATTTGTGAAATAATAATGGTTTTAGTTGACTTCATCCGCTTATCTTATTCGTTTCGATAGAAAAGATGGTATGCTCGGGGAAAACTGTTGTGAGGAAAGCGGCACGCATCCGCGTGCCGTTAAAAGCATAGCCGCTTATTCAGATGACCCTATATAATTTTATTTTTATATAAATATCTTTAATAAGTGGTATTTTAATCAAAATCGATAGCGCCATTTTCAAAAGTATAACATTTCGAAAAAAGTTCCATGAAAGGTGTAGCTTAGAGTGAGAAATGTTCTTGAAAACCTTCATGCGCATCTAAAGATACTGAACTCAAATATAAATTTTGATATTTTTTCTACATTTCTTTTTTTAGTTACACCAATGAGTCACGCACATGGGCCTTTTCTATAAATTTGTTATTATTATTATTATTATTAATATTTTTTGTAGTTTAACGTCCTTTAACCTGGTTGGTCATATCGGACGATGAACGAAATTGGTGAAATGATGCTCAAATGATCTCGGGGTCCATAGAGCTTAAAGTTACTCGACATTCGTCTTCTCAGGATAAGGGAAAACCCAGAAAAAACCTTATCCGAACTCACGGCCCTTTGAATGTGAGGCAGACACGCTACCACCACACTACCCATGCGGGCTATTATTATTATTATTATTATTAAAGGGTCTCAGAAACAGTGAAATCTCGGTAACCAATTTTTGAATGGAAAGCAATACCTTCTATATCTACATATACGTAGTAGAACAAGTAAAGTCGCCCTCCGTGATGTAATGGTTACCATGCTAACTTCATATACCCAAGGTCGCGGGTTCAAACCCGGTGTAAAAAATCCTTAGCATGGCTTCCTTCGGAAGGGAAGTAAAGCCGTTGGTCCCGTGTCATATATTTACGTAAAAGAACCTCAAGCCTGACAGAGAGGACTCTGAGCAAACTTAAGCGGTCTTTCACACCCAAGTTAGAATGGGACGCTGAGAACCACAGTAGTTAAGAGCGTCCATAAATAACACTACATTTACATTTAGAACGAGTAAAACTGACTATCGCCGTAGCCTGCTCTGCCCTATTTACACCCACAACTAAATAAATATATTATGAAGTTCATCTCAATTAACCAAATTATGTGCATGTGTATTTTATATATATATATATATATATATATATATATATATATATAAACATTAGCAAAAATTGTGTGTTACTTGCTTCCTTGTAAGTAGAAGGGATATAATGGGATACTCTAGGCTAAAAGCTGATCGCTATGTGAAAAAATTGAAATGCGGCTCTGTTTGCACGACCGGTATTGAACGAAATATACATATGGCATGAAAGATGACCTCTCGTTTGAGCAAACTAACTAGTTTAAAAATGAAACCAATAACAAGGAATATCTCGAAAACGGCCAGCTCTATAAAATAAATATACCTATATGAGATAAACAGAGTGTTTTTAACAAGATCTATAAGTTTTGTGTAGTAAATTTTTGTTTTAGCTCTTACGGTTTACCAGTTAAACAAAAGTCATCCAAAATAAAAATCAGCCTGAGTCTATTCCCGGAAAATTCAGATATACTTTTCGTTTGTCATCAAAATAATTTAAACATGTGGTATTTTAATAAAACTCGTTAGAGCCATTTTTGAGAAAATCACAATTTTCGAAAAATGTTCAATGTAAGGAGTAGTTTGGGGTGGGAGATTTTCCTGAAAAAGTTCGTGCCGCATCCTTGAAAGAAACTGAACTTAAATACTTGAATACAAAGTTTAACTGACTTTGCGGTTTTGGGTTTTGTTGTCCGCACATACATTCATGAACAGTTGTCCTTTCTTTTTTGGATACAGGTGTCATCAAAACATGTATTTCCTGTGAAATTTCGGTCTTGGAAGTGTTGTACAAGTGGAGTACAATACCTTCTCTACCTCCTATTTACATTGAACATATATGCTAGAAAACGTAATAGATGACCAAGCGATTTCTAAGAATGGTTTGCAGAGGCATGAGTAGAGAAATCGTATGAGTGCAATACATCAGAGTAGTTTCCTTCTAAAGCTTTTGACACAACATTGTTTTCTTGTATGTGTAGGAGGTATATTAAGTCTAGCTAGGCGATAACAGAAGTGTACCTGCTGATTGGTTTGTCTTTTATAATCCTAAACTTAGTAAATCCCATAACCAAGAGAAATTTGCATCAACATTTTGTAGGTTAGCCCTTAGGGATCTTCAGTTAAAACTCTTTGAATTTTGTTGATAGTGTTTTCATCGCAACATGTAACTCAGAAAAATACTGCTACACACTAATGTAGACTTTCGAGTATATAATAAGAAACCAAGCAAATTGTTACTTAGTGCATGGAATGAACCACATTTACACGGGAATCTGCTCAGCGGACAGGCATTCTTTAGTTGTAACATTGCGGCTTTGCGGTTGTTCACTTCAAGTTTAGCAGCAAGAAGGCAAGGAAATTGCATTAGTGGGCACATTGCTCTTCGCCTAACATGAAGATGGCTTGTGGTTTTCCCGGGAACTAACTTTCCTACCAGTCTCGTATCATAACACCAACAACCCCGCTTGGAGCTTAGTCTATTAATATGTGCATCTTCTTTGCTGCTAGTAGTCCGTCTGCTTCCTTTCTTCTATAAGGTCAAAATCGGCCAAAATGTCATCTTTGATTCAAAACTTCCAAAGTTTCATTTTTATCCCATTAAGGAAACATTAGAGCACGATTATACTTTCTCTACACGTACTATGTAGTACATAGTAGGCAGAGAAGGTATTGTATTCTACACAACTATTCGATGTACAGACCACCGGAAATACTCGTTTTAGGGTTCCCTACATCCAAAGTGTTACTCTGACATGATTCTCTCTAGCTGTTCTATAAACAAATTTCTTATAAAAGATTCTTCTTCTTTTTACACCATGCTAATCGAGATAAACATTAGCAGAATGTACTTATTACTTAGTTCTTCATAAGTAGAAATGAACTAAGGGAATACACTAGGGTAGAGCGCTAGTCAAATGTTTTAAAATTTGTCGTTATGCGATTGTCATTGCAAATCACCTCTTTCCTTGGCCAGAAGTAGAACAAAGAAACACGGACACTTCCTGCCTGAGAAAAGTATAAGTACTTTACAATTGAAGCCAATAACAAGGAATATCTCAGAAACGGTTATCTCCACACCAAAAATGTAAAGGACATAATTGTGTGTTTTGACGAGATCTAATTTTTTGTCTATCTCTTACAGTTTAGTAGTTAAGCAAAGTTTGTCAAAATTCATCCAGAATAAAGAGGTCTTCAGGGGCTATTCCCAGAAAATTCAAGTAATATATTTTATTTGGGATGTAAATATGTTTAATTTACGGTATTTTAAACAAAATCGTTAGAAATGTTTTTGAGAAATCAAAATGTTCGAACATTTTTCCATGTAAAGGGTATTTTGTGGGGAGGGGATTTTCTTGAAAATCTTCGTGTCGCTTCCTCGGAAGATACTTAACCTAAGTACCAAGTTAGGTATTTAACGGCCTGTGAGCTATGTTGTCCACAGACAGACACACACACACACACACACACACACACACACACACACACACACACGGATCTTTTCCTAAAAATGCTTTTTTCTGAGATTTCCCTTATTTATTTGTTTGTGTATACTAGAACCCATACAAGGAGCTATACATCAGCCCAGGCTGTATTCCTAACCAAGTTTTCCTTATAATCTAGCACATTTATTTTAATAATATAAATAATAATTATAATAATGATGATGATAGTAATAATAATAATAATAATAATAATAATAATAATAATAAAAGTGTACAACAGTCATGCTCAATATTTCTTAAAACAATCTATAAACTTATGTTTCATCTACTTCTCTTTTTGCTGACCACATCGATTTCTTTTTTACTTTAGCCAAATACTCGCCTACCTTTTTGCTATCCTTACTAAAAAGTTTAATTAAGGCTGTCCATTTTCAGCCATTTACCATTTATACATGTTTCCTCCAAAGCTCTGTCCCTTTCTTCACAGTCTTAAACTATATGTTCCATATCTTCCTTTTCACCACATATTGGGCATTGATTCTGTTGGAGTTCTTTTCTCATACCCTTTAGTCTCCACACACCCGCTCGTACCCAGCAAAATTCTCCCTTTGTTCTTTATTTAATTTATCCACATACATTTCTCTTTCCCATGTTTTTATTTGGATATATGTTTCTAATGATCTTTTTTCCCATATATTGCTGAACAATTTTTGTATTTCTATATCTTAAAATTTCCTCTTAACTCCTTTCCAGAAATTATTTGCATTGTTTTCCCCTTTTTCTTCAAATTTCCCCAATTCACTATTTTCTAAGTTTGTATCAAATAACTCCACCCATTATTTTCTTGATATTCTAAACAAGTTACCTTAACAAGTTGTTTTCATCTAAATTTAGTACTTTATATCAATACTTAAGAGCTGTCACCATAATCACACCTTTCCTTCCCACTCGTCCCATTTCAATTTGAGCAAATTCCTTTAGTGCTGCCTTTGGTAGAGCTAACACTTCCCTGCAGAATAGCCTGTGCACTATTTCTACAACTTCCCAACCACTATCTAGTCCCATATTTCAATTCATATATAATTTTTGTTTCTACTACCATATTATACCTTTTTTCTAGCCAGCAGATATTTTATCTGGTGTTTTATATTTGCACCCTCTATTGCTGCCAGTGCTCCTTTTCCTTATTATGGATTTCAACTTAAAATACTTATATTTCTTCCAAACGGGAAGTGGTGTTTCGTTTTATGCCTCTTTTATTCTATTCCTAGCCATGGAAACCGAATTTCAGTTGCTGCTGAAGATCGACAGCTTTCAAAAGCGTTGACTTACGCTTTAGCCCAGTGTATTCTATTGCCCTTATACTTGGAAGGAAGTGCGCAGTAAGACCATTTTGGCAAGGTTTATCTTGATTAGCATGAAGAACCGAGTGTGACAAAAGCCTCCGAATGCCGGTCCCCATGGCCGCGCTCACCAAGGCGTCCCGCTTTGGTGCTTCGTAGCGCTGGGGATCGTGGGTTCGAGTCCCGCCTTGGGCATGGGTGTTATATGTTTGTGTATATGTGTGTGTTGTAAAAGTAATAAAACAGTAATAATACGGCAAAACAAGGTAAAAAAAGATCAGACTCCGGTACTGTATTAAAAAAAAAAAAAAAAAAAAAAAACCGGCTGGATGGTGCTTTTCCACTGGGCATGTGGAACATGATTCCGCACTTCTGCTGTAAACAAGGTCACGCTTCTGACGCAGTTTTGCTCTGATCTAGAAGTGTAGTATTGAGTTAATAGTGGTATGGTGTAGTTCAGTTATTACGAGTGATTTATTATTTTGTCCTGTACTTAGTCACAAGTGTATTATGGCTGAGCATATGTTTTCTATTGCACAGCGTGTATTTATTTATGATACGTATGTTTAACTCAGGTCAGTTTTTCAAGTGAAAGTACGATTTGCAGAAAGATTTCCAGGTTTAAAAGTTACACGCCGTACAATAATACATGAGCTTTACAATAAATTTCCGGCCACAGGAGATATTTACGGTAAGAAATCTAAAAGACATACGGTTCTTACCGAAAAAAAAAACAACTATAGACGACATTGGTCATTGTGTGAAAATTCCCTCCCAACATCGCTTAGACTTCTTTCACAACAGCTAGGTATTTCTTATGGATCTGTGTGAAGAGATACTAAATTGCAGAAGTTAAAACCAGGTGATCATGTAATTCGGCCCAAATTTTGTGACTGGACTCTCAATAGTGTATACAATGGCTAAATAGACCCACTTTTAATACTTTTCACGGACGAGGCGTGGTTCCGCCTTCACGAATATGGTGTACTCAAAATAATGTTATTCTAGCTGTGAGGGATTTACTGTTCATGAAGTACCCCTTCATGACGAAAAAATTGTTAGATAGTGCGCCATTAGCCGATAAAGAGTTATAGAACCATTTTTTCTAGGCAACAGTTGACGCCCGTACATGCGTGAATACAATTTTGTCCCCCCCCCCCTTTATAGAGAATTAATAGACAGCGTGATTTTGCCTTTTTTCTACATACGGCTCATACGGCCAATCTTTCGATAACATTTGAATGCGAGTTTCAGGTCAGAATCATTAGTAGAGATTTACGGCACCCTCGATCCCCTGACGTAACCCCTGCGGTTTCTATCTCTGGGGTAATTTAAAACATAAAGTGTACAAGGCAAACCCACGCCCTGGAAGGATTAAAACATAATATCCGCTAGGAAATTGTCAGCATATCTCAAGGTTAACTACGGTGAATGATGGATAGTTTCCTAAAAAGGTGCCAAAAATGTATGGACGACGACGGTGGCCAGTTTTAGCATCTCCTTTCATAAAGTTGGTAAGCAAAACATTTAAAAATAGTTTTAAAAATGTATGGTTTCAGCGCACCTTTCTATTATAGCTGCAGACGGTAAAGAGTGCCGAGGACGCGGAAAGGCAAAACATCGCGCAACCGGTTCGTTCTTTTTTGACTCACTCGTTAGATAGAAGAGTAGTCTTTTTCGAGCAATAGTTTGTTTGCAGAACATGTGAAGAAAGTCATGTGAATGGAACATATACTTTTTCCGTATAATTTACTTATCGTTTTCAGTACTTTTCCATACCGTGCCGGTTACTGGGCGAGATGGCTCTGCGGGAACTTGTAAGGCTCGCAATCGAAGTTCTCATTATGGCCATGTTTTTTTTTTTCTCTCTTCTTTCTCGCTTTTCCTTCGTCAAAGCAAATGCCGGATTGGTGATTTTTATAGTGTTTAACGAGCACGTTTACTACAAATGGCACCGCAAGCGATGACATTGGTGATATATAAAATGAAGATGGAGCAGAGGTGGAATGCGATGGCGCTGGAAACCAGAGAACCCGGGAAACCCCCGCCGTGCGCCGCTTTATTCACCACAGATCCCACTTTCGGATGCTTGGGATCGAACCTAGGTGAGAGGCGAGTGTTCTAATCACTCGGCCACGGCGCCGCCAGGGGTGTTGGTGTTTCTATCACGATTCTCCTTTCCCTCGTTTCATTTCTGTTTCATGTTTAAGGCGATCTTTCTGGTCCTGCAGTGCTGACGTTATCGGATAAGTGACGCAGCTCCTTGCGCTATCGAAATATCTCTCCCATGGACGACAGAGTGATCTGTCTCACCTGCTTTGGACGCTGCGTAGCCCTCTTGGGGTTGCTCTGTAATGGGACACTGGTAGAGATTTGTGGAACTGTTCGGGATTTCTGCGTGTTTCTGTAGACTTTCTCGATTCCTTCACTTCATTCCTGGCCTCCAAGGGTGTAGCTACAATCGATCCATCATGGTGTTGCAGTGAGCGAGGTGTCCTCCATTCCAACATTATACTATGGTGGCTGCACCTTTACTATAATTCATATTGATTCATTTAAATCCTTTATCTTCTTCTTTAACGAATCAGCCTCCTCTATGAGGACTTATACTCTCATGGACTTACAAGTCAACATCTTAGGTCAGAAACCTGTCGAGGAGCAAGCAAACTTTGGACCATAGCATATTCAGAATGAGTAATCAGCCCAATGCCTGTTATTGGAGTGACGAAGGAGGAAATGAAGTGTAGTAATGAAAGAAGTGCTAGGAAATTCGCAGATCATACTACCCAACCAGTACTCACCTAGTGACCGAGGAAAGCCGCAAAGAAAACTTCGGTCAGTTGATCGGTCTCGGAGGGTTGAATCTGGGACCTGTTGAATACGGATACCAGACTTAACGCGACCCACCTCGTTCTGCAATAGTTTTTCTTGGTATTTTTATTTATTTATGTGCTTATTTTTGTTTTACTTGTATGCTATGCAGTGTTCTGCAACATCTGTGTTTTGTTAATATTTTAGATCTAAATTTGTATTTGTATTTAATTAATGTCATGTTTTCTTTTCGTTTCTCCATAGTTTTCTCTGCCTGTCTCCTAAAGGAAGCAATCTTTTATTCCATCCAAAAATGTTATATCGAGATTTAACCGAAATGTCATTGTGCGTGCGCGCCTGATAAAGAGTGACTGGTGTACGCTTAATATTATATTCTTTGGCGAAGCATGGTTCCATTTCGTTGCAAAGTAACAGTCATTGGAGTAACAAAGACGCATTATTTTACACACTAGATTCATTTACACGACTAGAAAACGGTGTGCAAAACATACATGCAGAATAATATGGCTCACAGTAAAAATATAAATAAGTAAAATAAAAATCTGATGTGTTCCATTCACATGACTTTCTCTACATCTCTGCAACAAATTGTAGTTAAAAACCTTATGCTTCTATATACTTCATGCTAATCTAGAAAAAATAGTAGAAATAGTCTTATTGCTTTCTTTCTTGTAAGTAGAAAGGAAATAAGGGAGTAGCATAGGTTAAAGCGATAGTCAAAAACTGGTTACTATGTGAAGTTTCTTTGTTTGTATGGACAGGAGTTGACAAATTCCTGTATGAGAAAAGTATAAGTTTTTCAAATATGAAACCAAGAAAAAGGAATATCTCAAAAACGATCAACTCCACGAAAAAAAAAAAAAAAAATGTATATAACATAAATTGTGTGTTTTAACGTGCTCTACATTTTTTGTGGGTTAATTTTTTGTCCATCTCTTACGGTTTAGTAGTTATGAAAAATTCATCCAGAATAAAGTAGTCTTCAGAGGCTATTCCCAGAAAATTCAAAATATACATTTTATTTGTAAATAACTTTAATATACGATATTTTAATAAAAATCGTTAGAGCCATTTTTGAGAAAATCGAATTTTTTGAAAAAAAGTTCCATGTAAAGGGTAGTTTGGGGTGAGGGGATTCTTCTGAAAACCTTCGTGTCGCATCCCTGGAAGATACTAAACTTAAATACCAAGTTTGGTATTTTACCGACTTTTCGTTTTTGAGTTATCATGTTCACAGACACACGGACACACACACACACACACGGACCTTTTTCTGAAAATACTTTTTTTCGGATACAGGGGACCCTAAAACATATATTTCCGGGGAAATCTCGGTATCGAATTTTTTGGTGGAGTGCAATATATTCTCTATACACTATACACTCGTACATAGTGAGTATAGAGAAAGTAAAAATAACAGTGGCCAAAGTTAAATAGACAGGACTTTATATCACATAAAAAGTTGATGTCATTACATTTAACTTAGGATATTTTTAAGATAGGGTAATTAGTAAAGAATTGTGGTTTTCAATCTCCTAATTTGGCTATGAGATTTTTATTTTTGAGGGAAAACTGAAAAATAATGTGCAAACAACAAACCCCTTACATTATAAAAACTAAAACAAAACATCAGACGAGAAATTCACACAATTTTGGACATTGAATTCTCAAGTGTGAATACATATTTTTCACATTTATGGGAAGATATCAGAAATGGCGGAAAGACAAAGGGTACTTTTCCAGCATCTCTTAATTTTACGTATTTTTCATTATCGTTGTAATTGTAACGTAACTAAGAAAATGTGAAGAGGGGATATTATAACTCTTTGGGTGGGAGTCAAGAGTCGCTTCGGCCGTCTCGTGATCCGCGGTTCGGTGGCCACAGTGTGAAAAGCACATCCACAAATATAGATTATATATGTTATATAGTAAATACTTGTATCATTGTTATCTTCCACCATTGCTGCAATAAACGTTCACATTCAAGGGCAACACGCCCGTGGAATTCTCTGATATTTTTACTGATTTTATTTTAACTGCCCCATTTTTCTTCTTAAGCTCTTCCCCACGCATAAAACTTCGTCCATTATTCTTTATATAACTTTTATAAATCCCTGAATTTAACTTTGATAAGTAGCTACCATATTATAAGTTATCAGGAATGTGGAGTTAAATTCTTACGTTGAAGATGCCTTCACTTTGTATAACTGAATGTTTTAAGAAGCTTAGTATTTAAGGTTCTGACACAAAGGAATGTAGCTGCATAGGAAAACAAAGGGTCTTCTCCATCGTGACGACAGTTTGTGAAGAGAAATCATGAATATTGTGTTAACACCACAATAAGAGGATTACACAAAGAAGCAGCTGTAAGAAAGCCTGTGAGGTAGGATGCTCGACAGTGATGGCAAGACCCTGGCCTGTTTGAGGACTCTTTAAACACGTTTGCTTAACACGTAATCCTCTTGGCAAATGAGTAATCACAGTAATTCGATTCAACAAATGCTCGACAAAGCTTAGGAATGAAAAGCGAATCTGCTTTTCACTGTAAAACATCGTGTGATATAGGTAGCGTATTTATCAGCACAGATGTTGAAGCAAATTTTGCAGATCGTTAAATTCAGTACTAAGGTAATGTATCTGTGAAATTTACCATCAATTGTGGGGAAAATAAAATATTATACTGAAATAATGGGAATTTTAAGCTTACCAAAAACAAAACAAAATACTCTCTCTCTCTCTCTCTCTCTCTCTCTCTCTCTCTCTCTCTCTCTCTTCTAAATAACTGAAACTTTAAATGGAAATGTCCATGCTTCTTTGACTTCCCGCCAACTATATTATATTCTATATATATAGAATTTATTCATATTTAAAATTCTCATTCGATGCAATTTGTTCCAAAATGTTTCTTCGCCTTGCAAAAGTACATTAAAGCAAGTCAGTTCATGTTATTTTTTTTTTCAAAACAAAACTTCAATTTTATGAAGTAAAATAGTATTTTTTTGAAAATCAACACATTTTGAGAATGCAAAAGATTCATTTTCTTTAATAATTACCAGATAATGTAAAATTATTTATGTATTTTTGTAAACTCATCTGAATGTTATGAGAATATTTTTAAGAATACATGGTATGCAGTCTTCTTAAACAATAATTTACACAATAAATCATTTATATTAAATAAGTTCCAACTAGATTTTTTAAACATGGCAGAAATATTGATGTTACTGTGTGCAATAACTCCATAAATCTCAACAAGACATCTTGCGTCCTGTGATTTTTCCACATTTCAGAGCTGCACTATCGTAATTTTAATTTGCTCGTACAAGGTAAAGAGCCAATCCAGTTTCAGAAACAAGATCAAAAGTATTTCAAACAACTCCCAGTAATTTGTTCAAAATAGTTACATTGAGAAACAAACATAAGAACCATTGAACAGTTATTTCGATATAGGCTAAAAGACTCTGCAACAATTCAAAACATCTGATGCGATGCATTCGTACGGCTTTCTCTAAATGACAAATTCATACTGCCCACATCTGTAACATGGTGGATGCGTGTCTGCTTCTCATTCGATTCGACCACAGGACTCGAGTTCGATTCTCGGTTAGGGTGCCTTATCCGGATAATAAAGGGTTTTACGAGGGTTTCCCTTATTCTAGAAAAAGAAAGCATTCGCGTAAATTCGTATATAAGTTATCTTTATTTATCTGGAAGTGATTCTTTTTTCCATTATTCGTGATATAGTTAAAAGAGTTTAAACATGCTCATTTTAATGTTGCTATATTTTAAGAAATATTATTCCATACCGCTCTCTCATTTTTCTGAACTGAAGCAATATATATATTGACTAAGTATAACATAAAACACGCGAATACAAAACAATTCTCCTATTAACTTAAATAAACACCTTACTACTGACAATTCCGAATGTTTTTCTATCTACTGCCTTTGATTAAAGACAATCAGAAATCACTTTGTGATATAATCATTATTAATAGTTCGATGATATTAGCTTAAGTACCAAGTAACAACATTAAAACTGTAATTTGCATCTTTCAAAGTTCGACACGCGCGATCTGCAGCACTTCTACATTCTGCTAGGACAGAATTCCATTCCCGTCACACTCAATTGCTCCAGTTGATTCTGTGTTTAGTGCTGAAATTACTTCATTTATCTGAAGAAATGTAGAATAAATTGATGTAGGATTGTTATGCAAAATCCTGCAAAATTCATAATGGAATCAGGAATAAATGTCTTCAGAGGCTATTCCCAGAAAATTCAAACTATACATTTTATTTGTCATGTAAATTATCTATATACGATATTGTATCAAAATCGTTAGTCATTTTTGAGAAAATCAAAACTTTTGAAAATGTTTCCATGTAAAGGGTAGTTGGGGGTGGGAGATTTTCTTGAAAATGTGGAAAATACTGAACTTAAATACCAAGTTTGGTACTTAAACGGAATTTTCGTTCTTGAGCTATGCTGCGCACGCACACGCACGCGCACACACGCGCGCGCGGACATTTTCCTAAAAATAATTTTTTTACGGATTCAAGGGGTCTTAAAAAACATATTTTCGGTGAAATCTTCGTATCGAATTTTGGATATAATAGGCTACAATACCTTCTCTATTATATACCTAGTACGGGTAGAGAAAGCAAATGTTTTCCCCCTTTGATTTTTTTCATTCACCGGCACATTAATCGATTATATGGACTATAAGCATAGCGTGTAAATGATTGAGTACATAATTAGAAATAATGTATCGTACATGAGGACAAGAAAAATGTGACATGTGTATAGATGAGAAACCCTGGAAAGCTATATTTTAGCTACATCTGTAACGTAGATCTGAATAACGTGTAAGTGAGGTCCTCTGTATCAATTTGTTCATTTTTTGTTTCTTCCTAACCAAGTGAATCATGCTATTTTCTGCCTACTAATGTTCTTCCTACTAGTTAGAACATGAGGTAGTGGTAGATGCGAATATTGGATTGATATTCTAGAGAACCTTCACTATTTAATTTGCAGAAGGAAAGACTTTCATTTCCCATAAACGTGAGGTGAAGAAACATAGTTCAACCGAGCGGATATAAGATGTCAAACAATCCACTGTGCAAACATCATTAAATTTGAAAGATAGAGGCACATGGAGACCATTTCTGTAATGGAGGCCCTCGTTCCTTACCAACGTGCTAGTTGCAACGTGCTTTATTTACCGCACCATAAACTTCCGTGTCGTAGAGCTTTACAGAGTTACACCCAGGCGTGAAATGCTTCAGGCCTGAGAGAGACGTGAAATAAATGCGAGACTATAATAGCAGCACGGCACGCAAGGGTTAAAAATTAATGCTGAATGTCGCAATCAACCTCTGCTTATGGTTGACTTTGCTTTTAAACCTTTTAGAGGAACAAGTCTCGACTTTGCTTTAGTAATGATTAGTACTAAGAATAAGTATTAGCTGAGGAATAATCATTTTTGTTTGTTTGTTTTATTTTCTAGTGTCTGAAGACGAGATCTAGCTTATATAAGTTCATTATGGGTCATCATAGGTTAAAAAATAGTGGATTTTATGTGTGCTTTGTTTGCCATTATCGGCGGTTTTTTTATCTAAATGTATTAGCCCTTTTGTCTTATTTAATAATTTTTATTTTTTTCAAATTTAATTTCTTTTGACAATATTTTCCTGTTCAGCAGTTTTATCTTAACTAATACGTATTGTTAAGCCTGGCTACAGCAGATGGTTGACGTCCCATGATAAATATCTCCTTTCTTTTAACCAGCATCGTGACGATGACCTACGCTAGAGGGTAGGAGTGGGTAGGTTTTATTCGACTTTTGCTTGACCGCTGTTTAACAGGGTCCCCCTCCCTCTAAACATGCCTAAAACTAAGTCTAGTAAAAATCTTTGTTTGCAACAGCTTATATATGAATTTGGAGCAGAGGCTTTTCTACTGATGGAAGCATCTTTTCTGCAAACATTGCGAAGTGAAAATGCAGACAAGTTGTTCTGTATCCAATAGCATATTGGCAGTGAGAAACACAGCAACTACACCTAGGTTCACCACGAGCCTACCAGATCTAGCACGCACGCACGCACGCACGCACGCACGCAAACTGGCGAAATTAGCCTCCCAGGCGAATTTAGAAAAGAAATTACAATTTTTGTTACGGCAAGTCTAGTGAATGTTTTTAAGTCGTTTCCAATTTGTAGTTTGTTTGTCCACAATGTCCTGTCCATTACTGGTTCCTGAACCAGAAGAGGCATTTCTTTCATTTTTACTTTGTCTACACGTATTAAATATATAGTGTATAGAGAAGGTATTGTATTGCACCCAAGAATTCCATACCGAGATTTCACCACAAAGACATGTTCTGAGACCCCGGAATAAAAAAAAAAAAAAAAAAAAAAAAAAAATTAGAAAAATGTCCGTCTGTGTGTCTGTGGGGAGCATAGCTCAAAAATGAAAATACCGTTAAATACCAAACCTGGTATTTAAGTTTGGTATCTTCCAAAGATCCGACACGAAGATTTTCAAGAAAATTCCCCCACTCCCAACTACCCTTTACATGGGAAAAATTTCGAAAACTTCCATTTTTAGAAAAATGCCTCTAATGATTTCGATTAAGATCTCCTATATTTAAGATATTTATTGGACAAATAAAATGCATATCTTAAATTTTTTGGAAATAGCCTCTGAAGAACATGCTTATTTTGCATAACTTAAACCGTAAGAGATAGGCAAAAACTTACTTAACCAAAAAATGTAGGTCTCGTTAAAATGCACTATTTATGTTATATACATTTTTAGTGGAGAGTTGACCGTTTTTGAGATATTCCTTATTATTAGTTTCAGCTTTAAAATACTTGCCACTTTTCTCATACGGGAATTTGTCAACTCCTGTTAATACAACAGTAGTTCAACTACATAGCAACCAACTTTTAAAAGATTTAGTCTATGGTACTCCCTTATTTCCCTTTTACTTAAAGGAAGCAAATAATAAGTCCCTTTCTGCTATTTTTTTCTAGATTATCATTAAATAAATATAAGAATAAGTTTTTTAACAACATTACTGTGCAGATGTAGAGAAACTCATGAGAATGGAACACACAAGATTTTTTCACTGTAGGTACCTAATTTGCATACCGCTAGAATGTTGCATTTTTAAACATATTCATTAAAATATAATTGAAACTAAAATTGATTACTTTAGACCAGCTTTAGACCCTCTTTTGGATACTTTTAGCCCTTTAAAAGGTATTTTTAGGTAGTTTGTAGCCTTAGTGACAACTATGTAGATTCACACAGGTTGCGTTGCGAGCTACATGACAAATTTTAACATTTTTTATGCCTACCTACTGTAAGCAGAGGAACTATTGAATTCCACCCATACATTTCGTACCAAATTGCCCTGGAAGTAAGCGCTTTGAATTAAGAAAACATAGAGAGAGAGAGAGAGAGAGAGAGAGAGAGAGAGAGAAAGAAAGAAATAAGAGAGGGTGAGTGCGTACGCGCCACCATACTAAGAAGGAAAAGTCGGGTAAATACTAAACTTGGTATGTTAAGTTCAGCGTCTTCCAAGGATACGACACAAACTTCACTTTTCATTTTCTTAAAATGACCAACGATTTTATATGTCATATTTATGGTATATGTATGACAAAATTCGAATGTGTAACACTCGCATTACTTTCTCTTGACGCTTTTTACAAACTATCCTTATAAAAATTATTCCTCTGTGTACTTCGTGGTATACAAATAAACCTCCAATACATACTTCGTTGTACGTATAGGAATAGTGCGAGAAGAAAGAACACATAACAATTTCAGGTGAGAAAAATAAAAAGAATTCAACATTCAAACCAACAATGAATACCTATCTTAAAAATCGTTAACGCCTCAAAAAGTTTATTTGACATAAATTATTTGTTTTAATAAATTACACATTCTTTGTGTACTAGGCACTGATCCATCTCATACGGTTTACTTATTTCACTATTTACCCTTCTCGTATGGAGGACTTTCACCCCACCCCCGTACAGGATTTATAATCCACTGCCTGGCTTCAGATGTCTGTTGAACAGACGCGCTGATCACATACACAAGTATGAATAGATTAACAGCCCGATGCGGGGTATGAGAGTGAAAAATAAATGGTGTGTCGTTTATGGACGCTCTTAACTACTGTGGTTCTCAGCGTCCCATTCTAAATTGGGCGTGAAAGACCGCTTAATTTTGCTCAGAGGCCTCTCTATCAGGCTTGAGGTTCTTTTAACGTGCCTTAATTCTACGACACGGGACCAACGGCTTTACTTCCCTTCCGAAGGAAGCCATGCTAAGGATTTTTACACCCGAAACAATCCATCGTCCTCCGGATAAGATACAAAGTGGCAGAGAAATGGATGAACGGAAAGGTGATTATGGAGTAAAATTAATGACTGAGAAAACTCGCCACATACGATCGTAACGGGCCGCCTTGTTCAGAGGGTAGCGTTTTAACCGCTCGGCACTGGTACCCCTAAAAATCATTCAGAATAAAGAGGACTTCACAGGCATCCTTTTCGTAAGAAATAGAAAAAGAACTCATTAAAGTACACAATTTAAGTGAAATATAATTGTGATATTAACCATTCCCGAAATTGTCTTTGTTATTGAGTTGTATTTTCAAATACAACGAGATGTGTATGTAATGAAAAAATTTACATCCAAAAGGATTTCCCTTGGCACCGTCACATAGCATGCTTTGTTTTATCTCACTGAAATTCGGAGGGCAAAGTAATGGTGTTTATACTCATTAAACTCAATTAGCCTTTCTTCCTTGTTAGTAAATATTGTTATTCATAGTCGTGAAATAAAATATCCAAGCTCTTTGACTTCCAGGAGTAAACAAACGAGGAAGATGTCTTCCCTTTTGAGAAAAGTATAAGTGGCTAAAGTTGAAACTACTAATCCGAAATATCTAGAAAAAGGTTAACTCTACAACAACAACAAATGTATATAACATAAATTGTGTGTTTTAATGAGATTTAAATTTTTTGTGAGTTATGTTTTTGTATATCTCTTACGGTTTGCCAGTTAGACAAAAGTCATTCAGAATGAAGAGGCCTTTAAATGCTATTCCCAGAAAATCCAAGAGATACATTTCATTAGTCATAAAAGTATCCTTAACATACGACATTTTAATCAAAATCGTTAGTCATTTTTGAGAAAATCAAAACTTTCGAAAAATGTTCCATGTAAGGGGGCTGGGGGGATATTCTTGAAAACTTCATGTCGTATCATTGGAAGATACAAAACTTAAATACCAAGTTTGGCATTTAACGGTCTTATCGTTTTTGAGCTATGCTGCCCACAGACGCATGCGCGTACACACAGACGGACATTTTTCTAAAAATACTTTTTTTGGATTCAGGGGTCTCAAAACATGTATTTCCAGTGATATCTCGGTATCGAATTTTGATTGCAATGCAATACTTTCTCTGTACACTATATAGATACATAGTGCGTGTGTATATATGTGTGTGTGTGTGTGTGTGTGTTTGACATAAATTGTGTGTTTTTACGAGATCTGCTCTTTTTGTGGGGTAAGATTTTGTATTTTTCTTATGGTTTACCAGTTATGTAAAATTCATCCAAAATACTTGTATTCTCGTTTATTTGTTCTCCTAAGATAAGCGTTTTAAGACATTGAAATATCATAAAGTTGCTATTTACCGTTATTTATTTAGCATCGTATTATTGTACAGGGCGTATCAAACCTTGAACGAAAAACTTACATTTTATTTGTCATGCAAATGTCGTTATTGTACGGTATTTTATTCAAAATTGTTAGAGTCGTTTTTGAGGAAATCTAAATGTTCGATTTGTTTTCTCTCCCCCATATAAAGGGTAGTTTGGGTGGAGGGATTTTCCTCACAGTGTTTGTGTCGCATCCTTGAAAGATACTAAACTTATATACCAAGTTTGGTATTTCCTGACTTTTCGTTTTTGAGTTATTGTGTTCACAATTACACGGGCACGCGGACACACACGGATCTTTTTCTAAACATGTTTTTTGGTACAGGAGACCCTCAAACATGTATGTACGCGGAAATCTAGGTATCGAAACTTTGGGTGGAGTACAATATCTTCTCTACTTACGTACCATGTTCTATGAAGAGAAAGTAACTTTTTTCACACAGGCGGACCCTAAAACGTGTATTTCCTGAGAAATCTCGGTATCAACTTTCAAAAAGTTCCCAGCCCCAACTTTCCAATATTTTGATTTTCTAAAAAAGACTAATGATTTTAAATACAATACCATATGTTCAAGATATATTTATGACAAACGAAGTGTATATGTTAAATATTCTGGGAATATCCTTTGAAAACCTCTTCATTTTGGATCACTTTTGTAGAACTATTAAACCGTAAGAGACAGACAAAAAAACTTCTTGCACAAAAATATAGAGGTCGTTAAAATACGCATTGATTTTGGTTTTAATTTTAAACCACTTACTACTATTTTCAAACGGGAAGTCAGCTTATGTTTAATATCTCTTTTGTTTTATTCCTGGTTATGCAAAGAGTACCAAATTTCAATTTTCCCGCTTTTAATAGCTTTGACTATCATTTCAGCGTAGTGTACTCCCTTATTTCCCTTCTGCTTACAAAGAAGCAAGTAATAAGACAGTTGTGCTAGTTTTTGTCTTGATTAGTATGACGTAGATAGAGAAGGCGATCCCAATGCCCACATTCGCAAAAATGTCTAGATTGGGTGCTTCGTGACGCAGAATATCGTGGGTTCGAGTCCCTCATTGGTCAAGGACGTTTGTGTGTTTGGAAAAGTGTAAATGTATGTGTATTGTAAGTAAAAAGAAAACGGCAAAACAAAGGAAATTTAGGGAAAAGAAAAAAGAGGAAAAAGAAAAAGGAATACAGCGTCGGAGCCCCGATAAGACTCCGGAATTATTAAAAAAAGAAAGAAAAAAAAAGAAATAGAATAATTGTTTGTAAGAATAGTCTGTGGAACAGATTGAGAAAGTTATGTGAATGGAACCAATACCTCCTAGATAGGTATGACCTCACAACACCACTGTGACGTCACGTACAAGAGGCGATCGCTTGCTTAGCATTGACATGCACTCCGTTTGTGTGCGCAAAACAGATGAACAAATAATATTTTACTCATCTTAATATATAGAAGTCAGTGTATGTATGTATTAATGTGAATGTATAATATATATATATATATATATATATATATATATATATTAATGTATGCGCCTAATATGAATGTATGTATGTATTTTAATAGAACTCTACAATGTTTCGATTTCGACCAAACTTGGCACAGATAAGTTTTGACACAAGGCGAAAAATGCTGTCTAGCTTATAATTCATATTCCGTTCTATATTTCACTCACATGACTTTCTCTGCACATTCTCCAGCATACTATGATAACACGCGTTTATTCTTCATGTTAATCCAGATATCCATTCACACAAATCGAACAGATTTAACCCTTAGATATTCTATTAAAACTCCATATTTCGTTTGATGTTACGTTAACAAAGCTTTCTCTATATTTTCTCTAACGATTATGATGATAAGGATTATTCTTCATACTAATTAAGATAACCATTTACAAAATTCCAACAGAGTTAAACCTTAGTTACTGTCTGGCTTACAATTCGACATTCCGTTCGATATTATATTCTCAGGACTTTCTCTACACCTTTTCCAACACACTAAAACAAGAACTTATTCTTCACGTTAATCGAGGTATTAATTTACCATCGTAAATTGACCCTTAGTTACTGTCTAGCTTAGAATTAGATATTCGTTCGATGTAACGTTCACAGGGATTTCTCTACACATTCTCCAACACAGTATGCTATTTTAATATAAATAACGCATTTTATTGAACATTAGAGACCAAAATAGACCTGCAAATTTCCTAAAGATTTGTGATCATAGATTTAAAGATGGAATAGTTGTACAATAGTAGTATACCTACTTTTGGGCAAGCGCAACTTAAAATTATGCTGTAGGTGTAAATCGTCAAATCATGAACAACAACGGTGATTTTGGCTAGTTAAATTGAATAAATAAAAATCTGATGTGTTACACTCACATGACTTTCTCTAGTTGCTCTACAAAACTCCTACAAAAGATTATTCTTCTTTGTACACAATGCTAATCAAGATAAATGTTAGCAGAATGTAGTTCATTATAAGTAGAAGGGAATAAGGGAATGCACTATGCTAAAGTGATTCTCAAATGTTTTAAAAGCTATCGTTATGCGATTGTCATTGCAAATTACTTCTTTGCTTGGCCAGGAATAGAACAAAAGAAAAGCAGACACTTCCTGTGTGAGAAAAGTTTAAGTACTTCACAATTGAAACCAATAACAAGGAATATCTCGAAAACGGTTACCTCCAAAAACGTAAAAGACAAAAATTGTGTGTTTTGTCATGAGGTACATTTTTTTGCGTAGTAATTTTCTTCTATCTCTTACGGTTTAGCAGTTAAGCAAAATTCAGCCAGAATAAAGAGGTCTTCAGAGGCTATTCCCAAAAAATTCGAGATATACATTTTATTTCGGACATAAATAGTTTTAATATACGGGATTTTAATCAAAATCGTTAGAGCCATTTTTAAGAAAATCAAAATTTTCGAAATGTTTTCCACGTAAAGGGTAGTTTGTGGTGGGAGGATTTTTTTTTGAAAATCTTCGTGTCGCATCCTTGGAAGATACTAAACCTAAATACCAAGTTTGGTATTTAACGATCTTTTTGTTTTTGGGCTATGCTGTCCACAAACACACACACACACACAGATATACACACGCGCGCGCGCGCGCGGACCGTTTTTTAAAAATACTTTTTTCGGACTCAGGGGACCCCAAAACATATATTTCTGGTGAAATCTCGGTATCGAATTTTTGGGTGCATTACAATACCTTCTCTATCCCTATGTACATATGGGGCTAGAGAAAGTAAAACAAGAAAAGGAAAGTAACAAGGAAAACAGTTAAACAAGATCCTTTAAGCTTATAATGGTTGCATTTATCTCTTACTTAAAATTACAATAAAATTTAATAAGCGAAAGTCTATACAAAATGGCCTTTAAAAGTATTATGCATGCCGTAAAAAACGTATTTAAAATGAGTATATTTACTTTGATATTTTTGTTTGCGATTATTTTATCATTAATCTATGACCATAAAGCTTAATGCATGTCTGCATGTTCCTGCGTACTTACAACTATATATTTATACCAAATCCGTCATTCATACGTTAGAAAAACATAAAATACTATGATCAAAAGAATCAAAATACTGGAAGTGGTACACAGTGAAGCATAATTACACGTTGGAAAAATGAGTCGAATTTACACTTGATTTGCTTCACTAAGTAATTAATTACCTGATTTTGAAATCTGTTGATGATGTAGGCAACATATGCCTTCGAAACATGTCCAGGTAATTAATTACTTAGTGAAGCAAATCAAGTGTAAATTCGACTCATTTTTCCAATGTATAAAATACTATACCGACATAAAACTACCTCCTGTGTGAGAACGGACAGTAACAAATGTTTGGAAAGAGGATTTGTGGGATTTTTAGTACAAATGTATGTATTCTTTTATTCTCAACAGTTCTAATCTAGTTAACAAGGAAACTTTCTTCAATGTAAATCCATGTGGAGAAACAAAACAAAAAGAATGCTGCACTTAACAACAGTCAATATATTTTTGGCCAGGTACAGAAAAAAAATTACAGCAATGAAATATTAGCACACACAAAAGAGTTGATTTTCAGTGACAGGGCCATGCTTCTGCTGGATTTGAAAGATAGCTGGGTAGATAACATATTCTTTTTAACAACTTAAATGCAGCAAAACACATTAAACCTATATATTTTATATAGGAAAGAATAGAGAATTTATTTATGCCAAAAACAAAAACTGCCAGATTTGATCATCTACTCAGTTCCCTTAAAGTAAAATAAATTCCGTTATGGCTTACTAAATTTAACAGGTTAAGCTTTATCATCACCTACATTTTTTTTTTTTTTTTTTTTTTGTAGTGTTTAACGCCCGCTTTAACTACTAATGGCACCGCAGGCGGTCATCACCTACAGGTTTTTCTTGTGAGGTAACTTAATAACCTCAGTGATTTGCTAAATTCAACAAGCTGTCTTTTTTCTTTTGCAAAATTAGTTCCCTAATGGTGGCTAAATCTAACAGCTTAGGTTTTATCATCATCTACAGGTTTTCTAATGTTATGGTAGCTTAATAGCCTTGGTGATTTGTTAAATTCACTTTTTTTTTTCTGTAAAATGATTTCCCTTATGGCTTGCAAACCTAACAGCTTAGGTTTTATCATAATCTACAGGTTTTTCTAAGGTTGTGGTAGCATAATATCTGCTATCTGCAGTGATTGGATAAATTTAACATGTTTTTTTAAGTAATTCCCTAATGGCTTACTAAATCAGGTTAGATTTTATCATTGCCTACATTGCAGTAAGATTAAGGTATAATTACTTTCCTTACGGCTTGCCAAATGTTTAAGGTTATGTAGATGGAGCTAAGGTTATTGTAGCATTCCTCCCCAATTAATAAATCTGAACAGGTTAGGTATAATTACTTGCTTATAATCTAGAATTCTGCAGTGATACTCAATATCAATTGCAACTGCATCTAAGGTTTTTTAGCATTACACTACCAATGCCTTTCTGAACTAAATACAGAAGGTAATTGTATTGCTCTAAACATTGTAATTATTATTGTTGTTATTATTAACAATAGTCACATTTTATTTTTATTTACAACTGCAGACATGTGAATAGCAGTATTAATCTGCAATGGTTTTCTAAAGGCAACGGGTTAGGTTTACTGCTATAATATGGATTCGTATTCACTTATTACTATTTGCAAAATTCTTGCATTTCTAATAATTAATATGTTAAATATGTTGTAATTAATCTTACCACAGAACAATTCATAACTTTATAGCTCTCCCTTGGAATGGCATGCAATCATTTCTATCGCATAACCTATAGTTTCGGAAACTTGTTAGGCCTTCCAGTTGATGGAACACATCAGGATTTTTGAAGTATGTTACGTTTGGCTAAGTTCCGATGGCGCTGATTCTCATTCACTTTTGTACCTTTGCTATTTGTGAACACTGCACCCAGTACCAGTAATATTGAGTTCAAAATAGTTAATATTTAATATAGCAGTACAATATGTCAAGGGGTAAGCCAGATTCGCCAAGGAGCTAAAAAACCCTGATTATGTTAGAACAAAAACTTTCAACCACATGTTCCAGGTGTCCTAGTTATGTCTGTTTATTGTTATATGAAGTACAATAATGCGCAATCATGTAGTTGAGGTGCTAACGAACCGTTGCAAAAAATGAGGAAACTGAAGTATCAATTAATTGACAAATTAGCAAGCAACTCATCCTGGGTAATTCACAAAATGATGCGCTGATGAGCGGGAGATACTCGAGAAGCGACTGCAAGCTGAACCTCCCCCCCCCCCCTCGCTCTATATCAAAAGCTATACTTTCTTGGGGATTAGCAGAATACAATCAGTTATGCCCATCCTTTGAATTACCTAAATTTCTAAAGTTGACCGGTGTTAGGCAGAAAAAATATCGTGCACATGTTCCGACCCGGAGGCTTTGCAGCTCTCTTTGACAATCCGTGCCACTGTAAGCAAAGGTACACACGATAGCAGTTGTTCTCACTTTTTATTTTATTTTTTAATTGTTCCATTTATACACCGCCTTTAATTCCATGGCCCTATCGGCGGCATTTCTGTTGGCCGTGATATCGTTAGGTTTTCTACATATCTTCAGTTTTAATAATTAGATCGCGCGCGCGCGCACACACATACATCCGGACTCTCGGAAGGATAGAACATACACATTTTACTTGTCATGTAAATATCTTTAATATATGGCATTTTAACCAAAATCTTTATAGTAATTTTTTCGAAAAATCTTCATTGCAAAGGGTAGTTTGAGGTAGGGAGTATTTTACAAGATCTTCGTGTAGCATCTTCTGAACTTAAATATCAAGTTTGGTATACTTAACCGACTTTTCGTTTTTGAGTTCTACTGTTCAATATCTCTCTCTCTCTCTCTCTCTCTCTCTCTCTCTCTCTCTCTCTCTCTCTCTCTCTCTCTCTCTCTCTCTCACACACACACACACACACACACACACACACACGGACTTTTTTCAAACATTGTTTTATTCAAATGCCCTTAAAGCATGTATTTTCCGAGAAATGTATGTATAGAATTACTGATTGGAATGCAATACCTTCTCTACCTACTATGCATATTGAACGTGGTGGCTGAGAAAGTAAAATGTCTTCGATGAGGGTAAAAATCAGAGGAAGCTGGCAAAATAGTTGTTGCATATGGTTCCTTTTTATTTTCTCTTTTACGTAAAGCAGGAAGTCCAAATGGCACTGATGATACACATTTTGAGACTCCCTGAAACTGCCCGCTCCCTCAAGGGCTTTCTATATAAAGGTCTTAACACAGTATTTAAGTACGGTATCCTCCAAGGATGCGATACGAAGATTTTCAAGAAAAATCCCCCACTCCAAGCTACTTTAGTTTTGTTGAACATTTTCGAAAATTTAACCGATTTGTAAAATGGCGTTAACGATTGTGATTAAAATTGGTATGCTTGCTTTTATGACAAATGAAATGGATATGTTGACTTTTCTGGAATAGCTAGAGAAGTCCTCTTCATTATGGAAGAAATTTATGTCATCTCCATAACTGGTAAACATTATATGATAGGCAACTATATACTGTATAACACTGTAAATCTCTTTAAAACACACAATTATTTCTACGGTATCAGCCAGTTCCGAGTTATCCTTATCAAGTCCTGAAGTGTTTCTCACGTTGTCATGGGATGAGTATAGCATTTTAAGGCCACCATATGCGTCCCAGTTTTAAAACATTTGACTATCGTCAATCTTTTTATATTTATAACCAAATATGTAATGCAGCTCTTTCCGGAAAGGTTTAACTCAATTAAAATGTAGGTAAAATAAACTTTCGTAAGATAAGAGCGAGAATGAGTAGAGTCGAATGCAACACATCAGAATTTTTTAGCTAGTAGCAAAATATATTCTGTAAATAAGTTTCGTCGTAAGTGATAGCAAGCATATCCGCCTGTTTTGAGGGAAAAGATCGCATCCATTCTCCGCAGAATTGCGTTTTTGTCACGGCAACTATGTAGGGAAAGGAAATAAAGGATGTTTAATGTGCGCTGTGTGATATATGCTGTTGCAGCTCTCAAAATACCGTGCAGTATTGAAACCTTTCCAAGTATTTTGCAGTTTCCATAAATTCTCATGAGCTGGAGATCTCCAAGGGCAAAGCAGTTTGTGAGGTTATGTTCTGTGCTTTATTTTCATTACTCTTCACACATACATATTTACAAGCATCTGCATGTCCCGGTTTTTGCAAAGGAATTTAATGGAGAGAAAGTGGTCCGTTTTTGAAACATGAAGCCGCAGTAACTTTAATACACAAGTTTCTAGCGCGGCTGGATGTGAATCATAAATTTTGAAGGCTCAATTTAATGGTCCTTCGCCGATAAGGGGAATGCCCGTATTCTTTACACTAAAGAAGAAAAGAAAATTATGAATGTTACTTATGGACGCTCTCTAACTGCTGTGGTTCTCAGCGTTCCATTCTATATTGGGCGTGAAAGACCGCTTAATTTTGTCTAGAGGTCTCTTTATCATACTTGAGGTTCTTTTACGTACCGTAAATCTACGACAGGGGACCACCGGCTGTACTTCACTTCCGAAAGAAGCCATGCTAAGAATGTTATGCCAAAACAATTATCCACCGACCGCTGTGGGCTTTGAACCCGCAACCTTGGGAACCGGAGTCTAGCATAATACTCTTAGACCGCGGAGGACCACAAAAGGGTTACTAACCCAATCCATTGTAATCATTCAGTTCGGCAAGGTTAAGATTTTATGATCTATCCGTTAGGCAATGTATGAGATGGGGAGTAAAGAATTAGTTTGCTAGCCCAATAATGAAATTTAATTATACAAATTATTCTAATTTTGACTATCCTAATACACCATTCTATGTTACGCTTTGTATAGCAGTTTTTAGGCAGAGCCTTAGAATTCTTTGCAATTTCTTGCATTAAGAAATACACGGTCACTATAGAGTCATAAAATATGCTTTTAAAACTCATTCTTTAGCGTATACCAGCAACCAAAAACTGAAGGAATTGAGATCTGTAGATTGTGGCAGTAAGTTTGATGGTAAGTGCTTTATGTTTTACAATGCTGGAGCTTTCAAACTGAATAGAGAGCATACTTTTAAAGCGTTAAATTTTAACTTCTCTTAAATATTGATAAATTTGTTTTGGTTTATATCATTCCTTGTATCAGATGTAGCACATCATCATACTGGAGCCATAGTTTGCGCTTTAAAAAATGCGCTGTCGCAATACTAATTTGCCTGTTTCACATAAAATGACATATATTAATTTATATTAAAAACGTTCCTTTACGCAGTGACTCAATTGCCAGTTCTCCCGTTGTACTTGTTAGTGGTGCAGGCTCCCTAGTTATCAAATATACGTTTTATTTCTGCTTCATCATTTTTTCAAATCTAATGAGATGTGCCTAATAAAGTTAAAAAAAAAAAAAAAAATGCCCTTTGCAATTTAGCCGGTATTTCCAAAGTGACGATTTACAACACGATGCCATTCTCCATGTAACTGATTCAGAAGTGATTTCATTAAGCTTCAGACCCATAATCCAAAAGCATGCCTGCATTTTTTTATGTGAATACAGATGTTTACATTCTCTAGGCATTGGTGGTAAAACAAGTAAAAATATCTTGTCTAGTCCTCTACCATCTAACAATTTAATGTTGATATTTCACCAGAGATAAATTTTTGAGACCCCTGAATTAAAAAAAAAAAATAAGGAAAAATTCCATGCGTGTGACTGAATAGCTAATTCAAATGAAAAGTTCTATAACTATTAACTTCATATTTAGGTTCAATTTTTTTCAAAAGGCATGACAACGACTTTCAAGAAAATTCCGCCATACCCAGCTACTCTTTTCATTGAGAATTTTTTGTTTTGTTTTTGAAAGGTTGGATTTTATCAATAATCAGACTAACAATTTTTTTTAACATATTTAATGTGATAGATATTTATATGACATATATGTACCTATATCTTGAATTTTTTGGGAAGACCTTTTCATTCTGAAAGAGTTCTGTATAATTTTATATAACTGGTAGACTGGCAAAAGATAAACAAAAACGTTCTGCACAAAAATTGTAGATAACAATTGTAGACATGATTTATTATTTTTTTGTAGCGTTGTGCATTTCCGAGATATGGAATTGCCATTGGCTAGCATTTTCAATACTTTTTATCATTTTTATAATCGGTTCCCTATGTCATGGAAAGATCGTGGAATTTCTACTTTAGCATAGAGGGATCCTTTTTTTTTAAACATATGACTTTCGATTAGGTTTCCTCTATTCACCATGTGCTTTCAATGGAGTGTATAATGACCTTTTTTGTGCAAATATTTATCTCGATTATAATAAAGTAGATTAAAAACGTCCTCAGATTATTTTTAGAAAGTCATGTGAGCGGTAACTTTTAGAATTTATTTCACTGTTCTTAGAGTTAGTATATTTTTGTTTCTCAAGTATTCTCCGATGGGATGATATTCAAATATTTATTTATCCGCACCAATTTTCCATGCCGTTTAGCTTGATATTGTTTCGGCTTTTATGTAGAAGTAATACTGTGAGGAATTGAAACTTGCATCTCGGAAGAGTTTGTATATATCTCCGAAACACACACAGTGATGTCATAAGAAAGGTAAATATGTATACGAAATATGACAATTATAGGTATGTAAAATCAAGGTATTGCTTAAGTATATGAGGATTATTCGGCAGTGTTTGATTGAAAATAACGCAAAGGGGAAGATATGAACTATCTACACATATTCGATACAAATTCATTTTAATGTAACATTCGTTGTAATATCTTTATTTCACATTTCTTGGAATTTTCTTACTTGCTGATGGGTTTACTTCAACACTATTTTCACCGAGACATATGACGTTCATTTAATTAATATAGTTTACGTTGGCCCACCATTTTCACTTGTCCCACGATGAATCACCAACAATATCGGCATCACTTACTTATTTGATTTTTACGTTTCAGTGTAATAATGAATTTATCCAAAAATGTAGCGCCAAACACTCCAGAAAAGAAAAAAGAAAAAGAAATTGAATGAGAATAATAAAGATGAAACCGAATTTGCACACAACTCTCACGAAACAGTTTTGAAAGATTTTTAAATAACTCCAACATAAATTCTCAAACACTGTTGTTGTAGTCAGCTTTTTGTAATAATACGAATAACAAAACGACCGCTGCTGGAAGGTTTCATGGTTGGGGATAGACGATACTGTCATACATAAAGTAAAGGGATTCTTCTTACACGTAGAAAGGCAGTACATATTCTCTGTGATAGAAATGCTTTTACTATCACATAAAATGTGTCAATAATCTGCTTTTAAATATTTTTAAACTATTTTATACACTCTTAAGAAGTTTTCCCGCATCCCAAGGAGTATCCCAGGTTGAATAAGCCTGGTTTAGCGCACCGAGTTTAAGTGGTGTTAAAAGGGGGCACCTAATGTTTAATGTTACAATAATTGATCTAATGCTTTAGCAGCATATTTTGAATGGGTATGCAAAATTAACTGTAAATTTTCTATAGCTACAAACTTGCAAGAAAACACGCGCTATTTCTCTAAGAAAACAAATAAAATTTAGCGAAAATTTTTCCCATTATCTCTGGAATTGCTATCCAGGATCATTCATTTTTACTTTCTCTACACGTAATATGTGCATAGTGTGTAGAGGAAGTATTGTATTCCATCCAAAAATTCGATATTGAGATTTCACCGGAAATATGTTTTGAGGCCCGCTGAATAAAATATTTTTAGATAAAGGTCCGTATGTGTCTGAGGATAGCATATCTCAGAAACTAAAAGACCGTTAAAAATGACTAACGATTTTGATTAAAATAGCGTGTATTAAAGCTATTCATAACACGAATAAAATGTATGTCTTAAATTTTCTGGTAATAGCTTCTGAAGACCTTTTCATTTAGGGTGACTTTTGCAAAACTGGGAAAAACGTACTACTACACAAAGCACAATTTTATGTGACATACATAGTATTTGTTTGTTGCAGAGGTGACCGTTTCCGAGATATTCCTTATTGGTTTCAATTTTAAACTACGCATCGTCTCAAATGGGGCTCCTTTCGTTTCGTCTCTCCTTTGTTTTTCTGGAAATGCAAAGAGAACCGAAATGCAATTGTTCACATATCAATGGTTTTTAAAAGATTTGACTATCGCTTTAGCCTGGGGCATCCTTTGATTTCCCTTCTGCTTATAAGGAACTAAGTAGTAGGTAAGACCAGTAATTGCATTAATATTTATCTCAGATACCATGATGTAGATAGAAGAATAATCTTTTGTAATGATAGTCATGTGAATGCAATACAGCAGATTTTTTAGCATCTATATTTATGTCGTTGATGACAAAACAGACATATATTTGAGCATTTCGTCGCTACTAATATTTGTATCCGTGTCCTTGCTGGCTAATTCCTCCCCTATCTTAGCAGGATTTAACACAATTTATGATTATGTAGAATTTTGACACTTAAGTTAACCCTTTCTCTGTTACACGAGAAATCCTTCCCCTTCACTTGTGAAGTAAATAATGAATGGTCCTTAGGGCTTTGAAGACTAATTCACGTAGCGAGCGTATTGCATGAATAATGTATGTAGCGAAGCCGTGGCGGAATTACTGCCTGCAGCCAGCGTTTTACTTTGCTGAGAAACACATCAGCATAAGAATCTGCTTTGTGCAGATTTATATCTCGAGCTTTTATCAAAGAGATAAGGTGTTGTGGCTTTGATGCGCATTTTGGATAAGTAACTATCACAGTTGCAGACAGCGTTAAGAAAACAGAAGATCTCTGAGATGTATAATAGAGTCATTCTTTTATAGCTATTGCCACCGCGGAAGTAATCATGAGAATCAGACTGAGACGGCATTCAGAAGAACAGGTAAGTTCTGCGAGGTTTGTCTATTGTTTTGCACTGAAAGCCGATCATACATCATTGTTTGGGGGATATATAATATTATTATGTTTTACCTGCTGTATCCTAAAGCTTTATAAACCAAAATCTTTTCGGTCTATGTAAGGGTATGAGTCTGCTGTAAAGCGGTTTCAATGAAGAAACTTTCTATTGAAAGTTGCTAACTAAACTACAATTTTTGGTGGGCCCATGTCTAAACATTTGTCTAATCATATCAAAAGTCTCTGCTATCAATAGGTATTGAAGGAAGTGGCAAAGAATATCCCGTTATTAATATTTCTTTCCTTTTATTTGTTTCTTTTTATTAAGCTTAACGTCCTTTAACCTGGTTGGTTATATCGGACGATGAATGAAGTCGGTGAAATGATGCTCAAATGATCTAAGTGGAGCTTAGTTGTTCAACAGTCGTCTCTCAGAATAAGGGGAAACCCCGAAAAAGACCTTATATGAGGTTCGAACTTGCGACCTCTTGAATGGGAGACACGCGTTATCCGCACATCAGGCGGACAACCTCAGCTTTAAAATATTTGGAAACGTTTTGTATGTGCACAGTACAAATTAAATCCTCTTTCAATAGTTAAAGTATTAAAATCGTTTGAATGGCTTCTGAAAACATGTGTACAGCGACGCGCGTGCGCGCGCGCGCACACACACACACACACACACACACACACACACAAACTCTTTGTCTCTCTCGTTCTCTTAAAATGTTAGGCTTATTACATAAAATTATAAATAAAAATTGTTTCATTGAATATCTTAAAATGACATGTGTAGAAGAAAAAGTCATACAGAGGTTTCAGCTCAGCATATGAAAGGAAAAAGACAAGATAATTTTATTTTTAGCATCAGGTTTTAAAGCACTGTGTAAAATTAGAAAAGTTATTTAAAACTGAAGTGAGATATTTTGAATCTTTGAACATGTTAATATGTGTTAATGGGAGAAAGATTATAAATTACAGTTACACTGTTTTCGCTGCTTACCTACCTGTACTACGGCCGACCTTGTTTTCCATTTATATTGCATCTGCTGGTATGCGGTGTTTTGTATATTGCACATCTGCAAATCAGAGAACGAAGTTTTCACCATTGATGTGTAAAAAAAAAAAAAAAAAAAAAAAAAAAAAAATCGGATATGCTCCATTCACAAGACTTTCTCTACATCTTTGTAACAAATTAGTGTTAATAAGCTTACTCTTCTATCCACTTCATGTTAATCAAGATAAACAATAGCAGAAACTGTCTTATTACTTGCTTCCTTGTAAGTAGAAGGGAAATAAGGGAATACTCTGGGTTAAACCGACAATCAAATGTTTTAAAATTTGGTTACTAAGGGATTGAAATCCGTTTCTTTACATGCCCAAATGTTGACAAGTTCCCGTTTGAGAAACGTTTAAACGTATTTTAAAACTGGAGCCAATAATAAGGTATATCTCGAAAACGTTCGACTCCTCGAAAAAAAAGTATTTGACATAGATTGTGTGTTTTAACGAAATCGTCAATTTTTTTTTGTAAGTTTTTGTTTATCTCTTACGGTTTACCACTTATGCAAATTTCAGTAAACTTCATCCAAAATGAATAGGTCTTGAGAAGCTGATCCCAGAAAATTCATGATATACATTTTAGTTGTGATGGAAATTGCTTTAATATATAGTATGTTAATCAAAATCGTTAGAGCCATTTTTGAGAAAAACAAAACTTTCAAAAAAAAAATCCCATGAAAAGGGTAGTTTGGGGTGGGGGAATTTTCTTGAAAATCTTCGTGTCTCATCCTTGGAAGATACTACATCTAATTACCAAGTTTGGTATATAAAGTTTTTTTTTTTTTTGTTTTTGATCTAGGCTGTCCACAGACACACGCGGACCTTTTTCTAAAAATGTTTTTTTTTTATTCGGGGGTTCCAAAATATGTATTTCTGGTGAAATCTCGATATCGAATTTTTGGATGCAATACACAATGTACATAGTACGTGTAGAGAAAATAAAAATGCAAAGGAATTGATTTTTAAGTTATGGCGTAAAATCTTTGTGAAGCTGCTACGGCATAGCACCTTAAAGGACTGGCATATTTCCTGAGACAAACAAAATATATGATTACCCTTCTTAGGAAATTGCAAATCGATACATTACTCAAACACGCAGTAATGTATTCTCTAGCTCGAAAATGAAAAAAACTCAGACTTTTGTCAGATTTTCCTCCCGCTTAGGTAAGATGTTATTTTCCTTTCCTTTCTATCTGTGCATTGCCTTTTATCGAAATAGTCTGAGTTGCTGTTTGCTTTTTGAGGTTTCTCTTTCGTGATTAAAACTACACTGTCAAAATGAATGCAATTTATATTTGTGTTCCTTGTGCAGTTTTGGAAATACAAAGTTTATTTATAAGAATTCGTGTTTTTCCTCTTGACTGCTGTCAAACGAGCTTTACAAATAGTCACGAAACGCTTGCACCGTTCATTTCATTGCGTGGGAGCCTTGTCGACCAAATTTGTTAGCTTTCTCATGGTGGAACCTTTATTGCTGTGAACCTGTGTTGTTAAAAGTTACTTGGAAAGCAAAGTAGCTTTGTGACAAATCGTTTTTACTTTCTCTGCCACGTACATGCGTAGATACAGAAGATAACTATTGCATTTGCATTCCACCTAAAATTTCGATACCAAGAGTTCATTGGACTTATTTCTTAGTCTCCCATGAATTAAAAAAAAAAAAAAAAAAGCCACAACAACCACACACATACCCACACTTTCCTAGAAAGGTCAGTGTGTCTATGAACAGCATAACTCAAAAACGAAAAGTTGGTTAAATACCAAATTTGATATTAAGTTCAGCATCTTCCAAGAATACGACATTAAGGTTTTCAAGAAAATTCCCCCAGTCACACTTCTCTGTACATGGAACATTTTTTCGAATATTTTAATTTTTTTAAAAAAAAACAGCTTCAACGATTTTGATAAAATACCATATATTTTCATTACAAATAAAATTTATATGTTGACTTTTCTGGGAATATCCTCTGAAGTCCTGTCCATTCCCGTTCTGGATGACTTTTGCATAAATCGTAAACCGTAATAGGTTTATGTTAACCATATCCGAGACTTCTTTGCTATTGGTTTAAGTTTACCATTATATTTTTCTAAAATTGAAAGTCGTCTTTTTTCTTTCTTTTTAAATGTTTTACTCCTGGCCATTTGTGTTTTTATTTTACTACTGTACTATTTGTATTCTCCTTTAACAAAACGGTCATATCGGTGGCATTTATCTTTGGAACATATTGTCTGTACAGTTGTAATTGGCTGTCTTTTTCTTATATTTTATTCACTAAATCACACACTCTCACTCATTCACACTTCCAGACTCTGTGAAGATACGGAATAACCTTTGTTACAGAAAACCGCCCACTGTCCCAGTCAGGAATCGAACCTGCTTTTAAAATATTTGACTATCGCTTTAACCTGATAATTTCGATTTATCTACAGTGAAATAATTAATAATGCCATTTCTGTCAATGTTTATCTTGATTAGATGAAGTAGATCAAACACAGGTTTGCGGCATTTCGTCCTTTTTAGGATACCTTTCTGCACTTCTAGGCTCTTAGGTTGAACTTATAGAATCATTTGCATGTCCATTTTTACTCCCTCTACCACGTATCTAATGCGTAAAAATTTATTTTTTATCCAAAAATTCCATATTACTTTTCAACTAACTACGTATTTTGAATTCAAAAAGAAAACACGTTTATAAAAAGATCTATGTGTATATGTGCACCTGCGAATAATATATCTCAAAAAACAAAAGTCGCTTAAATTTTAATGCAAATTGTAGCTGAATGCTAATTCCAGCGTTCATGAATTATCTGTCAAATAGAATATGTAGGATGATACTTTCTCAAATATGCAGGAACTCCTGTCTCTTATGATAAACGTTGACATCACTGGATTACGCTTGCTGTTTTGAGGAACAACGGTGCGTTTTAAAAAGCGGTTCAAGTTTGGAAATGTCGCTGAACTTCACAACATCCAACACACTTGCCAGTTGCATACTTTTGTGTGTTTGAGAGGCATGGTTCCTTTGTGATGTGTACGAAGAAGATCCGGAAGACTTCTACATTTACTAGCCCTGGTTTTTGTAACTTTGCCTTAGAAGTCAACTACACACGGTGCTCGTGAGACAGGACTTAGTAATGCGAGTATATGGCGCATTCTGAAAGCCGTTAAGTGAAAAGTTTACACGAGCTGCCTAGATTATTGCATTATTAAATATGGGCGATCGCTGAATGGAGTTTCGTGAATGGTTTCTTTCAGCTTGTGTAAATCACGAAGAGTTTGTGATTCGTGGTCTGATGAGGCCCAATTCAAACTTAATGGGAAAATGTTAATTGGTGTTACTGGGCATTACAAAATCCAAGCGTCCATGCCAACAATTGTCGGTGGTGAATATTAAATGTTGATGTGGACTTTTGTGTAGAGGTTTAATAGGGCCCTTCCTCTGTTAAGGTACTTAAATAAACCGGCGTCAGCTCTGGAAAATCTAAACACCTCAATTTTTCCAACAATATATGCAGTTTTTGCACAAAATAGAAGTTTCCCTTTATTGAGTATGGCAATTATATAATTTACTTCCTTTATGCTGTGACCGTTCTACCAAAATAGCATCCTCGCGATTCTGAGGGAACTGCTAGGACTGATCCGTATGAAATAACGACATTTATTGGAATTGTTCATTATGCGGCACAGTTATATTTACTTACTCTAGCACGTATGTGCATTGTAAATTCGATACTGAGATTTCACCGAAATACATGTTTGAGGGTCCTCTGAATCAGAAAAATAACATTTTTAGGAAACGGTGTGTGTGTGAGTGTGTGTGTGTGTGTGTGTGTGTGTGTGTGTTTGTGGACAACCTAACTCAAAAAATGAAAAGTTGGTTAAATATCAAACCTAGTATTTAAGCTCAGTATCTTCCAAGGATGTTACACGAAGACGTTTTTTGGGGAAAAAAAAACTCCCCCAACATCCTTTACATGGAACATTTTTCTCAAAAATAGTTCTATGTTTATTAAAATACTATATGTTTAAGATATTTTCATAACTAAATATATTCTTGAATTTTCTGCTAATGGCCTCTGAAGACCTATTCATTCTGGATGACTTTTGTTTACTGCTAAACCGTAAGAGATACTCATAAACTGTGGCCCTCCGTGGTGTAATGGTTACCATGCTAACTTCATATACCCAAGGTCGCGGGTTCAAACCCAGCGGAGGGCGATGGATTTTTTCAGGCGTAAAAATCCTTGGCATGGCTTCCTTCGGAAGGGAAGTAAAGCCGTTGGTCCCATGTATAGATTTACAGCTCGTAAAAGAACCTTAAGCCAGATAAAAGAGGTCGGCAAAATTAAACGGTCTTTCACACTCAGTATAGAATGGGACGCTGAGAACCAAAGCAGAAATAACCTCCAGAAATAAAACTCCATTTTACGCGTAAACTTACTACACACACACACACACACACACACACACACACACACACACACACACACACACACACACACAAAACGTAGCTCTCATTAGAATACAATTTATATCACCGTTTCCGAGATATTCTTTGTTGTTGGTTTCATTGTTTAACTACTTAAACGTTTCCCAAACGGGAACTCATCATTGCGTTCACCCCTGTTGTTTTACAGCTGTCCTTGCGAGGAGAACCGAATTTCAAATTCTTCAGTCAGCGACCAACTTTTAAAATATTTGTCTCGCTATAGGCTAGCATATTGCCTTATTTCCTTTATAATTACAAGGAAACGAGTAATAAGACCGAGTCTGCTAATGTTTATCTCGATTAGCATGATTTAGGTAAAAGAATAATTGTTTATAAGAATAGTTTGTGGAACAGCTAGAGAAACTCGTTTGAATGGAGCACATCATATTTTTCTTCAATTCCTTTATTTTATGCGTATTGCGTTTCACACCTCAAAATTTACATATCATCATTTCTCTCATAAAGTGAATTTCAAGTTGTTATTTCCGGCCTTTGTAGATTGAGCATGCACCTCGTGTTCCTTTATTGTTTTACTCTCTGTAGTTGTAAATTTAAATGCTTTAACATTTTTAACGTGTTTGTTTTAATGAATACTCTTTTACTGTTTTCTTAGAAATAAGTAGGGTGATCTAGTGCCTCAATCCTTGATAGAATGTTTTAAAAATGTTTCTAAAATATGTACTTAACGCAGTAGAAATGTAAGGAAACAAATGAGAGAGTCATACTTGGATCACATTCAAGGTTGCTGCATTATCGCCAATGTAACAAAAATATTACGTACACGTTTGTTAAAATCCATCGGTAGTAAAGGAGAAACATTTATCCTTCAATAAGATAAACCGCAGTATAAGTATGTAATGGTTTATCTGATGATCGTAGCACAGGCCAAAAGACCTGCATGAAAAGACGCTTAGGAACAAGGAGTTCTATCGCTTGGCCTCCAAAGCCGGAAAGTACCGTTATGTTTATATGGCAGTAAGTGTATGTACGGTATGGGACAGGGCTGTCGTACAATGCCAGGTTATCAACTATCCGCGTATTAGTCATTCCTATCATGTTAGGCGACAAACAATACCTACGCCTGCCTTGTATGCATTGGTGACGCATGAAAAGGCATGCGGAAAAAGCTTTTGAATACTAGTACATTGCTTTGCGAATTTTTATTATTATTGTTATTGTTTTTTATTATTATTGTTGTTATTGTTACATATAATGTGAAGCAAAACTTAAATGTTTCAAATTACATTCTTATTACATCCTTTGATTTTATTAAAATTAATTACTGTCCCAGTATAACTTTTTGAAACCCAACTGTTTAACATTTTCAAATTTAACAGCTGCTATAGAAGAAAATATAATAAAGGGAGGCTTTGGAATAACCGAGCTTATAAAATAGTGCCAGGAGGGAAATCATTGCTGTATTACGGGAATATCCCAGAGAAGAATATCCCAATTATTTGCATCATCATTATATTCCATGCCCCATACATTAGACTTTATGTTTTACTTTGTTATTCCATAATCTAACCAATTTGTTATAAAATGAAACTAGAATGAAAGTTGGTACAAGTGTTACGCCCTTCTTTCGAATGCACTCGTTTTGCGTTTAGCAACCCCTTTTTATGTACATTTCTGGGGCCATATATGTATACATAATTAAGGGTACGCGGAAATGGCAGATTGTACAGCATTACTAGATTCTACATCTGTCAATGAAGGGGCGGTAATGAGTTATTTGAATACTGCAGTATGTAGGCCGGAAAGAATGGAAACCTTAATTATTTCTGTCAGCTGTGTTTAGTATTTATTATTATTTTTCAATTTCCCTCATATCTTCGCAATTCCATGCCCAAGTGGAACAGTTAAAACAAACAAAATCGAATTATTCATTAAAAGATAAAAAATACACATAAACAAAATGCTTGATTTTATTGGTGCCAAAAAGATCTGCTCCATTCTTTTTGCAGATTAACTTTGACTGTGTTTTGAAAAGGGCCCTGCGCGAGCGTGAGTGCGTGTGCATTTGGTATTTATTTCGGGCTTAAAATTCTCAGCTTGAATTCCTTCGGAAGGACAGTAATGCCGGTGATCTCATATCGTAATGGCACTTTAGGGCTGATAGAGGCCTCTGAGTAAAATATTATCTTTCATCCCCAATATAGAGTGAGGTGCTAAAAATCATAGCACTTAAAGAGTGTCTATAAATAAAATTCAATTTCATTAGTATTTAAATTCACTATGCTCGTAAAGATTCGACACAAAGATTTCCAGGAAAGTTTTCACCACCGCAAACTGTCCTTTTTATGGAAGGCTTTTCGAAATGTTTGACTTACTTAAAAGTGACTCAAATGATCGTTATTAAACTGCCACATTTTAAAGAAATTTACATGATAAAATCTTGAGTTAGAATAGAATTCTCTCCGGAAGGAATTTAGTATAATCGTTTAGGATTGATAAATGTTCAGTGATGGACGAAAACGTACTACACAAAAATATGTAGATCTCTTCAAGACATATACTTGATTCTAATATATTTATTTGTTCTAGTAGTCCTTTCGGAGATAGCCGTTATTAATGGTTCGAACTGTTTAGTACTTCGTCATTCTTTTAAGTTTTTTCGGCATTAAATGTATCTCGCGATTGCATGGAAACAGGGTGGAATCTTAAGGCCAATATACAGGTGGACCATTTAACTTGAACTGTAGAATATGTACAAAACTAAGCGTTGTAAAAAGAAACCCCCTGAATAAAATTTTCTTGATATAATGGGGGAAAGTAAATGCCATTTGTTGTTTTAATTGGAGAAAGTTTGGATCGTAATTTGAGGGTCAAGGTAGTTTTTTAAGTGGGAACCCACATTTTTACTTTCTCTATACGTACCATGTACATAGTGTATAGAGAAGGTATTGCACTCCACAAAAAATTCGATACCGAGATTTCACCGGAAATATGTGTTTTAGGCTCCCCTGTATCCAAAAAAAGGTCCGCGTGTGTGTGTGTGTGTGTGTGTGTGTGTGTGTCCGTGTGTCTGTGAACTCGATAACTCAAAAACGAAAAGTCTGTAAAATACCAAACTCGGTATTTAAGTTTAGCATCTTCCAGGGATGCGACACGAAGATTTTGAGAAAAATCCCCCACCCCAAACTACCCTTTACATGGATTTGTTTTCGAAAATTTTGATTTTCTAAAAAATGGCTCTAACGATTTTGATTAAAATATCGTATATTAAAGATATTTACCTGACAAATAAAATGTATATTTTGAATTTTCTGGGAATAGCCTCTGAAGACTACTTTATTCTGAGTGAGTTTTATGGAATTTTGCATAACTGCTAAACCGTAAGAGATAGAAAAAAACTTAACCACAAAAAAATGTAGAGAACATTAAAACACACAATTTATCTTGTATACATTTTATACTTGGAGTTGATCCATTTTGAGATATTCCTTGTTTTTATTTTCAGGTTCGAAAAACTTAACTTTTCTCATACAGGAACTAGTTTAATCCTGTGCATACAAACAAAGGAACTTCAGTCACATAGCAACCATCTTTTGACTATCGCTTTAACCTATGCTACTCCCTTATTTCCCTTCTACTTACAAGGAAGCAAGTAATAATACTATTTCTGCTAATTTTTTGTCGATTAGCATGAGGTAAATAGAAGCATGAGCTTTTTAAAACTAATTTGTTGCAGACATGTAGAGAAAGTCATGTGAATGGAACACATCAGATTTTTAATGTTGTTTTCTTATTCCTCAATAAAAAATTAACAACTTTTGTTTAAAACATTTTCTTCTACAGGGTTATTTTACTGCTGTAGACAATTAAACATTGATGAAAGGCAGATACACACAGTGTCACCACTGCATGGATATTGTACGTATTATTTCATAAGCATCATACCTTAGTGTAATAAATGTTCAAAATGATGCCCTTCTACCTCAATGCATTTTCCAACTCTGTGAATAAACGATTGCTGTGTCCGCAAAAGTTTCTCGCTTTCAATATTGGCAAGCATTTCGTATGCGCGCCTTCTCCAGACAATAGGTTTCAGTTTTAAAATACTTATACTTTTCTCATACAGGAAATCCTGGCCACGCAAAGAAACTGATCACAATCCCATAAAACCCACATTTTAAAGCATTTGACTGTCGGTTTAGCCTAGTGTATTCCCTTATTTCCATTCTACTTATAAGGAGCTAAGTACTAAGACAATTTCTACTAAGGTTTGTCTCGATAGTCAGCTATAAAGCTTTTTAAGAATGAGTTTTGTTACAGAGACGCAGCGAAAGCCACGTGAATGGAACACTTCAGACTTTTTCTTATTCGTCAACATTAGCAAGAAAATTGTGAACAAGAGAGAATTTAATAATCAGGATACCTTTGTTGTAGTAACGGTCGTTTCAAGGATGAACACACTGAAATCCTTCAATTTCGATAACCAATAGGCTCTTGTATGCTTTGTTCTACGAACAAATGTTTTCTTTTGATCCGTGAATATTTCAGCTTATCGATCTATATGCACGAAATCCCCAATACTATATTGAACCAGGATTTGTGGTAGTTTGTAGCGAAGCAATAAACCGTTCTCGTTGTTTTTGGATTGGAATGTAATTAATTTTGGGTAACCCTTATCAGAATTCATATCCCCTTCCAGTAATCGAAGCGAGCAATACAAGGTATTTGCATGTATAACCACATTATATAAAATCCCATTTCCAAATGGCTGCACTCGCGTGAGAATGGTATTGTTGCGGTTGAATGTGGACACGAGTTAAAAGTTCATTGCAAGCTGGTCAGAATGACACTTGGAAAATTTGTTCGTTAAAACAGACCTAACGTGTTAATAACCATTCCATTATCATCTACCCATCTCAAAGCGACACGGCTGAGTATTTTTTAGCTAATTTTATTTATATTTCATCATAATCCCAGTAAGTTTTGTTCGTTAAAACAGACCTAACGTGTTAATAACCATTCCATTATCATCTACCCATCTCAAAGCGACACGGATGAGTATTTTTTAGCTAATTTTATTTATATTTCATCATAATCCCAGTAAGTTTTTACAAATAAATAACATGATTTGCTTAGATAGTTGCGTTTTGATATATAGAGTAGGCCAGGGTAAACAAAACTGTATATTTTGGCAATGAAACGAGATTTTCAAAATCTGATGTATTACACTCAAATGACTTTCTCTAGCTGTTCTACAAATGAACTTCTTACAAAATATTCTTCTTCTTTCTACACCACTCTAAGCGAGATAAATATTAGCAGACTGTTTTTATTACTTAGTTCTTTATAAGTAGAAGGGAATTAAGAGAACACACTAAACTAAAGCGATAGTCAAATGTTTTAAAAGCTGTCGTTATGCGATTGTCATTGCAAATCGCTTCTTTGCTTGGTCAGGAGTAGCACAAAAGAAAATCGGACAGTTCCTGTCTGAGAAAAGTATAAGCACTTAACAATTGAAACCAATAACAAGGAATATCTCGGAAACGGTTACCTCCACAACAAAAATTTAAAGGGTGTATTTTGACGAGATTTATATTTTTCGTGCAGTAAGTTTTTGTCTATCTCTTACAGTTAAGCAGTTAAACAAAATTCGGCAAAGTTCATCCGTAATAAAGAGGTCTTCAGAGGCTATTCCCGGAAAATTCAAGGCATACATTCTATTTGTGATGTAGATATCTTTCATATACGATATTTTAAACAATATTGTTAGCCATTTTTGAGAAAATCAAAATTTTCAAAAAACTTTCCATGTAAAGGGTAGTTTGTGGTGGGGGGGATTTGCTTGAAAATCTTCGTGTCGCATCCTTGGAAGACACCGAACGTAAATACCAAGTTTAGTATTTAACAGTCTTTTCGTTTTTGAGCTATGCTGCTCTCAGACACACACACACACACACACACACACACACATACACACACGGACATTTTTTCTAAAAATACCCCTTTTTTATTCAAGGGGTCTCAAAATATGTATTTCCGGTGAAATCTCGGGTATCGGGTTTTTGGATACCCTCACTATACATTCTGTACGTAGTGCGTGTAGAGAAAGTAAAAACAAAAACAATGAACAGTGCTCTCAACCGACTTTTGACTTAGGGCATAGTTTTTACTATCTCTATACGCACTATGTATATAGTGTATAGAGAAGGTATTATATTCTACCCAAGAATTCGATACCAAGATTTCACCGGAATCACATGTTTTGAGACTCCCTGAATCCAAAAAAAGCATTTTTAGAAAAATGTCCGTGTGTGTCTGTGTGTATGTGTGTGTATATGTGTGTGGGCAGCATAACGCAGAAACGAAAGGACTGTTAAAGCCCAAACTTGGCATTTAAGTTTGGTATCTTCCAAGGATGCGACACGAAGATTTTTCAAGAAAATCCCCCCACCCCAAACTACCCTTTACATGGCAAAATTTTCGAAAACTTTGATTTTCTTAAAAATGTCTCTAACGATTTTGATTAAAATATCGTATATTAAAGATATTTACCTGACAAATAAAATGTATATCTTGAATTTTCTGGGAATAGCCTCTGAAGATTACTTTATTCTGGATACATTTTACGGAATTGTGCATAACTGCTAAACCGTAAGAGATGGACAAAAACTTACTCTACAGTAAATGTAGTTCGCGATAAAACACACAATTTATGCCATGTACATTTTTTTCGTGGAGTTGATAATTTTTAAGATATTTTTGGTTTTTTGTTTCTGCTTTGAAAAACATAATTTTCTCATACAGGAATTTGTTACCTCCTGTCCATACAAACAAAAGAACTTCAGTTACATAGCAACCAACTTTTGGCTATCATTTTAACGTATGGTACTCCCTCATTTCGCTTCTACTTACAAGGAAGCAAATAATAAGACTATTTCTGCTAATGTTTCTCGATTAGCATGAAGTAAATAGAAGCATAAGCTTTTTAACTAACATTTCTTGCAGAGATGTAGAGAAAGTCATGTGAATGGAACATATCAGATTTTTTTAGAACTGGGGTCTCATTGAAATCTTACATTTTCTGCATGTTTCGCACTATTTTTACAACGCGCTTATTATTAAGTGATTTTAAAAGCAGATTAATTAGTAGAAAGGTGTTTGAGTTTTAACAATAAATGTTATACTTTCAACTATGATTAAATACCTAATTCAGTTTTCGCTTGCAAGCGATACTACAATGTTTCGACATAAGAAGGAACCTGCGTGCAAAAATTATCCTAATGAAGATCTTGAAAACGGCGTTAAAGAAGTGAGAATACTGATAAATTATTTCAGAATCAGGATGCTGAAAATAACACATAAATAGTACAATTCTTTCGTACAAGTTCCGTGTTGATAATGAAGAAAATCCAGGACACCCCACAATTTTGAATCAAGAAGAGAAATTAATTTATAATAACTTTTAAAACTTTTTATAATAGGGTGGTAACAATAAAAATATTTTAAAAAGATAAATTGGTGTCAAAATATTTTGCGTGAAAATAAAGGCGATGTAAAAGCGGCCCCAACATACGGGAAAATTTAACCGAAATGGAAATGAAGTTTTATTTTTGGACGCTCTTTAACTGTTGTGCTTCTCAGCGTCCCATTCTGTATTGGGCGTGAAAGGGATTTTACGCCCGAAAAACTCCATCGTCCTCCTACGGTTTAGAACCCTCGGCCATGGATATATGAGACTAGTATGGTAATCACTACACCACGGAGGAGCACAAATTGACCTAAGGAAAACTGGTTGTGGTCCTTTTGAGATTTCATTTGTGTAGAAAAATACCATATGGGATTTTTAGTTTAAGGTTCAGTTGGTGCAATAAATTATACTGGTTACATCTTAACTGCCTTCGAAAATATGTCAAAGTAGCCCCTGTTTACGGTAACACATACACGCTTTACGCAGGTAATGCGTGTCCATTCAATAAGGAAAACACCAGTAAACCTAATATGAGGGGATACCGAAAAATTTTAGGTTACAATGTTTCTAAAAACAAAAGAAATGTTACTTTCTCGATAATGTTTCGTGAGTTAATTTGCTGCGTAGTTTTTCGATTTGCTCTAATAGTTAATTATTATTTTGTAAAGATATTTCTTTCACCCAAAAATTAATATGCCTGGAGAAAGTTTTAAAGCTATGATGTTTTAAACATCAACACTTAAACAATGTGAAGGTCGGCTTAGAAATGCATATGACAAAGAAGCTCCGTAAAAAGAAGTGTTTTTTTTTAGTAATGAATTTCGTGAAGGACGCACAAGAAGTGCTGGTGTTATGAAAATATTGTCCATGTTAGAGTATTGCTTGAAGAAGATCAACGGACATCTTATGAATTTATTCGGATGACATTGGGCATTTGAGTAAAATCCAACATATTTCACATTAACAGTTGACGCGAGAAAATTTTGTTGTCGATGAGTTCTACATAAACTGACTCCCGATTCAAAACAACACTGATTGGTTTAGGAGGGGAAAGAAAAAAGAAAAAAACACGTATAGAAAAATTATTCCAAGATGGCACTTCAAATTTGGTTACTATTGATGAATTTTGGATGTAGTGTAATGATCCAGAAAAGAAAAGTCAATCCGCTCAACAGATCTTTGACGGGTCAACAAAACTACAAAAGTATAGAATTCGTAGTGAAGAAGTAATAAGATTCTCTCTCTCCCTCCCTCTCACTCGGGGTATTTTGTTATCATAGTGTTAGAAGATAGACGTACCGTTACTGCCGATGTTTACACAAATGTATGTTTACCGCAAATTAACATAAAAAGCCTAGAGGAAAAGTAGTTGTACATCATGAGAACGCAAAATATACCTCAGTGTCCGGATACCCTTTTAGTCAGCACCATGGGTCCTCTCCCATACAGCCCTGTGATGTATTGTTGCTTATTAAACAACTTGGAGTCACTTTTTGGTCATCTGATGAAGCAGTGGAACATTATAAAAATCTGGTTTTTGAAGTGTCTCAGGAGAGTGGTGTCATTGATTTAAGGACGATTTCATCGAATGCAAAAATGTATCGATGTTAAAGGGAAATATTTTAAAAGACAATAAAATAATTTTAAAATGTTAAAACTTATTCTTGTGTGATGGCAGCGTCGCCGTCATATCTACTGTCGCCCTCCGTGGTGTAATGGTTACCATGCTAACTTCGTATACCCAAGGTCGCGGGTTCAAACCCGGCGGAGGACGATGGATTTTTTCGGGCGTAAAAATCCTTAGCATGGCTTCCTTCGGAAGGGAAGTAAAGCTGTGGGTCCCGTGTCGTAGATTTACGGCACGTAAAAGAACCTCAAGCCTGATAAGAGAGGCCTCTGAGCAAAATTAAGCGATCTTTCACGCCCAATTTAGAATGGGACGCTGAGAACCAAAGCAGTTAAAGAGCGTCCATAAATAACAGGCCATTTCTTTTTTCTTTGTCATATCTACTAGTGACAGGTCGAAGGAGTTTGAAAGGAACTATTCTTCCTTCAGAAGTGTGAAGTAACCATTCCATTATTCGGAGCTGACACTTCTTTATTCCATCACTGTCGGAGTTCCAAATAATATTACTTCCACTTCCACACTTGTAATTCCAACATTGCATTAATTGTATTGCCATTTCAACATCTAATGTGTACCACGTTATGCGTTTTATTTAAAAGTCGTCATAACGTTGAATATAATTTATTTAAATGAATGAGATTACACCAGTGCAGGCTGCGCCATGTTATAATTTAAAAAAAAAAATGTATATAAATTAAATGAATTTTGATAATAAATGGATGAATTCGAGTTTGGATCATTAATGGAAAATTTAGGTTAAGTATGTTATAACAATATAGCAATTATTAATGGAATGAACGGTTCGTTTGAACGTTACATACAGAATTCCAAACATGCGCAGAAGCTTTGCTTTTTCTGATGTAACACTTTAATGCCAGTTGTGCTTCTATCTTTAGTTAAAATTTCCAGCTACTCATACTCTCCACATCATGAAGTAGCGATATTAATAACACAATATTGCAGTGTGTTTGTACGGCAAATGTTGCTTTTCATTTCTTAAGGCAACATTTCATATAACTGCGTGTTTTAGCCTAAAAATTAAACGCGTCCCTTACGTGAAAGGTACGGTTTATGCATAATTCCCAGTCAAAATATATTTTAATCTGTTAAATAGCTAATGTAGGAAAAAGAATTAGTGGCACCAGGAAACACTTAAAGCTCCATAACGAGCGATAAAAAGCTACAATACATTTAATCGTGAATTGCCGTAAATTATAATAAAATGCCTCATTTAAAAAGTTGATAAGTAACTTCCACACTTCAGATTCGCCAGCCTCATTTCATTGAAAATATTTGCGTTTACCGAAGTTGGAGAGGCAGTGAAACAAGAATTTTATGCAATTGCAAATTTTCCTTGCGTCAAGCATCACAGAAATGTACTCATGTACTCATTTTGTCATTCGTGGGTATAATGCAGAAGTATATAGACAGGAGTTCATTTTCCCTTAATACTTCAAGTGAATTTCAACGCAAATGTACAAATAACTGATTTAGTAGCACGCTGGGAGGATTTGTTTATGACACCTTATGTTTGAGAACAGTAGGTTGAGAATGCTGTTCGAGTCTTCGCTAAGGAACTTCGCATGCTTCATGACCCAGTGAACAATAGGTATTGTGCCTATTTTGTACACACAACTCCTTGGCTTACGCAAGAACGGAAGTGGATACGTCACTTATGCGCGTCAACCCTTTGGGAGATGACTACCAAGCCCTCGGTGGGGGCGACAGTTATAGCTCCTGTATACTAAACTCTCCAGGTTATTAGCCAGAGGATAGGCGTCATAACCCATTTCCCATGGATATCGGGAGCTACTGCCCCGCTGAGTCCTACCCAATCCGAACAGCTCCTTGACGTGAGCGGCTCAGATGTTCATTCTAGCGTACTTGTTGCATGAGTGCTAGGTCTTCCGCAAGTGAAGAGATCCGAACCTCCCCCTACGAGGGCTGTTCGAGACAAGTAAACTGTATAGTAACTTCTTACCATTAAGGTATTCTAATTACTAAGCATTCTGCGTGGTGGCAAAGGTTATAACGAATGATGCGCCCACTTTTTGTTTTCGAAGCCACAGTCACAGCCATACTTAGTAACGAGTCACCATTGTTGACGAACCTCATTTTATGTGATTATCTACGCCGAAAATTGACGAAGGTTAGGTTGACGTCCCGAACCTAAATTTACCTCGCCGTGATATAACCCAACATTAGTCTTTTTAATACATTTACCAGAATTGTCTATGGAATAGCATAAATACTAAAATAAACTCTTTTCACATCCGCAAAGTCATAATCACTGAGGAAATGTTTGGTTTATTCATTCGTGCATATCGCAAAAATAAGCTTCAAACTCAGAATTGCATTAAATGTTGCTAATGCTCAACGGCATTTAAATGGTGAGGGAGTGCTTAGAAAGCAAAGAGTAGCTCAAAATGACGAGGTAAAATAGGCTTCTGTGTACTGCATAACTTGGAATATACTGATTTTAATTTCTCGATTTTAACACATTTCATTGCAATGTGAAAACCGGAAAATAGAACCCTAGAGCTATTTTATCGTGTGATGTTAGGATTTATACCGTGGGTCTAAAACAAGACTAGAACAGAAGAATAACTGCTGCACCTACCGCTAGGTTTGTTCTCAAGTTTATGGAAACTTGTATTGTGTGTCAAAATTTTGAATCCTAGCAATTAATTGCTCTTGCTTGAAGATCGGTAGCTCCCAAGCATATGATAGGCCATGGAAGAGCGGCATTTGGGCCTGCTCGTTCCCCTTATCTGATTAGGTGAACGTTTTGAATACTACGGCACCAGGGGAAGAATGTTAGCAAACCTAGGAGTCGTCTAGAATATGATACAAGGGTATTTTATACTGCTGCCCATTTTGAGTACAATATGTGGAAACAAAAAGTCGCGATGTTGCACAATGTGTCCCTCGTGTTCCCAGTGTCAGAAGGTGGAAGATGAGTCGGGTTCCGCATGTCACGTCCCTGGCGCTGCGCCGGCCAGCCGGCTGGACCGGTCCGCGTAAGCACCCAAGCAGGAAGTAGCGCGCCGGGGAAAAGGCCAAGGACGGGGCACGAATATTAAGTGCGTCACGCATTTGATTGCCGCTTGTACAGATGTAAAGAATGGGAGCAGCTTCGCCCGCATAACAATTAGTATGTTCGGGGGTCAAACGTGAGGAAGCATTATCGTTAAGATACTTGGTGTTCATACTATTGTACCTAAGCATTACGAACTACATCGTTTCCTATGTCGATATGCCTTTGGAATTCATTCTAATACCACGAGTCAGGAAGGAGGTAGCGAGGAAGTATTGCCAACTTGGCAGATTTTGTGCTAACCCTGAAGTATCTGAAACCACTTTGGTAACTCAAATTTGGCAATTGGTTATCAGAAAACTTTCACTCCATAAGTATCTAAACTTTCTTTTCCCATTACAATTACAGTAGGGCTCTAAGGGAATAATAATAATAATAATAATAATAATAATAATAATAATTTCAGTTAATCACAATGAAATCTGCACAAATAATAACTAAATAATAACCTCAGCAGCTCACTGAAAATTAAATTGGGTGTTATTATGAATGCTCTTTAGCTGCTATGGTTCTTTGCGTCCCATTGTATATTGGGCGTAAAAGGTCGCTTAACTTTTCTCAGATCTCTTTATCAGACGAGGTAAATTTACGACATGGGACCAACAGATTTACTTCTCTTCCGAAGGAAGCCGTGCTAAGGGTTTTTACGCCATCAAGCACTCCGCCGGGTTTGTTCCCAAGTTTGTTCTCTGAAACAACAGTGTCTGTATTCTGCATAGACTCCTGAAAATACTATCGTAAATTGCATTACTGGAATGTTAATACGAACACCAAATTTAATTCAAATTGGATAAGTACGTTGCAAATACCTATATATATTATATAAATTCAAATACATTTTTATGTATTAATTGCCCTTTCCTTACTCCTATCGTTTAAAATAAAGAAGCAAAGAAGCTTTCCTGGCGACGAACACCTAGAGTAAGTACTTATTTATTTGCCGCTAGATGGCCGTAGTAGTATTTCCCCTCCCCTTTCAATATTAAGGTAACGCACCAGTTTATCGAGACAATGACGCAAATCAGCAGTGAAGTTCAAATACATTTTTATGTATTAATTGTCCTTTCCTTACTATTAACGTTAAAAAAAAAGGAATCATAGAGGCTATCCCGGCGACGAACATCTAGAATAAGTACTTATTTATTTCCCACTAGATGGCCGTAGTACTGCTCAGTTTTTTCTCCCCATTCAATGTTAAGGTCACGCAACAGTTTATCCAGACAACTAGGCAACGCAGCAGTGAAATTCAAATACATTTTTATGTTATAACTGTTCTTTCCTTACTCCTATGGTTTAAAATAAACAAGCAAAGAAACTTTCCTGGCGACGAATATCTAGAGTAAGTAATTATTTCTTTGCCGTTAGATGACCGTAGTACCCTCAACTTTTCTTCCCCATCAATGCTAAAGGAATGCACCCGGTTATGGAGTCAATGGCACAAGATAACAGTGAAAATCGCGTATATTTATGTACTAACTTCGTTTCCTTGGTCATGTCGTTTATATAAAAAAAACAATAAATAAGCATTTATGTTGTAATTCTTTAAAATTAACAAGTTATAAGCTATACACATAACAATAATCCTTGGAATCTGAAAATGGCGGAGACCTGGATAGTAAACCAGTTTAGGTTAACTTCCTATTGCAGATGTTGGTTATTAGAAGCTATGTGGTACGAACTAGCTGAAGATGATTTCATCAGAACATGACGATATCCCTGACACCATCACATGCAATTGCGATGCTCTTAATACGTCTGATCAAGTACTATTTTGAGTTAAATGGAAAAATTTAATATGCAAATCTATCATCAAATTAAAGCTTATTACTTGCCCAACCAGATCTACTTGCGTTTTAGTTATGTCATTGTTAGCCTAGAATGGATGTTTTGACATACAAGAAACTAAAGAAAGAAGTGTAAAACATTAGGAGTAAAGGAAAGAAAGAGATCCAGAAGAAGCATGAACGTTACTTTGTGATTTTCTCCTTAATATAAGTCATTACCTATTTCAGCATTTTCCCGCTACACTATGAAAGCGCTGCCATTATTGTTAATATGCCATCGGTATCCTTGCTTACCCACGCTGGTAACTGCATATGCCATCCTTTCCACACTGCTTTATAGGTGCGCTGACTTCCTCCTTTTCGCGACACCAACAATATATGCTACATTGCGCAGATCATTGAGCTTAGCAGATGCAAAGGCATTATTAGACATTGGCAGTGGGAAAATTCCTGTTAATACTTCCACTGGCCTCATTTCGTTTCCACCAAAATGTCACTTCACAATGTCAAAGGAAGAATTAATATCGAAAGTTTTCCCAAAAATTGGGTAAATTACAAAAATCTGATGTGTTCCATTCACATGACTTTCTCTACATCTCTGCAACAAAGTATTGTTAAAAAGCATATGCTTCTATTTACTTCATGCTCATCGAGAAAAAAATAGCAGAAATAGTCTTATTGTTTGTTTCCTTGTAACTAGAAGCGAAATAAAGGATTACCAAGGGCTAAAGTGATAGTCAAAAACTGATTGCCCGCCTGGGTAGTGTGGTGATAGCGTGTCTGCCTCACATTCAAAGGTCGTGAGTTCGAATCTCGCTTAGGGTGAGTTGCCCGGATAAAGTTTTTTCGGGGTTTTCCCTTTTCCTGAGAAGACGAATGTCGAGTAACTTTAAGCTCCGCGGACCCCGAGATCATTTGAGCATCATTTCATCAATGCTATTCGTTGTCCGATATGACCTACCAGGTTAAAGGTCGTTAAGCTAAAAAAAAAAAAAAAAAACTGGTTGCTACGTGTTTGCAGTTCCTTTGTTTGTATATATGGACAGGACTTGAAAAACTCCTGTATGAGAGAAGTATAAGTTTTTCAAAGCTGAAACTAAAAACAAGGAATATCTTAAAAACGTTCAGCTCCACGAAAAACAAACGTATGTAACATAAATTGTGTGTTTTAATGTAATCTACATTTTCTCTGTGGTAAGTTTTTGTCTATCTCTTACGGTTTAACAGTTATGCAAAATGCCGTAAAATTCATCCAGAGTAAAGTAGTCTTCAGAGACTGTACCCAGAAAATTCAAGGTATACATTTTATTTGTCAGGTAAATATCTTTAATGTACGATATTTTAATCAAAATCGTTAGAGCCATTTCTTAGAAAATCAAAATTTTCGAAAAAAACTTCCATGTAAAGGGTAGTTTGGTGTGGGGGGATTTTTCTCATTATCTTCGTGTCGCATCCTTGGAAGATACCAAACCTAAATACCAAATTTGGTTTTCAACGAATTTTTCGTTTTTGAGCTATGCTGCCCACAGACACACACACACACACACACACACACACACGGACATTTTTCTAAAAATGCTCTTTTTTTATGGATTCAGGAGGTCTCAAATTATGTATTTCTGGTGAAATCTCGGTAGCGAATTTTTGGGTGCATTACAATACCTTCTGTATACACTATGTACATAGCACGTATAAAGAAAGTAAAAATTGTATAATATAAATTGTATATACATTTTTTGTGTGGTAAGTTTTGTCCATCTCTTACGGTTTAGCAGTTATGCAAAATTCCGTAAAATTCATCCAGAATAAAATAGTATTCAGAGCCTATTCCCAGAAAATTCAAAATATACATTTTATTTGTCAGGTAAATATCGAGAATATACGATATTTTAATCAAAATCGTTAGAGCCATTTTTGAGAAAATCAGAATTTTCGAAAAAAGTTTCAGGTGAAGGGTAGTTGGGCTGGGGGGATTTTTTTTGTTGCAAAGCTTCGTGAACTTGGTATTTAACGGTCTTTTCGTTTTTCAGCTATGCTGTCCAGACACACGCGAACACACACGCACACACACATGGACCTTTTTCCAGAAATGCTTTTTTTCGGATTCAGGGGGCCCAAAACTTGTATTTCCGGTGAAATCTCGGTGTCAAATTTTTGGGTGAAATGCAATACTTTCTCTATACACTATGTACATAGTACGTGTAGAGAAAGTAAAAAAAAGTTATTGTTCTTAGAATACTTTTGTCGTTTATAATGTTACAATATATATGTATGTTTGCGCATTCTGGGAAATTTTAGTTGTAATTAAAACCCGAGTCGCGTGAAACATTTTGAAAGTGTGAAAACGCAGTTTTGAGGCGGGGGGGGGGATGCTTTTTAATGAAATATATTCTAGGAAACAGGTGTGTTGTATATGATCTTTAAATGGTTGTAGATCCCAAAACAAGGGGAAGGCAGATTTCGTGTTGATTCTCTATGGATGCCGAAAGGTCCCAGCTACTATTTGCTCTAAGAAAGCAGTTTTGGAACTTTTGACCGATTGTAGGCAAACTTCCTGTGCCCCTTAAAGTGTTCATATCAAAAATCTATTTTAATCGTATGATAAAATGGTGTATAATATTTCCAATTATATTGTTCTATTCAGAGAAAGCAGCTGCCAATATTCAAAACTTAGAGTTGTTAATTCGAAATTGTAACAAGAATTGACATAATTTTAGCGAAATGTAGCGTGTTTCCGATAGCCGATTTTGCTCCCATGCGTGATTTCCTAGTGATATGAGATTTCTTAAGAAAGATAATTTTCATATTGTTAAAATATTATATAGTGAAACGCTTTTGTTGCATTTGATTCCAAGGGTTCCAGTCATTAATCGTTTGAGAAAGTCAAATCGCTGCAAAAGTTTCCAAATAAACGTTTCATTAGGAGATGTACTTTGAGTGCAGTACTCCAGTGCTTTTGTTTTGTATTGTGTAATTAACAAACACATTATGAACATGATGCGTTTTTCAAGTTTTCTTTTCTTTGAAGTGTGCTCTGCATTCTTGTTTTTACAGAACCGTCTATTTCTTAAGTAAGAAAGTAATAAAGTTACATTATTGTAAAAATAAAGTGTATATTCGTGCGTGTGTGCGTGCGCGCGTATGTGTGTGTGATCTATATTTTGGTTAAGGAAACTCAACTGCTTAGGCATGGTACGTTGAACATAGTTTTGTTCGGTCAGTTAGTACCTATGTGGTGCAGCGGAACGCACATGGTACATGCAACTGTCAGAATTCAGAAGCAACGTTAGTTTAAGTAAATGTGGTTAAATGTTATCAGCGTGTCAATCAGCTAAACCATCGATGTCGAGCAGCACTAATGAAATAGTCTGCGTATTTTGATGAAATACAAACACAATATGGGGCCTGAATTGAGAATCGAACCCACTTTATTTCTAGCTTTTTTGCTTTGTTTGAAAGCAATATCTCTTGCCACATAAAGTGCTGGATGCACTGATTAGGTCTAACCTTAAGGTTAACCTCTTCACTTCGACTTGATTGGAAGCAATTTCACCGTGCCAACGTAACTTAACGTTCGCGGATGCACTGATTAGGTCAAACCTTAGGGTTAACACTGTACATTCGCAATGAACTGCAAGTGTGGCTCATGTCACTACTGCACACGTATTTTAGCTACCTCCTACCATAGTTACAGGAGCTGATCATAATGTTCTGTATGGACCCGTTTATCTTTAAAAGTAGTTTCAGAAATATTCGCTTCCATTACCAAATTATGGAGCGAATATTCTCGTTTTAATATGCTGAGAGAACAACAATTGGGGTTCACGTGTTTTTCCAAACTATTGTTTTATTAGTTTTACATTTTGGGGTGGGGGAACTATACCTATAGATTTTTCTCTTTTTACATTTTCTAATACTTATAGTAAAATGAGGAAGCTTTGCATTCTACCCAAGCATTTGATACCGAGATTTCAACAAAAATACAAGTGTCCTCCCTCCCTACCGAATGACAAATACCGTCTTCAAAAAAACTGCCCAAGCTCGTGTGTCTCTGTGAACAACATAAATCAAAAACGAATTTATTAATTATAAATAATGATTTATTTCAACATTTGTATACTGTCTCTCAAAAACACATTAAAGAAACTGATCTATACTTTTTCGAATAAAGTTCCAATTTTGAGAAATAAATTATTACATTTTAAAAAATAAAGAGTTTTGCAGAATACGAAAAGTAATACGTTTTTACACTAATAAAACTATAATAAATATGACACATATATTTGTAAACTCACTGTAAAACTGGATTTTATGTAAATGTTTTTAAAAATGCGTCACAAGGCTTAATTTTATTAGCACAATGAATTAAGGGAATCAATATTATTATGTAAATACCCATTCAAGGTAGAAACTTGATATATGGAAAAATTATCACTCGAAATGTGTATAATAAATAGTATAAATTTAAATGAAATATCTTACACACTGTAAATTTTTCAACTATCACACTTTAATATCATCTTAGAATTTAAATTCAGTATCCTCCAAGGATCGGTCCGAAGATTTTCAAGAAAATATCCGATCATAAACTTTCGTTTACCTGAAAAAGTGTCATTGTTTTCTCAAAAATGTGTCGAACCATTTTTATTTAAATACCATACGTTGAAGATAATTGCTTATAAAATATGTACCTATGATAATTCTGGGAGTAATTTGTGAGGTCCTCTTTATCCTGAATCACTTGCATAATTTTACAAACCGCAATAGGAGGGAAAAAATATGGTGTGTTCCATTCACCTGACTTTCTGTACATCTCTGCTAAAACATATTGTTAAAAAGCTTATGCTTCTATTTATTCATGCTAATGGAGAAACAAAACTAGCAGAAATAGTCTTATTACTTGCTTCCTTGTAAGTGGAAGCGAAATAAGGGAGTACCATAGGTTAAAGTGATAGTCAAAAGCTGGTTGCTTTGTGACAAGTTCCTTTGTTTGAATGGACAGGAGTTGACAAATTCCTATATGAGAAAATTATAAGTTTTCATAGCTGAAACCAAAAACAAGGAATATCTCAAAAACAACCAACTTCACGAAAAAAATGTATGTAACTTAAATGGTGTGTTTTAAAGTGGTCTACATTTGTTGTGCGGTAAGTTTTTGTCCATCTGTTACGGTTTAGCAGTTATGCAAAGTTCCGAAAAATTCACACAGAATAAAGTAGTCTTCAGAGGCTATTCCCAGAAACTTCAAAATAAAACATTTTGTCAGGTAAGTATCCTTAATATACAATGTTTTAATCAAAATCGTTAGAGCTATTGTTTAGAAAATAAAAAGTTTCGAAAAAAGTTCATGTAAAGGGTAGTGTGGGGTGGGGGGATTTTTCTCAAAATTTTCGTGTCGCATCCCTGGAAGATACCAAACTTAAATAACAAGTTTGGTATTTTAGCGACTTTTCGTTTTTGAGTTATCGTGTTCACAGACACACGGGGACACACACACACACACACACATGGGCCTTTTTCTGAAAATGCCTTTTTTGGATACAGGGGACCCTAAAACATATATTTCCGGTGAAATCGCGATACCGACTGTTTTGGTGGAGTATACACGATGTAATAGTACATAGTATGTGTAGAGAAAGTAAAAATGTTACAAAAAAAAAACGAACAAAAAAAAAACAACAAAAACTGTTCCATTTACATGACATTCTCTATCTGTTCTGAAACAATTCTTACAAAATATTATTTAGTGTAGATTATAATGAAGATAAACATTAGCAGAAATTGTCTTATTACGTGTTTCTCTCTAAACAGAGGGAAATAAGGGAATAATTTAGGCTGAAGAGATAGCTAAATCTTTAAAAAGCTGTTGCTGTGAAACATTTCAAGTTCGGTTCTCTTTCCATGGCCAAGAGTAAAACTAAAGAACGATGAAATTAAAAATAACTTTCCGTTTGAGAAAAGTTTAATCAGTTTACAACTGAGCTAATAATAAGGAATATCCTGGAAATAGTTAACATTACTGTAATTAAGGATATCTACATCTTTTGTGTAGTAAGTTTTTGACTATATCTTACGATTTGCTAGTTATGCAAAATTCCTCTAGAAAGAAGAGTTCTTTAGAGGTTATTCCCAGAAAATTCAATTAATTTGGATGTAAACATCTTTAACATACGGCATTTTAATCAAAATCGCTAAAATAATTTTTTGGAAAATCGAAAATTTAAAACATATCCTATGCAAGGGGCATTTTGGTGGTGGGGAGACTTTTCTGAAAATCTTAGTTTCGCTCTTGGGAGATACTAAACTTAAATACCAAGTTTTTTTTTTTAATTATGCTGTCCACACACACACACACACACACACACACACACACACACACACACACAGACACACATTTTTATAAACATGTTTTTTTTTTTTTTTTTTTTGACTCAGGAGTTCTGTGAAATCTCGGTATCGAATTTTTGGGTGGAATACAATACCTTCTCTTTCTATTACTACGTTGTACATACATGCTAGAGAAATAAAAATCAGATATATTTAAGGGACACAATTTATGTCAAATAAAAGTTTACTGGCTTAAGCATTTACACACAGTGCTATCGCTTTTGCCTCTAGTACAGCAGTCACAAGTTCTTAGTGAAAATGTATCTCGAATGACAAGAAGTAGATAGAACAAGCTTATGTGGGAAAAGTTGTAGAAGAGTTAGTAGAGAAATCATGTGAATGCAAAAAGTCGCCTTCCGTGTAATGGTTAGCATTGCTAATTTCATATACCTAAGGTCGCAGGTTCAAACCTGCCGAAGAACGATGCATTTTTTCTGGCGTGAAAATCCTTAGCATGATTTCCTTCGTAAGGGAAGTAAGGTCGTGGGCCCCGGGTGGTAGATTTATGGCACGTAAAAGAACCTCAAGCCTGATAGAGAGACCTCTAAGCAACTTTAAGCGGTCTTTCACGCCAGTTTAGAATGGGACTTGAGAACCACAGCAGTTAAAGAGCGTCCATAAATAAAACGCTATTTCATTTCATGAGAGTGCAAGAGTAAGGTTTTTTAGAATTTGTGTGTGTGTGTGCGCGCGCGCGCGCGCGCGTTTTCCTTCCTATATAAAGGCTAGTTTCGTTTCCAATCTTTGGTAGATGCTGAACTTAAATAGATCCCGATTATTAACAAACTACAGATAATAATCACGTGCTGTTTTTATTATTATTATTATTATTATTATTATTATTATTATTATTTGACATGAGCCAAGCCTACTTGGCACTCTAGAAATTTCACTTAACATTTAAAATTGAAATAGAATTTCGCCACAAATTCATAAGTTTCTCAGTTCCTTGGCCGACTTACTCATCTGGGTGGACGGCGCGTCCTTTCTCACTGCGCTGTCCTCTGGCAGTAGGTCTGATCAACTTGGAAATCAGCTGCTTGTTAATTTTCGTATCAATATAAATTCTTGATTAAATAAAAATGTTTCCTCATGTTAATTCTGCAGCTATCCTCGGTGATTTTAATAAAGTTGCGTCAAAGTTAATGAAAGTACACGGAAGTCCCAGAAAATAAATATAGAACTGGATAGGCGTTTGTAAGAATTATTTGTTGCAGCATCAGCAGAGAAAGTTATGTAAATCTAGCACATCAGATTTTTACTTTCTCTACACGTTCTATACACATAATAGTAGAGAAGGTATTGTATTTGATCCAAAAAATGATACAAAGATTTCACCGGAAATATATGTTTTGGAGTCCCCTGAAACAAAAAAAAAAGTATTTAAGAAAAAGTCCATGTGTGTGTGTGCGCGCGCGCGCCAGTGGACAGCATAGCTCAAAAACGAAAAAGTTGTATAATACCAAGCTTCGCACTTAAGTTTAGTATCTTCCAAGGATGCGACATGAGTTTCAAGAAAATCAATCCTCCCACACTTCCCTTTACATGGGACTTTTATTGAAATATATTTTACTCAAAAATGACGCTAACGATTTTAATTAAAATAGCCAATATTAAAAAGATTTACATGGCAAATCAAATGTAAGCCTACCTTGAATGTTTTTGGGAATACCTCTGAAGACCTCTTCTGGATGATTTTTGCGTAGCTGCCAAACCGTAAGAGTTAGGTTAAAACTTACTACATAAAATTATAGATCGCATTAAGACACACAATTTATGCCATATACATTTTTTTGTAGAGTTAACCCTTTGCGAGATATTCCTTGTTAATGGTTTAAACTTTAACAACTAACTTTTCTCAAACAGGAAGTGATCTTTCATGTCATCTCTCTTTTTTACTCCTGGCCATGCAAAGAGAATCGAACTTCAACTATACACATAGCCACCAACTTTTAAAACATCTGACTATCGATTTAGCTTAGTGTATTCCCTATTTCGCTGCTTCTTAGAAGGAAACAAGTAATAAAACAATAATGTAGATAAAAGAATAATCTTTTGTAAGAATAATTTGTTTGAAGAAAGGTAGAGAAAGTCGTGTAAATATGACTAAGATTTTTAGTATGTTACCCTCATTTAAGTTTTAAATCCATATGATCTAAAAGTAAACGATTCGACTTCTAGAAGCAACAGCATCTTCAACTATAGTTAGTAATACTTTTCAGGCTATGGAGTATGCTGACCACTACACTGAAGTAGTCGTAAAAAAAAAAAAAAAAAAAATTACTGAAACAAATTACTATTAATAAGCTTGTTCTTCTACTTTATGTTAATCGAGAAACGGTCTTATTATTATTTTCTTATAAGTAGGAGGGAAATAAGGGAATACATTGGGCTTATCCGACAGTCATATGTTTTAAAATGTGTTGCTATTGGGATAGAAATCTGTTTCCTTGCGTGACAAATATCCCGTATTAGAAACGTTGTAACTATTTTAAAACTGAAACCAATAACACGAATATCTCTAAAATGGTCAACTATACGAAAAAATGCATATGGCATAAATTATGTTTTAATGAGATCTATATTTCCCGTGTGGTAAGCTTTTGTTTATCTCTTACGGTTTACCAGTTATTCAAAATGCAGATTAATTCATCCAGAATAAAGAGGTCTTCAGAAGCTATTCCCAGAAAATTCAAAATATTGATTTTATTTGTCGTGAAATATCTTAAATATAAGACATTTTAATTAAAATCATTAGAGCCATTTTTGAGAAAATCAAAAATGTCTATTGTTTTCCCATGTAAAGGATATGGGGTGGTGGGATTTCCTCGAAAATCTTCGTGACGCATCCTTGGAAGGTAATGACATTTAATATCAAGTTTGGTGGTGGGGGAGGGGGACGCACACATACAGACATTTTTCTAAAAATGTATTTCCAGTGAAATCTCTGTATCGAATTTTTAGGTGCAATACAATATCTTCTCTATACACTTTGTACACAGTATGTGTAGGGAAAATAAAAATCTGATTAGTTCTTTTCACATGACTTTCTCTACTTCTCTATAGCAAATTATTGTTAAAAAGCTTATTATTCTGCCTTCTTGATGATAATCGAGATAAACATTAGTAGAAATTGTCTTAATTACTTGCTTCCTTGTAAGTAGAAGGAAAATAAGGGTATTCACTAGGCTAAAACGATAGTCAAAACCTTTAAAAGCTGGTTGCCATGTGGTTGAAATCTGTTTCTATGCAGGGGCAGGGGTTTACAGCTTTCCGTGTGAGAAAAGTTTTAAGTAATTTGAATCAGAAACAAATAACAAGCATTATCTCAGAAATGGTCAATTTCACGAAAAAAAACTGTATATGAGATAAATTGTGTGTTTTAACGTGATCTACATTTTTGTGTAATAAGTTTTTGTCTATCTCTTACGGTTTGCCAGTTACGCAAAATTCAGCCAGAATAAAGAGTTCTTCAGAGGCTAGCTCAAGAAAATTCAAGATATACATTTTATTTGCCAGATAAACATCTTTAATACACGGTATTTTAATCAAAATCGTTAGAGCCATTTTTTGAGAAAATCAACATTTTGGATAATTTTTGCATGGACACCACCCACGCGTACCTTTTTCTAAAAATATTTGTTTTTTAGACACAGGGGACCATAAAATATGTATTTCCGGTGAAATCTCGGTATCGAATTTTTGGATGGAATGCAATAACTTCTTTATGCACTACGTACATAGTACATGTAGAGAAAGTAAATATCTTATGGACAGTGCTACTAACTAAACTAATGCTCTCCGTTCTCTATGTAATGGGTTTCATGTGTGTAGGAGATGCTTGCACATGCCTTTCGTTTAGCTACAAAGAGGAAAGCTACTCTGCTGGTTATTGAACGCAGGAAACCATGGCGTAGAAAATTCCACAAGGCAGCTCCACCGTACACTTCAAAATTACAGGATGTAACTCGGCTAGAAAAATAATCGCGGGCTGACATCTCTCTCATTTCCAGCTGAGCACTTTTATGTTTAATAACGCAGCTGGCAAAATTAATACAAATTGCTTATATGCCACCTCTGTTAATTTCAATATTGCACCTCGCCAACTAATAAGTGCCGTGTTGTAACCTGCACTCAAATGTAAAACAGACTGCTCATATATTACAAAATTACTACAAGGTGACGTCGAATACGTGAGATTGCGAGCTGCGATATTTTTGCCAACAGTGGTACAGAGATATTAAAAAAAAAAAAAAAAAAAAAAAAAAAAACACCACTGTTAATTAGCCCGGGGCCGTGTCTTGATTGTTTACATTCACATTACTTTCTCTTTCTTCAACAAATTATTGATCTAAAGGCTATTATTCTATTTGCTTCACATTTAATCCAGATAAGCATTTTCATAACTGTTGTAGATACAGTGTCATAAAGGGATATCATAGGCTAAAGCGCTAGTCAAATCTATTAAGAGTTAATTTCTATGTGATGGCTTTGAAACTCGTTCTTTTTAGGAAAGTATTAGAACTTATAATTCATATCAGTTCCAAGAAAAATCTCGGAAATAGTTAAAACAACAATAAAAACCAATGTGTTATATTCACATTACTTTCTCTAGCTATTTCACAAAGTTTCCTTACAAAACATTACTCTTATCTACGTCATGCTAATCGAGATAAAGATCAGCAGAAATTGTATTATTCCTTATAAGTAGACGGGTAATAAAGGAATACACTAGGCACAGCAATGGCAAAATCTTTTAAAAGCTATCGTTAATGGAACAATTGAAATTCGGCCCTTCTTGTTTTCCCGGAAGTGAAACAAAAAATCTGATGTGTTCCATTCACATGACTTTCTCTATTTCTCTGCAACAAGCTATTGTTAAAAAGCTTATGCTTCTATTTACTTCATACTAATCGAGAAAAAATCAGCAGAAATGGTCCTATTACTTGCTTCCTTGTAAGTAGGAGCGAAGTACGGGAGTACCATAGGTTAAAGTGATAGTCAAAAGTTGGTTGCTATGTGACTGAAGTTCCTTTGTTTGTATGGACTGGAATTGTTAAATTCCTGTATGAGAAAAGTAGGGTTTTTAAAGCTGAAACCAAAAAACAAGGAGTATCTCAAAAACGATCAACTTCACGAAAAAAAAAAAATGTATATAAGATAAATTGTGTGTTTTAAGATGGTCTACATTTTTTGTGTTGTAAGTTTTTGTCCATCTCTTACGGTTTAGCATTTATGTAAAATTCCGTAAAATTCATCCAGAATAAATTAGTCTTCAGAGGCTATTCCCAGAAAATTCAAGATATACGTTTTATTTGTCGTGCAAATATCCTTAATATACGAAATTTTAATCAAAATCGTTAGAGCCATTTTTGAGAAAATCAAAATTTTCGAAAAAAACTCCATGCAAAGGGTAGTTTAGGGGGGGGGATTTTTTCTTCAAAATTTTCGTTTGGAAGATACCAAACTTAAATACCAACTTTGGTATTTTACCGACTTTTCGTTTTTGAGCTATCGTGTACACAGACACACGGACATTTTTCTGGAAATGCTTTTTTTGGATACAGGGGACCCTAAAACATATATATTTCCGGTGAAATCTCGGTATCGAATTTTTGGGTGGAGTGCAATAACTTCTCTATACACTATGTACATATTACGTATAGAGAAATTAAAAATATGAAACAAACGAGATGAAAATTGACTTCCACTTGAAACAATTTTAAGTAGTTTAAAATGAAACCAATAACAATGAAACGGTTTAAAAAAATAAATAAAAGAAAAGAAAAAGGTGAAATGTATATGCCATAAATTGTGTGTTTTAATTAGATCTATGTTTTTGTGTAGTAAGTTTTTACTATTTGTTGCTCTATACCAGTATGTAAAAATCATCCAGGATAGAGAGTATTTCAGAGACTATTCCCAAAAAATTTAAGATAAACAAATTTATTATGTTATGAAAGCGTCTTAAACATAGTCTTTTTAATCGAAATCTGTAGAGCCATTTTTGACAAAATAAAATGTTTCGAAAAATGTGTTATGTAAAAGGTAGTTTTAGGTTGGGGAATTTTCTTAAAATTATAAAGCTATTTTTTTAAATGAAGGTTGGTTATTTCTGATATACTCGAAAGGTTTTCAGGAAGATAACCCCATCTCAAAGTACCCTTATGTGGAGAAAATTTCGTGATTTTCTCAAAATGACTTAAAATTCCGTTTTATGTTTAAGATATTTGCGTTTTGTGTAACATTTATACATTCGACTTTTTGTGAATGTTCTTCTGAATGTCTTTTGTATAATTATGAAGAGAAAGACAAAATCTTACTGCACAAAACAATAGATTCCCTTAAGTATACAATGTGTCATTTTGCGTGACGTTAAGCTTTATATTCTTGGATAGAATTTTAAAATAAATTACTGTCTCCCAATGGCAAATCCTATTGATTTTCTCTCATGGCTATGTAAAGCGTATGGAATTTCAAAGTCATAACCCTACCAATATGTTTTTTAAATCTGACTCGCATTACCTGCTGTATTTTCCTTATACCTACCAAATTAATTTGTGAATATGTAATGAAAGGCTATCTCATTAAAAATAACTCCTCTCTGTAGTGTAGTAGCAGGGTACCTGACTCACATTCAAGAGATCCCGAATTCGAAACTCGGTTAGGGTGAATTACCCGATAAGGTTTTTTACCCCGGGTTTTTCTTTTTCCTCAGAAGATGAATGTCGAGCAACTCTTTAAGTTCTAGAAACCCTAGGCTCATTTGAGCACCATTTAACGCATATCATTCATTCATCATCTGGTACAACCTACTAGATTAACGGACGCAAAACTTAAACAAGAAAGAATGCAAGAAAGAAAAATTGAAAAATACGAGTGTATAAATGAAAAGGTTTTTATAAGAATAGTTTGTAGAAGAGAGAATAGAGAAAACCATCTGAATGCAATACAGCAGATTCCTACTACTTATCTCTACTGCGTAATCGTATTCCACCGAAAAATTTGATTGCCATATTTCATTGGAAATACTTATAGACATATTGAAATTCCCGATTAAAAAAATAAATATAACAAATAAGAAAAAGCCTGTTGATAAAATGACCGCGCGCGTGTGTGTAGGCGGGGGAGGGGGGAACAGAGAACTGCACAATAATTTAAAACCAAAAAGCGCTAAAACACCAAAACTTGGCAACTTGGCATCCCTTGGTCACGTATGTCGCGTCCTATTGGAAATTTTTTGCATTGGCAAAGGTGAATTCTACTAAAAGTGGAAGCTGACGTTAATAAAGTAGACATGTGCTGCCGCACAAAGGCCCCCCCCCAAAAAAAAAAAAAATAAAATAAAGCGTTTTAGGTGTTTAGATCGCAAATTCGATTCTCTAAAGTGTCAATTTCTTATGCTGTTTCTATATGTATGTGTCTGATCGATATAATAAATAGTCACGTCATGTAAATTATTCTATATTTTTGTAGATGCATGTATGTGACAAACGAAAAGTTGAGGATTTGTGATGATTGTCTATGGCTCATGCCAACTTAATAGTTGCAAACTTCCATGGACCTTGAGCTCCTGCATACGCATTTTTTAATTTTATCTGTTCTGAATCCGCATCGCAAATATTCTTAGAATATATTACTGATGCCTACGGAGAAAATAGAATCCGTATCCACAGAACGACAGACAAATCATTTTTATTTGCGCTACCGGATCATAATCTCTGAGGGAGTAAAATACTTATAGATTTATTGCGCTAATCTATGCAGCGTTTTTTACTTTCTCTAGCACGTATGTACAATGTACATAGGGATAGAGAAGTATTGTATTCCATACAAAATCTCGATACCGAGATTTCATCGGAAATACATGTTTTGGGAACTTCTAAATAAAAAAAAATATTACGTTCTCTACATAGTTCATGGTACGTAGGCGGAGAAAGTATTGCACTCCACCCAAATATTCGATAACGAGATTTTTCCAGAAATGCACGTTTTAGGGTCCCCTGTATATATAAAAAGTATTTTTACAAAAAGATCCGCGCGTGCGTGTGAGTGTGTGCGTCACGATAACTCAAAAATGAAAAGTCGATAAAATACCAAACTTCGTATTTAAGTTTATTATCTTCCAAGGAAGCTACACAAAGATTTTGAAGAAAACCTTCCCACTTCAAACTACCCTTTACATTCGAAAATTTTTATTTTCTCAAAAATGACTCAAACGGCTTTGATTAAAACACGATATGTTAAAGATATCTACATGGCAAATTAAATGTATGTCTTGAATTATCTGGGAATAGTCTCTGAAGACCTCTTCAATCTGGGTGACTTTTGCACATCTGGTAAACCGTAAGAAGTAGGCAAAAATTACACTACCAAAAACGTAGAACCATTATAACACACAATGGTGTCATTTTTTTTTTTCGTGGCATTGGCCGTTTTCAAGATATTGTTTGTTATTGATTTCAGTTTTAAAATACTTAAACTTTTGTCATACGGGAGCCTGTCAGCTCTTGGCCATGCAAAGAAACGGGTTTCAATCACATAGCAGCCAGCTTTAAATGATGTGACTATCTCTTTAGACTGGTGTATTAGTGTATTACCTTACTCCCCTTGTACTTACAAAGAAGCAACTAATAACACTATTTCTGGTAATGTTTACCTCGATTAGCATGGAGTAGACAGAAGAATAAGCTTTTTAACAATACTTTGTTACAGAAATGTAGTGAAAGTCATGTGAATGGAACACATCAGATGTTTTTAGATTAACCTCTTTTTACTTGGTAGATCATAAATGGATGATTTGATGCTCATATGATACCGGGATCCAGCTTACAATATTTGTCTTTTCGGGACGAGGGAAAACCCTAGAAAAACGCTATCCTGGTAACTCGTCGTAACAGGTATTCGAACTCTGGATCTTTTGAATGCGAGACAGTATGCTACAACCTCACTACAGAGGCGGACTTATTTCCATTTTGTTTAAATCACTTGTATACTTTATTTTTATTCTACAGCTTGTTATAGTTACGACTACCTAGTTTTCAAAATACGTTCTAAATATTTTTTTTCTTTGTATACAAAGAAAAAAATTCCTTATTTTACTAGTGCAATTTTATACAGAAAATTACTATTACTATGTTAAATATTCAAATGTTTGGCCTTCGACATTTACACATTCTTAAAGTCTACATGCCACACTCAAATACATTTTTGTACACCTCAATTACTTGATATGCTTTATTTATGAACCGAGCCTTTAAAAATATATCAGATACTATCTTTAGTCAAATTACTAGCCATTGCGATTCAAGAAATACATAAAAAAGAAAACAAAATGAGCAAGCTGGGAAGGTTAATGACGCGGTAAAGAACCATAAACATCATAACGATTGATCTCAATCCGTCAAATGTACTCCATACTATTGTATCAAATTGTATCTGCTTTTGCTCCCCCCCCCCTCCCCTCTCCGTATTCTAAACTTGTAATAAAGTTCTGGAAGAAAAAATTGTGTAATTTAATTTTCTAGATCTCGGGGCAATCATGTCATGCAATGCAAAGTATGACAAATCGGTCGTTAGGGTATTAATGTATGCCGACAATATCGGATATGTGGATATCTTCATAGCAATAAAGTTCACATTTCTGTAACGTCCTATGGCATTATTTTTCTCTTCTAATTCAACGCAGCTTATTGCAGAATATGGTATTTTGGGATTGAAATGACGGAAAATAACCGTAGTGACAAACAGCAACACTGACCTTTTTGCTATCTACATGTTGGGTCAGAGATTGACATTGTCTCGTGGTAAAGGTTATATGAGTGCTGCTAAGCAAAACGTCGTTTAATATACGTGTTGTAAAGATGATGTATTAGTGACGCTTGAAGAACGAAATATTGAAGAGAGAGAGAGAGAGACAAACGAGAAGCGCAATTCAATAACAGTGCATCTATAGTTAGGAGAATGCCCAATGAATAATACTTGAATACAGGTTCAAATGATGTTGTTAAGCCCGCCTCGGTAGTGTGGGGGTAGCGTATCTGCCTCTCATTCAAGAGATCGCAAGCTCGAATCTCGCTTAGGGTGAGATACTCGGATAAGGCTTTTTTTTTTTTTTTTTCTTGGGGTTTTCCCCTATCCTGAGAAGGCAAATTTCAAGTGACTTAATCTCCATGGACCCCAATATAATTTGAGCATGATTACCCTGATTTCTTTCATTGTCCATATGACCAACCAGGTTAAGGGAAGCTAAGATGTTGCTATGGGAGTATTATTTGCGTCTCTTTTGTAATTAATATTTTAGCCAGTATAAGACTGCAATGTGATCCACATTTGGGGAGTTGGAGCCTTATTGCCTCATTGAGCTCTAGAATTCCAGAGGCATGCACAGTAATGACCTGTTTAATTTATTTAAGAATCTAATCCAAGCACAGAGTGACATAACAAATCTTAACAGAAAAGATAAATAAAAACAGGTTCATGAGAAATATAAAAGTTATTCAACAGCGTTGTTCCTTATTTAAATAAATGAATCTAATTTAAATATGAAATAGATGCAGTAAATAAAATTGGATTTAAGAGTTCTAATACCGTAGTCGGCTTACCCTCCCCGTTTGTAGAACTGAGCCCCCCCCCCCCCTAGGACTTATTCACCGAGCTGGACGATTGTTATAGAAATATCTCAATTTGTCCACGACCTCCAGGCATTCGCTTCCGAGAGCTCCTTCATAATCACGATATCGTAGTGCCTAGAATGTTTCCCAAGCGGGAAAGGGTGCACCCATCTTGGTTACGTACAACATCCCACGTAAACCTCGGGATGACGGCATACCGAAAATCTACAATGCCTGTTTCTAGTATCTGTAGATGTTTTTTTTTTTTGTTTTTTTTTTTAGAATTTTTGTCAAATTACAATGACCGAACTTGTATATATACTGACGGAAGTAAGTGCACCGATGGTGTTGGGTGTGCCTTTGTTTATGATACCGAACAACATACATTCGGTTTTCATTTTGGTACATCCATTTATAGTGCGGAGCTGTACGCAATATATCGAGCCATTTTGAACGTTGGCCGTCGAAATTTGAGTGACTGCCTTATATTGAGTGATTCCCTTAGTGCACTTCAGAGCCTTAGTGATCTGTACACCTACCACCCTATTGTGCAGCGTATCCAGGATGTCCTCCACGCTTTATATGCTTCCGGGATTAATGTGGAGTGTGCATGGATACCTAGTCACATTGGTTTGCCGGGGAATGAACTGGCAGACTTTGCGCAAAAGACAGCAACCACCGAGCCCAGTACAAACATTTCTTGTGTAACATCGGAAGACTTTAAGCTTGTTGTGCGCAGAGCGATACTTTCGTGCTAGCATGAAGAGTGGCCAGCTCTCCGCGGAAACAAGCTTAGACTAGTGAAGGACCTTCCAACAAACTGGGTTACTTCCTCTCGTCAATCTCGACGGGAGGAAGTAATTTTGGCTCGTTTGCGTATTGGCCACTGCAATTTTACTCAATAGTTTCCTTCTTAAGAGTGAATCTCCTCCTTTGTGTCCGCTATGTGGAGAAGATTTGTCTGTCCGTCATGTGTTGCTAGAGTGTGTTAATCTAGCACATGTTCGGGAATCACTACAACTGCCGGTCAGTTTTGCAGAAGTCCTGGCGGAGATAATCGAGCGGTAGCTAAGACTTTTTAAATGTTTATCAAAGATAACCTTCAAATTTCGGATTTAGTTGTTTTTGCATCAGTTTGGAAATACTTTTCTGAAATCAACTATATAATTACTTTTATATATATTACAGGGTGTATATAAATGAATATCGGGGTTTAACTCTTTATAATATTTATTACATTCAACTTACAGTTATGAATGATATGTCAAACGAAAAAGCAACTCAAACAGTTTTACCAAGAAGCTTATAAATGTTCAATGTGACTACTCTTTGTCACACGGCACACATCAAGTCTATAGCCGAGTTCTTCCCAAACGTTGATAAGTGTGTGTTCAGTAATTGTAGCAACAGCTACTTCAATCCGGTTTCTTAATTCAGAGAGGTCAGCTGGTAGCGGAGGCACGTACACACGATCCTTGATGAAGCCCCAAAGGTAAAAATCGCATGACGTTAGGTCAGGAGAACGTGGAGGCCATGCATAGCAAGCCCTTCATTGGGGCCCTTGCGGCCTATCCAGCGCTCGGGTACAGTGACGTTCAACCAATCGCGTACTTCGTTATGTCAGTGAGGTGGTGCACCATGCTGCTGGAAAATGAAGTTCTCTGGCTCATGTTCTTCCAACTGAGGGAAGAGCCATTGCTCTAGTGTATTAAGGTAAGAAGTGCCAGTTACAGTAGGTTCACCAAAAACGAAAGGTCCATAAACTTTTCGCCGGGATACGGCACAAAAACATTCACTTTAGGGGAATCTCGTTGAATTTGTATCATCTCGTGAGGATTTTCTGAGCCCCAGATGCGCACATTATGAGTGTTAACATCCCACTTAGGTGAAAGGTCGATTAATCACTGAAGACAACACGATCCACAAAATCGTCATGAAACAACATGTTTGCGATTTTGTCACGTAATCCGTGGTCTGTCGGCTTTAAAGCCTGTAATAACTGTAAACGGTAAGGACGTACCTGTAAGCGTTTTCTTACAACTTTCCAAACAGTCGACACAGGAACTTGTAATTCACGACTAGCCTTCCGGACTGATTTCTTTGGGCTATGAGTGAACGACTCTCTCACTCGCTCAACAGTCTCTTCACTTACTCCTGGTCGTCCCGTGCGCTTCCCTTTACAAAGGCAGCTGGTATCTTCAAACTGATTATATCATCTACGAATGTTTTTATCACTAGGAGGATCACAACCGAACTTACTACGGAACGCACGTTGCACAGTAACTACAGATCCGGTCTTTGCAAACTGCAAAACACAAAACGCTTTCTGTTTACTAGTCGCCATCTTTGCTACTACCGCTGTCTAGCGGATAGCGGCAGAAACATTGCACGCACATGCGCACTTGTGCCAACAAACAAAACTGTTTGAGTTGCTTTTTTATTTGACATATCATTTATAACTGTAAGTTGAGTGTAATAAATATTATAAAGAGTTAAAACCCCGATGTTCATTTATGTACACCCTGTATATATCTATACATATTCCATGGCATCGCGAGGAACCGCTGCGCTGCATAATGACAGTCCCTACCCTTTTTACTTTCTCTAGCTTGTATATGCAATTTACATAGTACGTAGAGAAGGGATTGTAATCCACCCCAAGGTCATTATCGAAATTTCAGCGGAAATACGTGTTTCAATTTTCTCAAACGCAAATTACCATTCCCGTTTATTTTGTTTTACTTCAGGCCATGGGAAGAGAACTTAATTTTAATGACAATCGCGTAGCGACAGCTTTTAAAATATTTGCCAGTGTGTTTTAGCCTAGTTTCCTTATTTCTCTTCTACTTATAAGGAACTAAATAATTAGACCAGTTCTGGTAATGCTTATCTTGATTAGCATGATGTAGGTAAAAGAATAATCTTTTGTAAGAATAGTTTGTTTCGAATAAATAGAGAAAGTAGTGTGAATGGAACACATGCGATGTTTTATCTATTTACTCGATGTACACACACACGCGCGCGTGGATCTTTTTCTAAAATTGCTTTTTTATTTAGGATTTAAAGGCCTTATATTTATGAAATATTAGAATACAAATCTGATCGGTCTTCGGTATTATGCTGAAGCCTCGGTATCAAATTTTTGATGGAATACAATACCTTCTACGTACTGTGTACATTGTACATGTGTGCTAGAGAAAATATTAAGCTTTCATTAGAATATATTGGTGGCTGCTTCCTGTATTGGCCGCGTTGTCCTATAGCTCATGTTCTTGCCAGAATAGTTTTTGAGCACTGGTTAGGGCTAGCCATATGAATTTAATATATCGGATTTTTCATTAAGGTTTATATTACACACACACACACACACACAAACACACACACACACACACGAGGTTTTATTTTTGGAGGGTAACATTTTGACACAAGGTGTTGTGCTGCATATATTTAAACTAACGAGTGCCTAGTACATTGTCTGTTAATAGTCATGGGCTGTGTGAGCACGTAGGTACATCGAATTCGAGAGCCAGGAGAAATATCAGGTTATATTTACCGAAAATCAATAGTGACTGCGTTGCTCTTGCACTTGATTGGAGCCTATATTGGGAATCCTCTCTGTGTGCCATAAAATGAGTGCACGGTGGTACAAGCGATATAACGTCTTATCGTGATAAACATCAGACAGAAACCGGCCGGCTGAATAACGGCAGAGGTTACGGGCACTTCGCGTGACCCAAAAGATGTTGAAGGCTGGCGCGACGTATTTCTTCAATTACATGTCGCCATTCTACTCGAGAAAAATATATTTTTCCATATGCGTCGTCCTGGAAACTCTTTATAATTCTGAAGCCTCTGAATACATTACCGATGATTGATGAAGCCTGTGACGTGTGCTGTTACAACTTTAAAAATGCTTTGGCGCTCAGCGTTAAAGTAGCAGAAAGCGATTAATGAAATCTTAGATGGTAAGTATAATTTATTTGCAACATATATCCAAAGCAAACACACGGAAGGCAGTTTTTGTTGTTTGGAAAAAACACAGTGTATAACCGAAAAATGCACGAATGTATAATACAAAACTATTATGCGAACCAAAAGTGATTATGCAATGTATTCTATCAGCATGTTGTGTTAAGCTAAAAAGTGAGTATATCCAGGAGATTGGTTGTGAAATTATTTGCAGGTTTGAAAACAACTGGTCCTGAGTACAAGTCTTGACAATTACATGGAATCGTGTGATATTATGCGCTGTGGTTTATATTGCTAAGGAAATACTAAATCTCCCCTGCCATCCCTTGCTTGATCCTAACACTGCAATTGATGTTGTTTTAGCTTCTGAGCTAAATCTAACTTTTTTTCATAGGTTAATCTTTGAGTGTCAGATTTATGACAAACCATAACGAGACGGACTCACCTAGGGAGTGACTAGTATGGGTCGTAGTAGCGTGAAATATTTCCGTACTTCCGCCCTTTCTCCCCTCATCTAGGCGAGACCTTTTTACTTTCTCCATACGCACTATGTACATAGTGTATAGAGAAAGTATTGCACTCCACCAAAAATTCGTTACCGAGATTTCACCGGAAATATATCTTTTATGTCCCCAATATCCAAAAAAAGCATTTTCAAAAAAAAAAGGTCCGTGTGTGTGTGTGTGTGTGTGTCCGTGTGTCTGTGAACACGATAACTCAAAAACGAAAAGTCGCTAAAATACCAAACTTGGTATTTAAGTTTAGTATCTTTCAGGGATGCGACACGAAGATTTTGAGAAAAATCCCTCCACCCCCAACTACCCTTTACATGGAACGTTTTTCGGAAATTTTGATTTTCTCAAAAATGGCTCTAACGATTTTGATTAAAATTTCGGATATTAAACATATTTACCTGACAAATGAAATGTATATCTTGAATTTTCTGGGAATAGCCTCTGAAGAGTAGTTTATTCTGGATGAATTTTACTAAATTTTGAATAACTGCTAAACCGTAAGAGATGGACAAAAACTTACTACACAAAAAGTGTAGAGCACATTAAAACACACAATTTATGTTATATATATATTTTTTTCTTAGAGTTCGTCGTTTTTGTGACATTCCTTATTTTTGGTTTCTGCTATGAAAAACGTATACTTTTCTCATACTGGAACTTGTCAACTCCTATCCATATAAATAAAGGAACTTCATTGACATAGCAACCAGCTTTTGACTATCACTTTAACCTACGGTTGTCCCTTATTTCGCTTCTACTTACAAGGAAGCGAGTAATAAGACTATTTCTGCTATTTGTTTCTCATTAGCATAAAGTAAATAGAAGTATAAGCTTTTTAAGAATTATTTGTTGCAGGGATATGGAGAAAGTCATGTGAATGGTACACATCAGATTTTTTTTCATAGGATAGGTATGTATGAGTTCAAACCGGTAAGGAATCGGTTGGCTTAGGGCTGTAAGCCGTTTTTGCTAACATTAAAAAAAAAACCCTATAACGTTTCCGCACTAGACTGTACATAGGTCTCATAGCAAGGGCGTTAATGTAGTGTGCTTAAAGCATAGTTGTCCCATTGGATCTGGCTATTTGAGAACAAAGAACAAGAATTAATATATCAAGAAAATCTCTAGTTTTCTCACTATTATCATAAATGCTTTCTTAATTTTTAAGTCAAAAAGAACTTGGTCATATTGCATACCAAGCGAAACGGCTCCGCGAAACGTGTGAAACGCTCGCATTCGGGAAGCTCTGGGTTCGATTCTCGCCGACTACCCACTTATATATTGAGGTTTTCGTATTTTTCCTTGGTTGGTAGGCAAATGCTGAGGTGTACCTCATCTACCATGATTTCATTTCCAAAATTCCCTTTCGTTCCGTTTCCTTTTCATTTTTTATGTGTGTTTCTAGGTTTCGTGGCATATGGCGGAGCCGGACAGATGATTGCTCAAACGAAAGAGTACTCCCCTTGAACAGTAAAGGACTGTTTGAACAGCATCGGCTCGCCCTCTCTAGGCATTTCCAGCATTTCGAGGTTGTAACTTTTGAGGTTTATGCTCGTCTCTATATCCTGTCTACCAAGGCCTGCGGCTCTTTTAATTTTTTTCAGTTCATCCCTTCTTTTGGGGAAAGGGGGATGATAGCTACAGCACATAGATCTATGTAGACCGCAATATGCAAGGTGTCATACCAACTTTTTGAATTACCCAAAAATGTTTGCCCCATTATCACTTCCATCAGTATATCTTGGAAGCAAGATATCTCTAGTTTAAGTCGTTTGTGGACAGCTATTAACGTTTGACATTGCATTGGATGCATTTGGCAAAACAGAGCTGTTATACCCGCTGCTGGCCTTTGTCCGTCCAAGAAGAATAGAACTACACGTTTGAGAAGGCGCAACTATGGGAGGGGGTTGGGGCCTTGATAAATTGATGAAGTGGTAGCAGCATATATACAACCGAACCGCAGCAGAGCAGTGAAGGAATAAAGGTCCCGAGTTTATGGACTACAGGACTAAAATAATGACCCGCCATCCAAGTAGCTCTGTTAGAAAGCACGCTGGGTTATTGGTCTGCCTTTTTATACGCAGAAATAGGAAATAATCTTCTTTATTGTTTCACAATGTTTTTTTTTTTTTTTTTTTTTTTTTTTTTTTTTTTTTTTTTTTTTTTTTTTTTTTTTCCATTCTATCATTCTTTTGAACGCCTTATCATAGAATCCTCGCTCCTGCCATCGATATACATAGTTCCTTATGACCCCATATATATTGCAATAAACCAAACGAATTAAAATAATCATTTCCGGGTATTTGAATGTTTAATAGGAATCGGGATATTAAAGTGTTTTGATTAAGGGTTTTGGATTTCTCATATCCTGTGAAGTCAAATGTCCAGTAACTTAAACTCCATATACCCCGGCCCATTTCCCGATTTCATTCATCGTCCGATATGGCCTACCAGGCTAAAGAAAAAAAAAAAAAAAGATAATGGGGGAGGCTGTTCGTTATTTTGTAATGCAGAGTATTTACTAGAAAACTTAGGCATCCTTTCCTTACCGTTTAACACTATTCCAACTTAATATATATAATGCTGATTATAAGCAGCTACGTGGTTTTACACCAGAAATTCTGAAAGCTGAAAAGTGGAGTTCATTTCTCTCCTTGTCGTTGCTGAATAGCGTAATTAATTTTATTAAATATATAATAAAATGTGTAATAAAAGAAGAAATTAATAAGTTGATACATACGTTTTACAAAATGGAGACATAATTAAAATAATACCAGAAAGCGGTCTGGTCGTTTTCTTAATTTTCTGCGATTCTTTAAGACACTTCACACACGAGTATAGTAACTTTTTCTATCTTCTTTTTTTTATCTTATTTGTTTCAATTTCTTGCATAATGCATTTTCAAGATATATTACTAGATGAATTATGTGGCACTGCACGGTCTTATTTACATCATTTACTTTTCTCCATGTTTGTGAAAGTATTGTCCAATGATACATACTAAGGGTCCTCGAGCTTTTCCAGTGATGTACCATTCATTACATTCAACGCAGCATATTTAGATAGAAGAGAATTTTACCAGAGAATGTATGATTTTGTGATACAAAGGTCAAAATAAGAAGTTCTCCATTTTTTAAACAATGCTAGTGATTTATTTAGTTACTCCTTGCATTTATTATTTGGAATTACACATTCACTATAGACAACATGTCAAGGTATTGCTACTCAGTGGATTGTTCTGTGAAATATCGTAAACATTCATTTTTTACTTTCTGTACACGTACTATGTACATAGTGTATAGAGAAGTTATTGCATTCCACTCAAAAATTCGATACCGAGATTTCACCGGAAATACGTTTTGGGTCCCCCTGAATCCAAAAAAGCATTTTCAGAAAAAGGTCCGTGTGTGTGTGTGTATCTGGACAGCATAACTCTAAAACGAAAAGACCGTTTAATACAAACTTGGTATTTAAGATTGGTATCTTTCAAGGATGTGATTTTCAAGAAAATCCCCACACTCCCAACTACCCTTTACATGGAACTGTTTTTCAAAAAGTTTTATTTTCTTAAAAATGGTTCTAATGCTTTTGATTAAAATATCGTACACTAAAGATACTTACCTGACAAATAAAATGTATATCTTGAATTTTCTGGGAATAGCCTCTGAAGACTACTTTATCCTGGATCAATTTACAGAATTTTGCATAACTACTAAACCGTAAGAGACGGACAAAAACTTATCACACAAAAAATGTAGAACACGTGAAAACACAATTTATGTTATATACATTTTTTTTCGTGGAGTTGAGCTTTTTTTTTTCTTCTTTTTTTTCTTTTTTTTTTCTTTTTCTTTTCTTTCTTTTTTTTTTTTTAAATAAATATTCCTTGTTTTTGTTTCAGCTTGGAAAAACTTATAATTTTCTCATACAGGAGTTTGTCAACTCGTGTCCATACAAACAAAATAACTTCAGCAACCAGCTTTTGACTATCACTTGAACCTATTGTACTCCCTTATTTCGCTTCTACTTACAAGGAAGCAAGTAATAAGACTATTTCTGCTAATTTTTTCTCGCTTAGTATGAAACAAATGGAAGCCATAAGCTTTTTAACAATAACGTGCTGCAGAGATGTAGAGAAAGTCATGTGAATGGAATACATCAGATTTTTAAGGATAAAATATAATGAATGAATGCATAAACAAATACAGTTAAAAGATAAACTTTTCCCATTTGCTTTCTTATCAAATATAGGCAGTTGTGTAGGATCACAGTTTAACTTCTGTGTTATTGCTTTCTCCAGCCCATATGTACAAAATACATAGTGGATACAGAAGGTATTGTATTCCACCCAAAAATTCGATACCAATCCCCTCACCCACACTATCCTTTATAGAAAAATCCACAATTTTGATTTTTTCAAAGATGGCTCCAACAATTTTAATTAAAATACCGTATATTAAATATACATATATGACAAAAAAAATGTAAATCTTGGATTTTGCCTATGAAGCCCTCTTGATTCTGAATGACTTTTGCATAGTCAGTAAACCGTAAGAGCTGGACAAAATCTTACTGCACAAAAACTGTAGATTTCGTTAACACACAATAATTGTGTGTCATATACCGTTTGTGGAGTTAACCATATCCTAGGTATTCCTTGTTATTGGTTTCAATTTTAAAATTCTTTTAACTTTGCTCAAACGGGAATTTGTCAACTCATGGCCATGCGAAAGAACCGAATTAACTATTTAAGACCATTAACTAATGTTTATCTTATTAGCATGAAGTAGATGGAATAAGTTTTTTAAGAATAATTTGTTTCAGATTGCTAGAGAAAGTCATGTGAATGGAACACATGTTTTATGATAGTGCAACATCTGTTGTATCCGTTTAGTTGTTCTAGTAGAGTTGGCAAATATTTGTTGTTTGCAAAAGAAGTGTTAATTTATTTTATTTGCTAAAACTGTTAGTGTCATTTGGCTCAGGTAATATTGGTGAAAAACCCTTATTCTGAAGATGTTTAACCCCCTGATATATACAAAAGGATATCAGCAATATCAACGGCTGTTGTAATGTTGACTATTACCTTAGCCTTCCTCCGAATTATAGAGACGTTGCATGAACTGTAAATAGTTTTACTGGTGAAGAATAATTGGAATGATCGAGTAATTTTTATATCACCACAGTGTCAAAATTCTGTCTTTTCTCTTTGATTCCATCGTTATTTATAAGCATAAAACCGACAACCCTAACGTCAAACGAAACGGGTAAAAGTGATAAATAGACATAGGAATTCTCAAGCACTTGGCTTCAAATTATCTACTCTAAACCATATGTTAATACAAAGGATTGGAATGACCAGAGTCATCACCAGGCTAATACTGTACACACCAAGTTAAAACATTCGCATCTACTGAATGCAACATTGCCATATAGGCATTTCTGTACGCCACATACTCAGTGACTGACACACCCACACCACAGAATAGAGAGTACTATTCTGTGCCCACACGCTTCCATCACCACCATTTTTTTTTTCTAAAATTCCGTTTAGGAGTTCAGTGGTGCAACAAAACGTGTATTTACGGTGAAATGTTGACATCGACTTTTTGGGTGTAATACTTTCTCCACTTGCTGTAAGAATGCAGTAGATAAACCCCCCAAAACAGAACTGGCGTGATTATCTAGTTACTATTAAACTGGAATCTTATAATATAATTTCGATGCTCGTGGCTTTATATTTAGATAAATGTGTTGTTCCTGTCCTCTTGTCAAAACTACGATAAGAAACAGAAATGGTGGTTTTGACGTTATTTTCTTGGTATTCGTTCCCGGTTTATCACAAAATCTAATCTTACTGTACAAGAGCCTTGCTGAGGGTGCTTGGAGAGATAACTTTTCCATGATTGAATGGACGGATTGTGTCAGCACTATGTTGCAAAATCCTTAGGAATGCGGTTTTAAAGCATGGCCTAGAGAGATATAAATTATTCTTCCGTGCCACTCACATTTGCAAAGAACAGCTGTTTTTGAGAGTCTTTTGTTCCGGCCTGAACAGCACTTGGGCTGCCAATCAAGCACGGTTTTCATTTCAAAGATTAACAGATGGCGTTGAAAGAATTGTGACTCTCCTCTTTGTACTTTTCATTCATTTCCAACATTGCATCATTCATGTGCTGCAGTATGCTTACTGCCAGTTTTGAAATAGCTTGCCTTGCGCTTCAGTTTTCAAAATGTTGTAACAAAACTTCATTGTTTTTTCAAAAGTTTCATTTTAAAAGTTATCAGATGAGTTTCAAACTAATCAAATATTGCTACAGGAAAAGGTATGGTAAATTATTCGTTCATACTTTTTTTCATTATTTTTGTAGCTGAGTTAATTTTGTTAATTCAAATGTATAATTAATTTTACTAATAAAATTCATTCAATTCTTTTATTTATTCTGATATTAAGGTTCTCTGGTAGAAAATTCAAATTTGTTGGTTTGTGCATCGCAAGGAGCATTTTGAACATTTCCCTGCGTTGGAAAATGTATTTAGAGAAACAAGCATTTTAATATTTGAACCGCCATTTGTTACCATTAAAACTTCCATTTAGAAGGTCACGCGACAAGTATTAAATTGCTAGCGGCTAAAACTAATTTCGGCATATTAATCTATAAGGGCCACGGTGTATTACTCTGATAAAATCCCAAAATCAAATTTTATAGCACCTAAATATATTATTTAAGTTAATATCTAGTTTTCCGTATTTTACCTTTAAACCCCCCCCCCTCAAAAAACCATTTCGTTTAATAAAACATAAAATCACAATTTTTTTTTAACTTGAAACGAGAATTGCTTAAAACAAGCAGCTCTAGGCTAAGTTGTTTGTTGAGGGCTACCGACCGTTTCTCATTGTGCAGGATGCATTTGGCCAATAGAGCTGTTATACCTACTACTGTATTTTGTCCGTCCAGGAAGAAAAGGGAATGTAATTTGGAGAAGATGCAACTGTATTGGGGGGGATGGGGTCGTTACTCTCCATGATAAATTAATGAAGTGGTAGCAGCTATTGTATATAATATACAGATACTAAACGATATAGTCAGAAGAGTGGTGAGGGCTAGCCATAATAAAGGTTACTGTTCCTGTGTTAATGCACTATAAAACAGATAATGCCTCACTTTCAAAGAACCTTTGGTTAAAAAGCATGCTGGGGTTATTTCTCTGCCTATTGGGGTGAGTTACTGGGATATGGTTTTTCCTGGGGTTTTCCCTTACTCTGAGAAGACGAATGTCGAGTAACTTCAAGCTTGAGCTTCATTTCACCATTTTCATTCACCCTCCATAATGCATATATTTAACTCTGAGATGAGGTATTAAATCAAACCATATTAAAATACAAAAAGGAGGAAAGGGGGAAAAACAAGAAAACCGAATAAAAACCTTTGGTCTAACACATTATTATTATTATTATTATTATTATTATTATTATTATTATTATTATTATTATTATCACTATTATTAAATTCAAAGTAATCAAAGGTAATTAAATAACATTTTAAATATTAGTACATTAATCCCTACTCAGCGGCAGTGGTCATTAAAATGCGCCTAAGTAAAAATACGACCACATTTTACGAGTAACAGGCTGATTATTGTAGATGGTATGTACCAATACATATTGTACTGTAGGGAACCTTCCTGTATCACGTTAATTTAAAAGTGTCTTGCTTTCCATTGTACGAGTCCCTGACATGGGAAATTTGTTTGAAAATGTAACTTATGTTTTTGTAACGTATACATTTTCGCCTGTATATTATATACATATAACATAGGTATGTTCCATATTGTTGTTGTTTTTTTTTTTTTTGTTTTTTTTTACCATTATTGTGCTCATTAAAAATTTATTTATGATTTACACTGTATTGGTTTAGTGATATTTCCTTATAATCCGAGTTTTTTTGTTTTTTTTTGTTTTTTTAATTTGAGGTACACTCAGCCCCAATTAGCTCGAATTACTTGAACTCTACTATACTCCTTTCAGTGTACAATATGTTGTTCAAAATTGAAAATATTCTCTTTACATAGGCATATGATCACGCAGGCTAAAAATGACATTTACATGCATATGTTGTGGATACCAAAGTGAGGAAATGAACATGCACGTATTTCAAAATACAGTCTTTAAACATAGAACGAAATACGGGATTTGTGATGTCCGTATGACAGCAATACGGGACACCATTCTTCCCTCTCGAGTGCTGGAAATCCCAGGTAATACACATAAATCTGGCGAGTTTGATTGGCAGTGTCTAACACTAGAACATTTACCGCAATAGTAATGTGTTAATGGTAATGCGTTAACAGTATAATGTTAATTTTGTATGTTTTTTGAACCGAATGTTGGTTATCAAATATATTATGAATTATTAAATTTTAATTTACTTTCTCTACTCGAATATACGTGTGGTGTGGGTGTATGTGTGTTGTGAACAGCATGACTCAAAATCGAACATTGTTAAATACTTGATTTTTAAATTATACTTCCTGCAAGGATGCGATACGAAAATTAACAAGAAACTCTCTCTATCCTAAACTATCGTTTACATGTCACAGTTTTCGAAAATTTTGATTTTCTCAAAAATGGCAGTAACGATTTTGATTAGAATATATGTTTTAAGATATTTTCATGACATGATATGTATATCTTAATTTTGTGGGAATAGCCTCTGAAATGCTCTTCATTCTTGAAGACTCGTGCATAACTGGTAAACAGTAAGAGATAGAAAACTCTTACTACAGAAAGCGTTTAGACCTCTTGAAAGCACTCTAACACACTTCACTCAAATACTTACATTTGTTTATGGAGCTAAGCATTTCCGAGATGTCCGTTATATTGGTTTAAATTTTCCAATACTTCTACTTATTTTCTTAGATGGGAGGTCGATTTTTTTTATTTATTTATTTATTTATTTTTTTTTTTATTCTGCCCAAGCGGACTTTCAACACCATCACATGAGGACTAGCTCTTAAATCGCTTGCGCCTAGTGTATTCTCTTATTCTGCTGGTACCTAGAAGGAAATATGAAATAAAACAATTTCTGCTAAAGTTTATCTGTATAGTACGAGATCTTTTGTAAGGATAACTTTTTGGAGAATAGGTAGAAAAAGTAATGTGAGTGTAACACATAAGATATATTTTTTTTTAAATTTTATTTATGTTCTTTTACGTTATATTGTCTTCCTTTTTTGTTTGTTATGTTGCCACGGATATCATGGTTTCTCTGCTTCGTACAACTATTGTAAAACATCATTGTTTAAATAAACCCATGTAATATTTTCCTATATTTGCGCACTATCCATAAATATATATTCATGCATTGTACAAGAGTTTCATGGCGTGGCGCATATCATTTCTTCTTACTAGATTTTGACCTAGTGCTCCAGGCTCTACCAAGTTAAAAAAAAAATGGTTATTGGAAGAGACTGCGGTTGATGTATTGGAAAACTTGATGGATGATACAATTCCCCCTGAGGCTTTTAGTCGATAAGCACTCAGGAGCTGCATTTTATGTTCAAGACTTGAAAACCATTCTGAAAACAATAGCTTGCTAAGAAAAGGGAACGATCACTTGAGGCAAATGTTTTCCCGGCCGTTGAAAACAATAGTAGACTTTTCTGAAGTTGTGTATTTCCAATGTTCCCAGCAAGCTGGTAAGTATCAGGCTGTCGAAACCGTAGGCACTTGTGTGCAAAAACCCAGCGTTAACACAGTGTTAAGTTTAAAGTATGACAAGGAGAGTGTCTTCTTTGGGATATACACAGTTGCATTTAAAACACCTACATGTGTTGTGTTATATTGTTGACTTTTTGTCGAAATTCTTAAAGAGGTGTAAGGTATTTGAACCAAATAAGGCCAACTAATGGTTTCTGAAACATTTCTGCATAATATCAGTAGATGGCAGCATCTCTTTGATCGGAGTGTTCTGTTCTGTTGACTCTTAAGAATGAAGACTTTGGCTTTTACATTTTGCGCTCGTTCTCAACCTCTACACAATTCAGCGCTTAACTAGCCCAAGTACACTATTAATTACAACACGTTTATTTCCTTTTCAGTATGTGTGAGAACAGAAAAAACGAAGTGTGCGTTTGGACCTGATTTAGCTAACACTAGCGATTACTAACTACATTGTCGTTAATGTGCCATGTACTCTTTACTTAAATACTGTAAAAAAGTTTTATGAATGTCATATTCGTGGTTTTTACACTGGCGTTTGTGAGAATTGGAACATCAAGAAAGAAACTCATGAATGCAATCAATTTAATACCACAGACTATGTACATGACAAGTAACAAAAGATAAACTTTTCAAATCTATTCACGACTTTTGAGCCCTCATATTCAGTATTTGGTGTGGCCTCCATGCGGTGCTATACGCCGTGGCATTGAATCAAAAAGGTTCTAAATAAGTTCCTGAAGGATTTCCCTCCACTAGTTTGTATTCGAGCCCACAAATCCGTGACTTCGGCCTGGTAGATGAATTAACATGGAATCAAACCTTGGCACGGCCTTATTTGGCGCACTTTATAAATCTGCACAAACATATTTTATACTTTTTTACCCCGCAAGCTTCCTTTCATCTTAGTCATATCCGATGGTAAATGAATGCTCATATGACGCCATGGTCCTTAGAGTTACCCGATTGTCTTTTCATGTTTAAGGAAAACCTTTCCCAACTGAGTTTCGAAGTAGCGCCTTCCAAACTAAGGGTCTCGGTAGCCGTGATCTTGGCATGTTTGGTGTTGACGTGCCGCGAAAAGGCCGCATGTTCGAACCTTGTTATAGGCATGGCTGTTTAGTGTTGTGTGTTTTTGTTGTATACTATTTAAATCATTCTGTCCTTATGCGAAGGCGATCACGTGAGAGCGGTTATTATGATCATCTCACTATTCTAGTAGCATACGTATTTTACCCGCCAAACCATCAAAAAAAGTTTGCTTACCTCGAATTTTATCTGCGTCATTGATTTATAAACAACAGCGTAATCATGCAATAAACATTGTGATATTCTGTGATTGAATGTGAATCAATGCATAATTAGTACTATTCCGTTGATCACAGTGAAGATGGAAACAAAATATATAATAATTTTAATTTGTATAAATATACTGCAGAAAACTGTCTTTTTCACTCTGCGGGATGTTACTGGAGCGGTGCACTATAGTATCGGTGTCCTACGCACCACCCCAGAGGTGGTCCTTGAAGAAGAGACTACCGCAGAACGTACAATTATTAGGGAAATTCTGCTTATCAATAATTTTATATTTAATCATTTAATGTGATACCAATGTAATTAAGAATATAATGTTGATGAAATAATGCTTATAATGTTTTTGCAAGGAATGTGTAATAATAAAATAACAGTAATAATAGTATTTTTCAGCGGTGATTAATGTTAAAATAACATGTAAGTGCATTAATTCATTACCACAGTGATATGCCTCTGGATAAGAAGGCATTATTAAAATGCTCGCGAATAAATATCCTTAAATACACTGCTGAACAAGAATGAAAGAAGCAAGAATACAGTGTTATTTGAAGGGAAACTTTGCTGTCGTGAAATGTTATTATTTGATGTCCTTATAGCAAAACTGGCATTTAATTCTCTTTTTAAAACTAAATAAACTTAAAATCTCATCATAATTTAAACAGTAAGTGCATAGTACTCTTAGTACTAATTGCAACTGTATTATCTATTTGGGAATTAGGCATGTAGTTATAGCTTTTATCTGCCCTTCAACTATTGGAAACACATGTATATATTTTGTGACGAACTAACTTGCCCCCTCCCAAATAGGAAAGGAAAGAAGAAGAAAAAAGAGAAAAGTTTATTATCCCGAATAATATGATAGAATGTTCTTCAATAAATACAGCCAAACTATAAACATCTCCTGTAATAGAGTATCATAATCGTTAGAAGTATATTACGTATGAACGTAATATTTATAGTTTTTGAGTCAAAATACCTGTGTTTTCTATAGTTACAAATTAAGCTAACATTACTTATGTAATTTAATTTCTTAGAACCTGCCCCAATATTTTCAGTTCGTTAGACTACGGACCTTGATAAAATTGTCAATTATATTAAAAAAAAAATTGTAATTTTAATGCGAAGAAGCATACATCATCTTAAGCGTGAAATTGTGAAATTAAAATTTATTCGCTACAGCTAAACAGAAAGTAGTTGCTCTTATAATATGTCTAATGAAGAAAAGGGATGAAAGAGCGTTTACTTAAGAGGGTCTGCTGATAAGTTCCGGGCCTCTCAATGAAAACAGCATTTAAATTTTTTTTTTTTTTTTTTTTTTTGCTTTATTTCTGAACATAATCTCCAGAAAGACTAATACATTTGTCATATCGGTGTTCCAATTTAATTAAACCATTTATCAAGGTCCTCAAAATAGCTGTTTACCGCATCAATGACCTCGTTGCTGTGAAATCTTCGTCCTCCAAGAAATATTTTGAGGTTTGAGAACAGGTGGTAGTCACTGGGTGCTAGATCTGGCGAATGTTCAAGCAATTCGAATTGTGATTCGCACATTTTCCCCATTGAAATAGCTGAACGCTGGGCCGGAGCATTGTCGTGATGAAACAAGATTTTTTGTTTTTGTTTTTGCCAATGAGATATTTTTCTTTTCACCTCATCACTCAAACGTTGCAGTAAGCTTGCGTAGTACTTTTAACCTTTTCCAAGTAATCAATAAAAATAATTTCCTGTGCATCCAGGAAAACACTCGCCATAACCTTGTTAGCTGACAACATTGATTTTGTTCTTTTTGGAGTTGGTTTACCTGGCGCAATCCACTGTTTTGATTGTGAGTTATTTTCTGGAGTATAGTGATGTATCCAAGTTTCATCCATGGTTATAAGCTGTCTCAAACATTCACTGGTAGTTTTACGGAGAGCTCCACATTCTAAATAGAAACAGTTTTTCTTTGCAACTTTTAATTAGGTGTCAAAACGCGGCACCCATCTTGCACAGACCTTGTGAAAGCCCAAAACATTACTTAAAATATTACTTGCACGTTTTTTCAATATGTGTATAGCCTCTGCTATCTCAAACCACTTTAATCTCCGGTCTTCCAATACTAAACGATGTATTTGTACAATGATCCCTGGAGTTGTCACTTCTACAGGGCGTCCAGAACGAGGCTCATCACTAGTGCTCGAACGTCCCATTTTAAACTCTGTAACCCACCTTTTAATCATTGAATATGAAGGGGCAGAGTCTTACTGACCATTTCCTCCTTGATTTCTTTAGGCGTTAAGCCTTTCAATTGAAAGTATTTAATCACTGCTCGTTTTACCAAGTCCTCCATTTTCTGAAAATCTAAAGTTATCTTGCTTAAAATGCTGTCGTTGGAAAACCAAACAAGCTATTGACCTGTAACTATGGATGCAAGCTAGTCTAGAGTTAAAGTGTACTATGCTTCTGTCTAACTGGCCTAGTGGCGCCAATCTGTGTGAGGCCCGCGACTTATCAGCCGACCCTAGTATTGCTGATCGTGAAGTTACTTGTCTTTATATTCATGACAAATTTGAGTGCAAAGCCGGATGGAAGCTTGCATATGTTGAACAAAGAGAAGCAATATACACGAAGAAGATAACTTTTTTCTGACAGCGTTCCAAATTAGATCCTTTATGGTGAACGCCATAAAAATAGCATCCGATGAAAGCTGTGGATAACTAGTAAAGTATTCCTTTCCCTGAACGCGTATTCCTCAGTCACAGAGAGGAATCCATAAGCTCACAGTTTAATCCCTCGTAAAATAACACTTCTTTGTAGTATAGTGGTCAGTTGCAGTCTGTGGTGTCATTGTGAATTGTAGTAATTTTATTGAGCCTACGTGAAGTAAGGAATAAAGAGTGCATTCACCTGCGGTTTAGTTGGAACAAAATCCAACAGTGGTAAAACCCAAGGATTGTTTTAATTTCCTTTTGAGTTATCAACACAATTTAAATGTTTTCTTGAACCTGAATTATTGCAATGGATATGTTATAAGTCGGCTTTATTATTATTATTATTATTATTATTATTATTATTATTATTATTATTACAAATGATTGTCTATATCCAATATGTTTAATGCATTCAATACCACATATGCGTGCATTTTTATTTTTTCTACCAGTATGTACAATGTACATGTTACGCTCCACTCAAAAATTTGATACCAAGATTTCTACTTTGGTATTTTAGCTGATGTGTCACAGTCACATGACTTGCTCTAGCTGTTCTACAAACTTCATACATAAGATTCTTCTTCTTTCTGCACCTTGCTAATCGTGGTACTCATTAGCACAATGTTCTTATTATTTAGTTCCGTATAAGTAGGAAGAAAATAAGGGAATACACTAGGCTAAACCAATAGTCAAATGTTTTAAAAGCTTCGTTATGCGATTGTCATTACAAATCGCTTCTTTTCTTGGCCAGGAGTAGAACAAAAGAAAAACGGACACTCCCGTCTGAGAAAAGTATAAGTACTTCACAACTGAAACTAATAACAATGAATACCTCGAAAACGGTAAACTCCACGAAAAAAATGTGTATGACAACTTGTGTATTTTAACAAGATCTAAATTTTTTGTATAGTAAGATTTTGTCTTTCTCTTACGGTTTACTAGTTATGCCAAATCTTTTGAGCCATTTTTAAGAAAATAAAAATTTTCGAAAAATGTTCCATGTAAAGGGTAGTTTGGGGTGGGGGAATTTTTCTCAAAATCTTCGTGTCGCATCCCTGGAAGATACTAAACTTAAATACCAAGTTTGGTATTTTAGCTACTTTTCGTTTTTGAGTTATCGTGTTCACAGACACACGGACACACACACACACACACACACACACACACACACACACACACACACACACACACACACGGGCCTTTTTCTGAAAATGCTTTTTTTTGAATACAGGGGTCCTAAAACATGTATTTCCGGTGAAATCTCGGTATCGAATTTTTGGGTGGAATACAATACTTCTCTATCCCTATGTACATTGTACATATGGGGCTAGAGAAAGTAAAAATGAAAATTCCGTTATACCGTAGTTGATATTTAAGTTAATATCTTCCAAGGGAGCGACACGAGTATTTTCAGGAATATTACCCTGCCACAAACTTCCCTTTACATGGAGCACTTTTCGAAAATGTTCAAATGGCTTTAACGATTTTGATTAAACTATCATATGTTTAAGATATTTATATATGGCCAATAAAATGTATATCCTGAATTTTCTGGGAATAGCCATCTGGAGGACTTTGCATACTTTTGCATACCTGGTAAACTTTAAGAGCTCGTCAGAACCTTATTACACACAAAAAAAAAAAAAAAAAAAAAAAAAAATAAGGATCTCGTTAAAACACACAACTTATGTCCGGTACAGTTTTTGTGGAGTCAGCCATTTCGGAGATATTCCTGGTATTGCATTGTAATATACTTATCTTTTCTCAAACGGGAAGTCATCCGTTTATCATTTGTTTTGCTCTTGGCCATGCAAAGAGAACCGAATTTCAATGTCATCGTATGGCGAGAGTTTTTAAGAGATTTGACTCGCATTAGCTTACCGTATTCCCTATTTCTCTTCTACTTACAAGGAACTAAGTAATAAGACCATTTCTGTTAATATTTATCTCAATTAGCCCAAAGCAGAGAGACAATAAGCTTTTATTGCGGAATAGGTAGAGAAAGACATGTGAATGGAACACATCAAAATATGTTTATTATATGTACATGTCAGCCCTTCTCACCCTCCTGTATTGTTTTCCAGACTGTAAATCAAATGTGTACGGGTTGGATTTAAATTGGTCCAGGCATGCTGAGACACACATGCACACGTACGCATCTGTTTATCTTAGAGATCTTATTAACCAGGTAGCACCAGAAAGTATTACTGATTAGTTAAAGGGGAAAATTAAGTTTATAATTAAATGCCCAATCAAGAGTGATGTGCATTAAAAAGAATTAAAATATGGGTTTTCTTACAAAATATGTACGTATAAGGAATGTCTAACACTGCTCAAATTGACTGTGTAGGTAACTTACATTTATTGAATATTGACTTATGTATGTATGTTACAGAGTATATAAAAAAACAACATTGTTTTGCATATAAATCCGAGCTTATTCAGACATGCATAGAGCGTCTATTTGTTTTGGGCAGAAGGAAGAGTTGGGAAACACAATTTTTACGGAGTAGTTTGATGTTTCAGAACACGTTTCGCTGTGTTTGTGGCACGTATGCAGAATGTAAAAATACATGAAAGGACTCGTGTATTTATTTAGCTCCCGAAATGCGTGATTGCAATGTCATTAAAGCCTTTTGGTGAGCATAGGGTACTTCAGTTTTGCCGGTAATTGATCCATTTATGGCGTAGTGCCACAGGTGACATGACACATAGAGATAAACACGCAGCACCCCGCATGTTTGTGCTGATAATGATGTGGGTACATGAATGAGCACGTTATCTTATCACACGTTAGTGTTTAAGCGAGAATAGGGGACCTCTTGCTTTGTCCTCCCCTATCCACCATGTTCATTAAACCGCTTTCGATTTAGTTTAATCAGGTCGTTCATTCTCTGAGTAAAATAACTTTTCATTGTGAGTGCGGTGCATTAGTGGCAGTTTTCATGCCTAAAGACTATGTTGTGCTTTCTGTTGACAAACCAAGATGGTAGCAGAGCATTTTCTTTCGACTTATGATTGTCCACGTGTATTTCAAGTGCCATTCGAGCTGCAGGAGAATAGAATTATTGAATAAAAAAGTTAAATTACCTTTAAGTAGAACTGTTTTTAATTTTTATATTACACTTACCTATAATAAGTAGAGGGAGTATTGAATTCCACCCAAAAATCACTGCCAAGATTTCATCGGAAATATAATGCAAAAAAAAAAAACAACAACAAAGACAACACATTTTTAGGAACATGTCTATGATGTGTGTCGGTCTGTGTACTCGGAAACGAAGGATCGGTAAAGGCCACAAGGGATATCAATGTCATTTTCGGTAGTTTTTTTTCTCACTTGTATAGGCCCCTTTAATTTCAGTATTCATATCCGGGGCTGAGTTGTGAAACTACTCATATCTGTAGCTTAAGAACATTAGGTTAATAATTTTGCATCATTCATTATAACATTCACACATTCATGCTTCCAGACTGTGTGGGGATAGGGAATAATTCTGGTTAAAGAGACATCCCCCAGCCGGAAATTGAACACAGAACCCAGGTGAGAAGTCAGCTCGCTGACCACTCAACCACGAAGGCAGTCACCCGGGATAACTTTATCACTCTTATTTTACGTATTTCCGCAGTTTTGTTGCCCTACAACATTTGTAACTTAATAAAATCCATCATTTTTAAAAGCCTGCGCTCTTTAAATACCCTTCACATGTAAACTTAAGTTTCTCCCGTTTAATTTTTTTAGAATTTTCCTGTAATTAAAAACTATGTGCTCATAAAATTGTATGCAAAATGCTGAACATTGCACTGGATATTCAAGATACTATGATTAATAAAACTAAGCATTGGGTTTTTGATATACTCTAGGTTCATGAAATAAAAAATAAAAGAGATCAAAAACGCAACATTTTTTCATTTTACTTTTTATTCTGCAGAGGAAGCAGGCATAAAAAATGTGCTACTTAGTTTTATTAATCAAAATTTATAGAATATTCAGTAACATTTCGGCTTCATTACATTAACATTGCAGGAGGAAATAGATTTTGAAAACTTGTACTTTTTAAACTCAAAAACATTAATAACTAGAAAACTGTTAAAACTACAGTGTCGAAACTTCAATGGGATTATACATAGGCCATCTAGCATATGTATAGGTACAAACGTTTATTTTCCTAGCTTTAAAACTCTTAGAAGTTAGATTTGAAAGCCATTCATCCCCTTAAATATCAAAGTCATTTATGTACCAGTATCATCTAGGAGCGATATGAAAGTTACAGAAAATCCAGCCCAAACTACCATTTCAATGATGCAATTTTTGTTATTTTTATTTTTCTCAAAATAGGATCTAACGATTTTAAATAAAATTACATATAAAATATTTGTTTACAAATGCATATCATGAATTTTATGGAAATAGCCTAGAACGGAGTTCGTTTAAAGCCACATTCACAATGGAGTCGCAGTGCTAACCAATGCAGCATAAGCATAGGTGCGAGGGAAGACCATTCACAATGCATAGTAAACGTAACGCAAGAAATTGGCTTGGGTTTCTAGATCCAAACGCACCACAAGTTTGAAATTCATATAAGACAATATCATATATGAAAATTCACTCGATATTTATAAATAAATAGGTTATAATATTTACATACGCACATTGACGTTACAATTGTTTGCCCAAAATATTGAAAACAGCCTTACTGGTGACTGCAGTAAGTGATAAAGCTGCACAATGAATGCAGTGTGTATTATCTCTTTGTGCCTTACAATTCGTAAGAGCCAAGAAATCTGGGCGCAAATGGTGGGTACGTCTATTAAACCTAAGTAGGATTCTCTAAGGAGGCTCCATAACCTCGAGGGAAATAAGAACACAGGTTGAAGCCACTGCAGTTTGACGAAAGTTTGGATGTGATCGCTCCACTTTGATAGTAGAGAAGTTCCTTTGCGTCCATATCACTTCACTTCATACAAAATAACTGTGTATTTGTAAAGCTCTAACGTCAGCGATATCGTGGTATGACACGGCCAAGTGGAAGAGAACATATGTGTATGCAGTGGACGAATGTGAAATGTCGCTTTGCGATCATCTGCCGTTGAACTACGGCAGTGCATAAAGGAAAGAATGAGGAATTCTTCCTCTATGTATTCAACGCAGGCATAGAGTTTCAGAGTTTGCAAACTCTTATATAGTGTAGCGCATTGCGTTAGTCTGAATAAATGCTTCCATTAAACACCATGGTCACACAGTCTTGCACCTAAATCTCATTATGAATGTAGCTTAACCTGTAAACCGTAAGAGACACAAAAGCTTACTACACAATAAATGTGGATCTCGTTAATACTCACAACTGAATTAAAATAAATTGTTATGTCAATAATTATTTCCGATTTATTGTTTATTATCGGTTAAAACTTAAAATTATTAATATCTTGTTAATCTGCAAAGTTGCTATTCTTTTCTTAATCTGGTGGTCATGCAAAATTAGCATCACAAAGCTTAAGTCTAATGTATTCCCCTTGTACCTGCGACGAATACATTTCTGCAAATATTTATCTCGATAACATATGTGTAGACATAGTTTTTAGAAGAGTGAGTAGGGAAAGTCATTGAGTGTAACGCATCATAATCTTATGAAATTAAAATATGTGAACTAGCGTCTTCATTAATTCCTTCAGGGGAATCAGCCGACCTTGTTTCAGTGTGCGCATGACAAATTTACTATAGAGCCACTGAAAGACACAGAGGGAAGCAAAGAAGTGACTGCCACCTCTGCTGTTTCTTTGATCTTCCTTTGCTTCTTCACCAGTGAGCTGCCGTCGAATTGCCTCTTTACTTCTTCTCTTAACGTTCGTTCATTGAACCAGCAGTTCATATAACCTTTTCTACAATCAGTTATCTTGAACATAAGTGGATAGGAAAATAAGCTTTTCTAAGAACTTGTGGAGATATTTAACAAAAGGATGAAATGACATGTTTTTATTTGTAATGTTTTTTTCTGGAAACGTATTTTTACTTTCTCTACACGTACTATGTACATAGTGTATAGAGAAGGTATTGTAATGCACCCAAAATTTCAATACTCTCACCGGAAATACATGTTTTGGGTCAGTGTATGTGTGTGGACAACGTAGCTCAAAAACCGTTAAATACCAAACTTGGAATTTAAGTATGGTATCCTCCAAGTATGGGGCACGAAGATTTTCAAGAAAATCCCCCACTCCCAACTACTCTTTACATGGAAAAATATCGAAATTTTGATTTTCTCAAAAATGGCTCTAACAATTTTGATTAATTTTTTTATATCTAAGATATTTACATGCCAAATAAAATGTATATCTTGAATTTTCTATGAATATCCACTGAAGACCTCTTTATTCTGGATGATTTTTATTGAATTTTGCATAACTGTAAACCGTAAGAAATAGATAAAAACTTATTATACAAAATATGTAGATCGCGATAAAACACACAATTTATATCATATATATATATATTTTTTTTTTTCGTGCAGTTGACCGTTTTCGAGATATTTCTAGTTATTGATCTCAGCTTTAAAATACTTAAACTTTTCTCATACGGGAACTTGTCAACTCCTGGCCACGCAAAGAAACGGATTTCAATCCCATAGCAACCACATTTTAAAACATGTGATTGCCGCTTTAGCCTTATTTCCCTCCTACTTATAAAGGAACTAAGTAATAAGAATGTTTCTGCTAACGTTTTAACATTAAATAGAGAGAAGAATACTCTTATTAATAATAATTTGTTACAGAGATGTAGAGAAAGGCATGTAAATGGAGCACATCAGATTTTTAGTGAAACAAAATGCTTCTCCGGAGGTAAGCGACAATTCTCTCGTGTAGATCATGAAAATGCGTATTGGAAAAATTAGCCTTAAAACGATTTGGTCCTTATTGACGCTACTACTTTCTCTAATTTGTACATAATACAGAAGTAGAGAAGGTGTTGCATTCCAACCAACAATTTCAAAAATGTGATACCGAGATTTCATCGGAAATAGACGTCCCCTGTTTAAAAAAAAATATTTTTAGAAAATGGTCCGTGTGTGTGTGTGTGTGTTTGAGAGAGAGAGAGAGAGAACACGATAATTCAAAAAGGAAAAGTTGGTTAAATATCAAACTTGCTATTTAACTGCAACAACTTCCAAGGATGCGACAGAAACATTTCAAGGAAAATCTCTTCATCACTACTCTTTACATATATATCTATGCTTTACTTTCTCTACCCCGTATGTATAATGTACATAATGGATAGAGAAGGTATTGTATTCCACCCAAAAACTCGAACTCGAAATTACACCGAAAATACGTTTTGAAACCCCCTGAATCCAAGAAAAGCATTTTTAGAAATATGTCCGCGCACGCGCGCGCGTGTGTGTGTTTGCGCGCGCGCAGCACAGCACAAAAGCTCTGTTTTAACCGAAAAGTCTTTAATACCAAATTTGCCGTTTGAGTTCAGTATCTTCCATGGATGCGATACGAAGATTTTCATCAACTACTCCCAATTTCCCTTTACACGGATTATTTTCTCAAAAATTGTTCTAGCTATTTTTATTAAAATGTCTTATGTTTAAGATACTTTCATGACAAACAAAATGTAATTCTTGAATTTTCTCGGAATAGCCTTTGTAGACCTCTTCAATCGGATGATTTTTGTATAACTGGTAAATCGTAAGAGATGGACAAAAACTGTATATCTCATTTAAATACTCAGTATATGTCGTATACATTATTTTTGCAGTTAAGCGTTTTCGAGATACTCCGAGTTATTTAGTTTCAGTGTTAAGGTACTTCTTTTCGCCTCTCTTTTGTTTATCTACTCCTAGGAAGCAAAGAGAACCGAATTTCAATTGCTTCACTTGGCGACTGGATTTTAAAAGATCTGATTATCACTTTAGCCTGTGTCTTCCCTTCTTTCCCTTCAACTTACAAAGAAGCAAGTAATAAGATCAATTCTGGAAATGCTTATCTTGATTAGCATGAAGTAGACAAAGGAATTATCTTTTGTAAGAAATATTGTTTGTGTAACAGCTACAGGAAGTCATGTGAATGGAACACCTTAGATTTTTTTTTTGTATTAAGTTTTCGTCTATTTTTTATGGTTTACCACTTATGCAACATTCATTCCGGATGAAAAGGACTTCAGAGGCTGTTCCCAGAAAATTCAAGACACATACACACGCGCGCGCGGATCTTTTTCTAAAATGTTTTATTCAGGGACTTTAAAACACGTATTTCCAGGAAATCTCACATCGATTTTTGGATGGAATAGAATGCCTTCTCTACTATGTACATTATAATCAGCATGTAATTGTAGAGGAAGAATCAAAACTTTGGCTTTTACATTTTGCGCTCGTTCTCAACCGCTACACAACTCAGCGCTTAACTAGCCCAAGTACACAATTATTTAATTAATTAAGTATAACACGTTTATGGTGTTAATGCAATGATATATTCTTCGATATGCTTGCTTTAATACAAATATCTGTCTGTCAACACGAAATGCACTGAAGTTTAAATCCCATCCAATGAAATGGTTTACATGTTTTCAGAATCTATTTCAATGCAGTCCGATTATGCATTATGCATTTCAAAAATAATTTGAACTAAACCAATTTGGTGGTGCTATAAATGGAATGCTGCACTAGATAAAATAGAATAATGACGCCCCAGCACCCCATTACATTTTAATTACTGTGAAGTACACAATTGGAAGCATAAAGTATGAAGAGAAGCACATTGAAAATGAGAATACAGCATGGTTTATTTTATGGTCAAAGAGAATTTAATTCTATGATATGCGTTAAATTTTCAGCATATGTGAACGGCATATATTTGGATGGAGTGCTGTTTTTCATAATGAAAGCGTAGCCTTCACATTACGAGCAATTGCATTTTTCTCCTACAGTCTAAAAACTTCGTGGTTTGCATTTATTCCCGGTATTATTAAGCCATAATGTATCGGAATGCCAGTGAAAACAATCTGAAATGTTCCATTCACATGACTTCTCTATCTGTTCTGAAAACATACTATTGTCACAAGATTATTATTTTATTTACATCATGCTAATCAAGATAAACATTACCTGAAAAGGGAATACACTTAGCTAAGCGACAGTAATTTCTTTTAAAAGCAGTCGCTATGCGATTGTCATTGAAATTCGGTTCTCTTTCTAAGGCCAAAAGGAGTAACACAAAAATGAAACGGATAAGGACTTCCCGTTTGAGAAAAATTAAGTCCTTTAAAGTCGAAATAATAACAGAGAATATCTAACATAGCTCTATTTAAAAAAAAAAAAGGAAAAAAAAAAGGATTTTACAAATTTTGACGAGATCTACATTTTTGATGCAGTTAAGTTTAGTCCATCTCTTACGTTTTACACATGTAAAAGCCATCAAGAAAGAAGAGTCTTCATAGGCTATTCCCAACAAATTCAAAATATTTGTATTTGTCATGCAGACACCTGTAATTACTTCAGTTTAATCTAAGCCTTTATATTTTTGAGAAAATAGAAAATTTCGAGAAATCTTCCAGGTAAAGGGTAGTTTGGGATGGCGTAATTTTACTGAAAATTTCGTGTCACATCCTTGAAAGACGCTGAAATTAATGTACTTATACTTTTGAGTTATGTTGTTCTCTGTCTCTCTCTCTCTTTCTCTCTTTTTCTCTTTTTCTAAAATGCCTATTTTACTAAGGAGAACCTCAAAACATACATTTCCGGTGAAATCTGGACATCGAATTTTGGGTGGAATACAATACCTTCTCTACCTACTATATACATAGTATGTGTAGAGCAAGTAAAATGCTTTTCTTTTATTCGATGACATCTGGTATCAATTTTGGGTGGAATATATTCTCTATGATCTGCATCGTGCATGTATGTTAGAGAAAGTAAAAATCCGAGGGTTACAATCGCATGACTTCATCTTCTATCGCTTATTAGTGGGTATACAAATAATTCTTATTAATGTTTATTTTTCCTACTTATTTAATTTTACTCGACTTAAAATTTGCCATAAAATAACTGCATTACACTTTACGTAATAGATTCAAAGGGAAGATTGATAGCCAAATGTTTTTGAAATGGGCGCTATATTCTTTCCATAAATCGCTAGAAATAACTGAAAATGGACGGAGTTTAAAAGACTGAAAGTATTGAGCATTTCGATATTAATATGGAATATCTTAGAAATAATTTATACCATAAAAAGTAATTTGAAAAAAATAGTTTGATTAAAAGATTTTTACTGTGTGTGTTTTTTTTTTTTTTTTTTTTTTTTTTTTTTTTTTTTTTTTTTTTTTTTTTTTTGTACATCAGGTTTTCCATATATTGCTTAACGTTTACCAATAATGCAAGTTCATACGATTTTCCTCACAAATGAAGAGAACTTCCTAAGGTATTCCCAGAAATTTCAAGATATGCGTTTTATTTGTACTGTAAATATATTTAATATGTGGTATTTAATCAAAATATGTCATTTTTCAAAAACTCGAAAATGTCGAAAAAACGTCCCTTGTAAAGAATAATACTTCGTCATGTTGTATGTATCTTTGGAAATTACTGAACTTGGTAATTTATCAACATTTGATTTTGAGTTACGTTGTTTCACATACACACGGACACGCTTTAAAAAGGCGTTTTATTAATGCTATTATAAAACACGTATTTCCGCTACAATTCCTATATCCTATACGCGAATGAAATATGATACTTATATTTATTATATGTAGTAGAGAAAGTTCATAATTGGAAATCTCTTTACCAAGTAACGTAACACAAATTTTCAGGTTGCAAATTCATTTCCCCTTTATAATCCATTTCCCCTTGAAATTCATTCACTATGCCGTTTTAAAAATCTCATCTCATAATTACATTAGTTTTTCTATCTTCTATCATTATTTTTATTTTTAAAGTACAAATTCCTACAAAAGTGTGGTTTTTATATTTATGACTTCTTAATCATAATTAAAACTGGCACTAGTGTTTCGAGTAACTATTTTGTAACAGATAGGCAAGTGGCTAATTAGACTTCCATCTGATTTGTATATGACTGCTTTATATTCGCATTCTTTGCACGAAGTAAAAACGGCACTTGGAAGTGCATAGCTTCAAATAGTGAATAATTCAAAAGAAAGACGGAAAAAAAAAAGATGAATGACATTATTTGATAATTTGCCTTATGTTTTTCCTACGGTACGTTTTATCTGTTATGGCTATCCACTTAAATGTATAAAATGGTGTAACAATAAAAGAGTTAACGAGCTATGAGTAGACAATTTAGGATGTTATATCTCAAAGTCATATTTCAATCAAAATCGTTAAATAGATATTTGAGGGGAGAACCAAAAAACAATGGTTTCCTTTGTAAAGGGTAGTTTGGTATGGCGGAATTTTCTTAAATATTTTAACCTGGCAGTCTTTAACGGCATCTAATTCAATTATGAAATGTACTATTTATCTTTAAGAATTTTACCTCAAAATTATAGACACAAGTTTCATTAAAGCCTGTGATTCGGTAAAAAGTAGAAGTCCAATATTTGGGTGTAATGCAACCCTTTCTCTACTAATCATTTGTAAACAATAGAACTTTGAGTTATTGTTTAGCAGTTTTCAAAACATCATTTCCGATTAACTTTAAGTGCTGGAGCTTTAGGTGAAATGGAATACTTCTCTGCTAACCATGAGGAAAGGGAGAGAAAGTAATAAAGAACATAAGAATTTTCAGGCCAAAAGATGTGAGAAAATTTAAAACTTTAAAAATGAAAGAGTAAACTTATAAATATTTGCTTGTAAACCAATGCAAGGATTGATACAGATTTCACATTCAGTTTAAACAAATAGCGTTTCATTATCTTCCGGTGGATTATTTTGTTTCACCTTCTCTCCCCTCCAAAAATTATAAAAAAGAACCATTGTAACACACATTGAAATGGAATGCATAACCAAAGTATGTGCTGGAATTTGCTGTAGACCAGACGCTACTTCAGCCTGCGACCGTTTCTGGATTTTTTTCCGATCGATGCAGAGCACAGAAATAGAACCCGGTATTCCTGATGTAGCCTAGAGTTTTGTGGGCCTTTGTTATACTCTCCTATCCGTTTAATGTATTGCGCTTATGACGAAGGTTTAGCACACGCTTTAGTTGTTTTGACTATCGTCCGTCACGCTTTCAATCCATCTGCATGAACTGCTCCTTTCACTTAGTTGATATTATTAAATATAATTAAATAAGAGCTAGAGATAATTTTTACCATGTGATTTCGTTTTGGTTGAAATATATACGAAATAAAGGTTCGTTCACATATAGTCAGTTAAAAGTTTAAAAATACATCCTAAAATATCCAGCAAATGTCAGATCGAGATACAGAATGGTGTGAGCCCACGTGAAATGTATCGTTGTAATTTACTGATTGCTTCCAGTTGACTAATGGTTATAATGCAAAATGCATACAAAATTCGTTCGGTTTGTTTATACCTAACGGACACTCATATGGCCGATTTCGTTTTTTCAATGCATGTATATTTATTGTGCAGCCTCCTTTAATAGAATCACACGACCAAACCCAAACTCCAGAGTAAGTACAATGACGTCACCCTTGTGCCGTTATAGTATTTTCTCAGTCATAGATTCTGAATATTTTTGTGCCTTAGGTTTTTATTTCTCTACCACGTATGTGCAATGTATATAATAAATGGAGAAACTATTGTAGTCCCGAAAATTCGAAACAGAGATTTCACTGGAAATATATGTTTTGAGGACTCCTGAATAAATAAAAAAGTTAAAATAAGTTCGGTGTGTGTACGTGAACAACATAACTAAAAAACGAAAGGTTGATAGGTATTTAAGTTTAGTATATTCCAAGGATGCGATATGAAGATTTTCAGGAAACTCGTTACAATGAACATTTTTCGAAATGTTCAATTTTTCCAAAAATGACAACGACGTTTACATAACCGGTAAACCATAAGAGGCAAAATCCTACTACACAACAAATGCAGATCTCGTTAAAACACCCCGTTTATGCCATACATTTTTTTATGGAATTAATCATTTCCGAAATATTTTTGTTATTGGTTACAATTTTGAAATATTTAATAATTTTCTCAAAGGGGAAGTCACCATTTGCGGGTTTTTTTATTTTTTTATTTTTTTATTTTTATTGTTGTCCAGGCAAAGAGAACCAAATTTCATCACACAACGACAGCTTTTCAAATATTTGACTCGATTTAGCCTGTTTTGTTCCTTTATTTCCCTTCTATAAGGAAGTAACTTACCATTTTTGTTAATATTTATCTCGACTAGCGCGAAGTTGATAGAGGAAGGCTTTTGCAAGAATAGTTTATTGCAGAATAGGTAGAGAAAGTCATATGAATGTAACGCATCACATTTTTTCAAATAATACGGAAGATTAAATATTTGGAATATGTTGAAAAACATTTGATGTTCGTAATATTTTATGTTTTTTCTGGTTTATGAGTATTTTCTTCTAAACGTAAACATTTATTATTAACTTTGTTAAGATTAGAATCTATTGTTTTAATGTTATTTATTACATAACACTCTTCTAATGAACTATAATACCGCCAAATTCTTTAAGTTTAAATATCATAACTATTAATACTTAACATTCACTAAATATAAACTAATTTAATGACAATGAAATTGTCTACTGCCATATTTCTCTAATAGAAGAATTTAACCTTCTAATTGAAAAGAAAAAAATCAATAAAGGATCCACATGTATTTTTATTTATATTTTTGTCCATAATTTTATATAATAATTTTATAGTCTATTCCCATAATTGGTTTAGATTCAATTAAATATATTGACTTGGGTTGAAGAGAATCTTTTGATGCCTAAAATTTGAAAACATTGTTGGAGTGACAGAAGATTGCGTCTCTTGCCAATTGTGACGAACCATTTTATGTTTATTTACCTTTTTTTTTTACCTTGTTTTGCCGTACTATTACTGTTTTCTTACTTTTGCAACACACACATATAACACCCATGCCGAAGGCGGGACTCGAACCACGATCCCCAGCGCTATGAAGCACCAAAGCGGGACACCTTGGCGAGCGCGGCCATGGGGACCGGCAAGCTTGAGCATTAATATCAATGAAGTTTAAGAATGTCGCAATTCTTATGGCGCTGTCTTGCAGAGAAGGCAACTCTTATGTATCTTTTATGAGTGCAAAAGGAAATGACATGTACTGAGTCAAGCAAGAGACGTACAATTATCTACAGCACGCCAAAACCATTAAGTATGTGCTACCGTTGAGTAATAACACCGCAACGAATTTGTTGAAATCACGGGGAGCCGTGCTATATAGATAATGTGCAGGACAGCAGTGCTACTGGTGTAGACTAACCTCACGGCTGCCTGCTTCATAAACGTGTTTGCAACGGTGAAATTACCACTTTCCAACGTGTTGGAAGGAGGCGAGGGTAGTATGCATTTTGAAACCCGGCAAGGACCCGGTCTTCCCATCAAGCTATAGATCTATTAGCTTACTCCCGATCGTCTCGAAAGTATTCGAGCGGTTACTCCTACCTCGCCTCACCCCTCTCTTCGAAGAGAGACTCCTACTCCCGGATCATCAGTTTGGTTTCCGTACTGGACATTCCACAACCCTGCAGTTGCTGCGACTGGCTGAGAAGGCTGCCCTGGGCTTCCAGGAGAACTTCAAAACAGTCGCGGTACTCTTCGTCACCACGTGGCATCAGGGACTCTTGTACAAGCTCAAGAACGCAGAAATCCCTCCCCCCTACCTTCACCTGCTTAGTAGCTTCCTTCGGGACCGCACTTTCAGGGTGAGGGTGGAGGGGAGGCATTCCACAGTCAGACCCATAGCGGCGGGAGTGCCGGAAGGCAGCGTGCTGTCGCCGTTACTGTTTGCCGCCTACATGTCCGACTTCCCCACAGAACTCAGTACAGTTACGTGCCAGTATGCCGACGATGTCCTCATAATGGCGCGTAACAAGAACGCCCGATATTGCTTCCCCCCGCTACAGAGACAGCTCCAGGCCATAGGCAGATGGAGTGAACAGTGGCGGATGGCTATCAGCCCGCAGAAGAGCTCTGCTCTACTGCTGGCTAAAGTCCGTGGCTGGCGACCGGAGAGGTCGCTGAGGTTGCGGCGGCGGCGGATCCCCTGGGTCCGCACCGCCAAATACCTTGGAGTCCTCCTCGACCGCGGCCTTACTTTCACTCCACATGTCAGGGAGAAGGTCGGTATGGGACACGCTGCCCTACGGCAGTTGTTTCCCATCTTCCGCTCCACCATGCCTACATACCTAAAACTACGGCTGTACCGCGCAGTCATCCCGCCCCTGATGCTGTACGGCTGCGAGGTCTGGGGTTCGGTGGCTCGTTCCACCATCCGCAGGCTGCAGACCGTGCAGAACAGGGCATTGAGGATGATATATGGCACAGACCGTAGATTCCCGTCCCACTCCGGAATCCCTTACATAGTGGACGTTGTGCGAGAAAGAGCTCGCACAATATACACTAAACTTGCTCCCCACCCAAACACTCTCGGTCTTTACGACCATACGCTGCCTAGGAGACGCGTAAGCTACCGCCTTCCCAAGGACGCCTTGGGATGGTAGTTTTCCGGCCGCCTCTCCCTCTTTACAGTTCTACCCGCCAAGTTAAGCAGCATCGGGCCCGGTCCCGACTCGGATGGGTGACCGTCCAGTTGTACTCTGACCAGATCTGCAACACTGGCTTCCCCCACCCCGTACCTACATCCCTTCAGTTCTCCCCGCTAGCCGGCACTGCTTTCCTTGACAGCCCGCAAGCGGCTGGCCAAGGTAAGCAGCATCGGGCCTGGTCCCTCTCTGGGTGGGTGACCACTCAGGTAGGTAAGCCAGCCCGCGCCGGCTGCACAGAGGAAAGCACCCTGCCCACATTACTTCGACACAGACATAAACGCTTGCACAAGACTACATCTTTTATATCACACGGGTAAATCCGCGAGAAAAGCGGATAGGTACCGTGGTGATTTGCCCCCGCCCGAGTACACTCGGGCGACTAGTTCCTGCTCCTGGCTCCTGGCTCCTCCTGGAAATTACATTCACACACTTACGGCTTTTGGGCGTCTGGTGCGACTTTTTTCAAGGGCAGGTTCTTTATTAGCTTTAGTGCCAAATACAATAGTAGCCTGTGATTGCAATTTACTGTATTTTTCAAGGTTTAATGATCATTTTAACTAGCTAATATGCATATTTTATTTCGTAGCGGAAATAAATTAGTCAATTGATTGTATTTGTGTAATGATAAGATTTGTATGTTGTAAAGTAAATGTGTTTCGATATGAAAAAAGACACAAATTTTAAGAATGGCTTTAAAATATTTATTGTGTTCCATATCTTCTACATATAATTTTCCATGACTGAAACAAATATTAAGAAGAGCAGAGTGGCACAGTGGAAATGTGCTGCGCTCATAATGCAGAGGTCTGTGGATCGAAACTACGTCCTGCTAAGTCTAGTTTTGCCCGCCTCGGTATGTGGGGTAGCGTGTTCAAGAGGTCCCGAATTCGAATCTCGCTTAAAGTGAGCTATCCGGAAAAGGGTTTTTTCGTGGCTTTCCCTTATCCTGAGAAGACGAATGTTGATTAACTTTAAGCTCCATGGACCCCAAGATCATTTGAGCAACATTTCACTGATTTCATTCATCGTCCGATATGACCAACCAGGTTAAAGGACGTTAAACTAAAATTATTCATGCTTATGTATAATTAATATATTATATATATTAAGGAAGGTACATAAGCGTTGGGACACAGGGCATTTGACACAGTTCTAAATTAAACACAATAAAACGAAATAAAATAAAGTTCCATAGTTTCTTCCAATATACCAAAGGTTTATGTTTGAATGCCGTTTCCGTTGTGTAGTGGTTACATTTCGGGTCTCTCGTGATGACAGGAGTGAGCTACCTCATAGGTAGGATCATTTGTTGAACCTTATTAATCCCTAAACGTTTAATCCAATTTTTCATTTCATTTTCTGTTTTCTGTAACTCCATATGTATTGGGTTTTCTATTTTACACTTATTGCCATAACATGCGCTCAAATTTGTCAGGACACTACGTAAGATACTTTCTCGAACTGACGCAGTGCTACTATTGAAAGTAAATAAAATACTATGCTTCCCACAAATGTACATAATCTATCACAAAACAGCAGCCATAAAACGGATAGATTCTCCTCCAAAATTTAAATACGCGTGAATTTATTTAGGACTTTTAATTTGAGTTGGACTAGCAGATAATCCAGATTCGAATTTCCGTTTATCTTTTTCTTGGCTCTGTGCAGTGGTGCATGCGCGCGTTCGTTTAGGAATGTGGTGTCTTAATGGCGCCCAGTTTGCCTAGACTGACAGAATCAAAAAGTTTACGTATCCACTTGGCAGGGAGGAGAGGCATTTGTCGTACTTTCTTCCATGTGACTGCTTAACGTTTTGTTCAATTAAGCATACGTGTTTTTTCATTTTGCTTTTTACATATTAATGAAAGAGTTCAGGAATTAACGTATCTGCACACTTTTTGTCATAGTATCAACTTTCGGCATTCCAGAATGGTGATTAAATGTATCATAAATATTCCAAGGGTGAGCGCTCCTACCTGAAAGTCCGGAAAAGAAAGAGGGAAAATATTTATTAAAAAAAAACGTTATATTTCACATTTATATCGTATTTGAGAATAATTTGCGTTTTAATACATTTTCGTAACACGTTAAAAAGTGGTTTAAATGTTATGAAAATGAAACTACAAACGTATCTACAAGTCTTTATAAGCATTTAACGCTGTGGTTTGTTTCTCCATTAGTTTAGGAATAGATATTATAAGTTTCTTCCTACATAAGATGTTATCTTCCACTACTACTTAACGTCTGCATGAGCTCTTGAGGTTGTGCTCACTATGAGACCATTCCAAACTTTATTTTAGAAATTTTGAATTCCACTTTTTCTTCTTGCATCTGCTCCTCCTTCCAAATATTAGGTCCTCTAGCCTCTTAAGGCCTCATTGTCATTTCTTGTTGGACGTCCTGTCTCATAATTCAACGCTTTTTCGGGTTACGATCTTCTTCCCTTCGTGTAGATGTTTTCTCCAATGTTTTCTATACTGTAACATGTCATTTGTTGCATATAATTACTCTCTTATTTGTTCGCATGGTATTCTGTCCCTTTGGTTCTTTCTGAACAGATCGTTGGAATTTCAGTCCTGCTTTTTGATTGTGGTTTTAGCTCTTTTTTTTTTTCTTTCTTTTCTACTTTTTTTTTTTTTTATGGACGATTCACTTCCATGTAAAAGCCATCAATTTATCACATTTAAACTTGCACCTCTACAAGGTAGTTTTAAGTCTAAATCTGATCATAATAATAGCTATATTTACTATAAGGAATACGTTTTACTTTCTCTACACGTAGATACTGTGCATACAGTGGGTAGAGAAGGTATTGTATTCCACCAAAATTCGATGTTGAGATTTCACCAGAAATATGTTTTCAGAACCCCTGAGTCCAAAAAAAAAATTAAAAAGGTCCCTGTGTGTGTGTGTGTGTGTGTGTGTGTGTGTGTGTGTGTGTGTGTCTGTGTCTGTGGATAAAAAAAAGATAAGACCGTTAAATACCAAATTTGGTATGTAAGTTAAGTATCTTCCAAGGATGTGGCACGAAACTTTTCAAGAAAAGCACCCCATCCCAAACTACACTTTATGTAGGAAATGTTATGAATGTTTGGTTTTTCTCGAAAATGACTAACGATTTTGATTAAAATGCCGTAGATATTTAATGACTGCTTACATTCCAAATAAAATGTACATCTAGAATTTTCTGGGAATATCCTCTGAAGACATCTTCATTCTGAATGAATTTTGCATAGCTAGTAAATCATAAGAGATACTACAAACAAAAATCTAGATCCCATTAAAACACGCAATTTAGGTCATGTGCATTTTGTGTAGAGTTATCCGTTTCCGAGATATTCCTTGTTATTTGTTTCAAATTTAAACTGCCTAAACTTTTCTCAAACGAGAGGTCACATTTCGTTTCATCTCTCTTTTGTTTTACTCGTAGCAGTGCAAAGCGAGCCGAATTGCAATTGTTTCACATAGCATTTGTCTTTTTGAAAGATTTGGCCCTCGTTTTATCCCAGTGTATTTCCCTTTCACTTGGTAATACAACCATCTCTGCTAATGTTTATCTCAATTACGGAATACTTTTTTGTGACAATAGTTTGTAGAGAAAGTTACGTGAATAGAACACATCCCTTTTTCTCTGAGATGTTTATAACTTATAGTACTGACATATTTGATCTAGACTGTGATATAATCTTAGCAGTTCTTCTGTGTCTGCAAAAATAATAATAATAATAATAATATTCATGCAAAATTTAGTAACGCATTTCTATTAAGTAAATCTAATGCTTTCTGAACTTGTACTTTTTCATTTTCTAATAACCTCACCATCAATATTAAAAGGCGTCGTTGATATAAAATGGCTTTGTCGTACTCCTGATTAGTTCATATTAATTCGTTACTCTTTTTAAAATGATTTGTGTAGGTTCTACAAGATGTTTTGCATACCCTCTTTTAGTCATTAATGAGTATCTCGTAGTGCATTGTGTGTTACTCGGGCAAAGACTTTTTGAAAAACATGTAAGTAGGTTTCCTTGTATTTATTATTTATTTTAATGTAAAACTTTATCCGAACATTAATCCCCGAATCCCAATCCGCTTTGCTTTTTGATCAGAAAGATGCTTGAATTGCATACAAGGAATACTCTGTTAGAGAATACACAGTTGGGAAGTGAGTATATTTGTCAGCTCAGTACCGGAAACTTCGATAAGGGATGTGCTGCCTGCACTTTCTAAAAGTGAAAGCCTTACCTAGCAACAGAGTTGGAGAAACAATAGCGAAAGTTTGGGGAACATCCACGTAATCTGCGATAAAGTGACAGCAGCTACTTGGTTTTATGTAATATTGAGTTGGGTTACGTACCGTGCCATTTAACGCCCTTTTGACCTTTCGATGGTTTGACGTATAAAATCAGGGATATTCTTGCTAAACGTTTTCATTATTGGAAGCTTATGTAATCGCGATTTGGATCTACACATGCATTTCCTCTTAGCTTCGTTGCTGCTAAATTAATTCTAGCAAAGCCTGTCTGTAATGAACATCGGCTTGCGTGCGCTGTCTAGACATGTTCTACTCCGCAAACTCTTCATGGACAAAATGTATGAGTTAATGAGGCTGCATATACAGTTGCCGAGAAGTTCATCTAATGATCGAGAGTAAGGAATTAAACAATTCAGTTTTACTTTCTGTATTACTTATCTATAAAGTAGAGGAAGTGTTGCATATTAGCTCATAAAATCGATTCGAAGTGCGCGCGCGTGTAAATTTTATGTCTGTAAAATAGCATTCCTATGTATTATATTCACTTGGCTTTTTGTAGCTATTCTGCAACAACCTATTCTTATAAAATATTACTTCTATATGCGTCATACTAATGGAGATAAATATTAGCAAAACTGTTTTTATTTCATATATCCTTGTACATAAAAAAGGAATAAGGGAACACAGTAGGCTAACGCAATAGTCAACCTGTTTTAAATCCGGTAGCTACGAGAAGGATTGAAATTCCGTTGTCTTGCATTACTAGACTGGAGATGGGGAATACTATTTCCCATTTGAGAAAAAAATTAACATATGACCAATAACAAGAAATGTCTTAGAAATGCTAACTCAAAAAAAAAAAAGTATCTGATATATAGCTTTAAGATCTATATTTTATGGAATTCTAAGATTTTGTCTATCTCTTACGGTTTTCAAGTTATGTAAAAGTCATCCTGAATGAAAAGGACTTCAGGGCATATTCCCAGAAAATTCAAAATACACGTTTCATTTGCCGCAAAAATGTCTTAAACTTGCTGTATTTTAACCGAAATCGTTTAACCATTTTTAAGAAAAGTAAAACGTTCGAAAAAGGTTCCATGTAAAGGGTAGTTTATGGTAGGGGGATTTCTTAAAAACATTCTTGCCGTATCCTTGGAAGATGCTAAACTTAAATATCAAGCTTCCGTAACAGACTTTTCGCTTTTTAATTGTGCTGTTCACAGACACACACGCGCGCGAGCCTTTTTCTAAAAATGCTTTTTATTCTTTATTCAAGAGACTCCAGAATTTGTATTTCTACTGAAATAATCGGATATATTAGTTTTGGGTGGAATAGGATACGTTCTCTACACACTATGTGCGTGGTAGAGCTCCTTTATATACCTACCTATAGTATTTAAGTTCAGCATCTCCCAAGGATACGAACATTTTTAAGAATACTCCCGCCTTCACAAATAACCTCGGAACCTCTTCCTTTTAAAGAATGTTTGTATACTGTAAAATGTGTCATACAAAAGCTACCACACAGTGTGTTGTAGAGTTAACCATTTCTTGTTGTATCTGAATTTGCAAATGCTTGTTTTCTCAACTGGTGAGTGGTTACTCGTGTTATTTCGGATCATGCAAAGAGCATAAATTTAAAAGCCATCATGCAGAGACATATTCTTCAGAATTTGATGTGTTAGATTTACATGCTCCTCTGTACCAATTATTGCAAAAAAAAAAACAACAACAACAAAAAACACTTCTATATCTCAAAATGCCCTATAATGTGGCATTCAACTTGTTTGACATTTTATGTATGTACTTTATGTATGTGTATATATATTTATTGTAAGAACTCGTTACCGACAGAAAAGGCTATTCATTTGAGAGTGGTTGCTGAATGTTGTAATTCGTCTGCATTCCTAATTTGTAAGAGAAACAAGCAAAGAATTGTCGTTGATGGAAGCAATTACATGCATCGTAATTTATAAAAGATACTGTGAATTTTTGTTGCTATTATTATTATTATTATTATTATTATTATTGAGTTTAGAGCATTTAGAACGAATGTATTTTAAGGCGTATAACACAAGTACTTGTTACATAAGTAGAAAAGAAGTTGAATTTAAAACAAACAATCTTTTGTACCTAATAAATATCGCAAAACTAATTTTGGTTTAGAAAGGTGCATCTAAGCAAAATAGAAATACTAAACTTAAGTTTCCTGTCAAATTACGAGAATTTCACTGCATTGTCCTTTGAGAGTAGTAGGCTGAAAATTCCATTTTCTCCAAACTCCCAGTATACATACCTACTCTCTGCGATATCAATCTAGAATGTGAGGATCTCTGTTGAGGCAACTCCTGTAATCGGTTTTTCTCTCTCTCTCATCTCTCTTATATTCATTGTATTCAACTTGCTAGAATTTGTAAAAGAGATGAAAAGAGTTTCTATTGACTTTCCACAGAAAACGCGCAGGTACTTGTTGCGAAGCAGTGGTCTTTGAATAGATTGTTAACAAGGACATTTGGAGAAAAGAAAACTTGCAGAGAGATCGTCAATAAACTCATGGAAAACTACATGAATGTGGAAGCGAGCCGAGGCTTGCGGCTAATCTAATTTGCACTAACTTCATTACGAGGCTTGTAATAGATTTTGTGTGATTTAATTAGGCGCAGGGAGAGTTGCTTTGTGGCTGGTTACTCGCGCTGCCACTAGGGTGGATAGATTTGCATCCGGGGGAAGTACAATGAGCAACCTGAATATGATAACGAGCAAGCAAGTCATTCTAAGGCATAAGCATGCAAGAAGCGAGAAAATGATTTTATTTTCGTTTATAACTGAGCCGATATTTCTCCTTTCCATTGAGTTTTTCCTTTCTGACTTCTCTGATCAGATTGATTCAGGGTTGCTTAAAGTAGTAAGTGTAATACTACAAGGATTTTTCTTGTTTTGTACTGTATTCATAATGCTTCACAACTTGACCTCAAAGCTGTCGCGCGATCGTTTATGTATTGACATCCAAAGGAAGTCAGAACCAAGGACACACATCTTCAGTAAAATAAGTAATAATATTAAGAACAGAAATGGACCAATTATAACTAAAAAGTTGCGTATAACTGAAAACAATAAAATATTTAAGTAGTATTAATGCTTGTCCCAACGCTATTCAAACTAGGTTTGCATAATTTTAAAATAAATCTTGTATGTTATATTCACATGACTTTCTCTACCCATTTCTCTTTTACTTTCTCTATACGTACTATGTACATAGTGTATAGAGAAGGTATATTCGATACCGAGATTTCACTGTAAATAGATGTTTTGAGACCCGCTGAATCAAAAAAAAAAAAAACATTTTTAGAAAAATGTCCGTGTGTGTGTGCAGCATAGCTCCAAAACAAAAAGTCCGTTAAATACCAAACTTGGTATTTAGGTTTGGTATCTTCCAAGGATGCGACACGAAGATTTTCAAGAAAAATCCCCCCACCCCCAACTACCCTTTACATGGAACTTTTTTCGAAAATTTTTATTTTCTCAAAAATGGCTCTAACGATTTTGATTAAAATATCGAATATTAAATATACCTGACAAATAAAAAGTATATCTTGAATTTTCTGGGAATAGCCTCTGAAGACTACTTTATTCTGGATGAAATTTACGAAATTTTGCATAGCTGCTAAACCATAAGAGATGGATAAAAACTTACCACACAAAAAATGTAGAGCACATTAAAACACACAATTTGTGTTATATAATTTTTTGTCGTGGACTTTATCGTTTTTGAGATAACCCTTATTATTGGTTTCAGCTATGAAAAACTTATACTTTTCTCATACAGGATTTGTCAACTCCAATCCATACAAACAAAAGAACTTCATTCACATAGCAACCAGCTTTTGACTATCACTTTAACCTATGGTACTCCCTTATTTCGCTTCTACTTACAAGGAAGCAAGACTATTTGTGCTAATTCTTTCTCGATTAGCATGAAGTAAATAGAAGCATAAGCTTTTTAATAATATTTTTTGCAGGGATGTAGAGAAAGTTATGTGAATGGAACCCATTAAATTGTTTTACAAACGCTTGTTCTTCTCTCTACTTCATGTTAGTCGAAATAAACCTTTGCAGAAATGGAATCCAGATACAGTGGAATAGGGATAATGATAGGTTTAAGCAATACAAGAACAGCTGGTTGCTAAGAGTTTTGAAATTCCGTTCTGTTTGCATGACCGGGAGAGGAAATAAAATAAATACAGACTTCTCATTTAAGAATAGTATTAGGTAGTATTTCGAAAACAACGAATGTTTCGGAGATATCTAAAAAATGTATTTAACATAAATTCTGAGGGATCTATCTTTTATGTGTAGTAACATTTTGTCTATATCTTAACGTTTACAAGTTATGCAAAAGTAATTCAGAATGAAAATGACTAGAGATAGGCGTACATGAAAATTCAGATTCAGAAAATTAAAGATATACACTTTATCACAAGAATGGTTTAAACATGTGATATTTAATCAACATCGTTAGTAGTTTTTGAGGAAACGAACAATTAAAAAAATAATAAGACACATAAAAGGTGGTGTGTAATGGAAGTGGTTTTCTTGAAAATCGTGTCGCATCTTTGGATGGAACTGAATTTAAATACCAACTTTGGCAAATAGCCATCCTTTTGTTTTTTAGTTATGTTGCTCACACAAACGCACGAAGATATTTCTAAATTGCTCTCCTTTGGTTCAGGGAGTATCCCTCTGTTGTTATTGTAAACATGTTAATATCCTTATAATAGTCTCGTTTCTAGATCGACTTTATTGTGATCTACAGAATCATATCAACCTTGCTTTGATTTACGTTGAATCATAAAACACCAAGGTTATTAAATGTTAATACTGTATTTTATAAATCCACTATTGAATCATGAACGCAGACAGGTTAGTAGCGCTATTAAATGGAATAAAATACTATTGTATGCAACTAAGGGAGAATTTAGTATAATAATCATTCTCATGTAATTACAAAACTTGGCTTAGCGTTTTTCTTGCAAACGCAAGAAATTATACCAGCCCTAAATTTTCTGTAGCCGTATTTCTCAAAGTAGTATTTAGTGAGATATATTTTCACCCCCACCCTTCCCTAGTCCTGTTAGCAGGCTCAGCGGAGGAACGGAAAGCGCTTTATACTTTGTTTTGTGCTGGGATCACTTTGTAAATTCAAAATGTGGGTCGAGTTAATGAAATGGATATAACCTGCTTCCTGGGTTTCTTTCCCTCTGTGGGTTAAAACAGAAATAATTGCAAAGCGAGAACCTGCTAGACGCGATTAGCAGATTTATTTAAAGTCTCTCTTTGTAATCTAAATATTGCTAGCCCTGCTCAAAGAGCAAAGGCGATGACGTAAATGGTTTCCACAGCACTGCACCGGTTTTATGTATCAACATACGGTGGGGACAGCTCGAATCGACACCTTTAAAAATGAAAACTCATCAGTTTGAAATAAGTTCTAGGTGAATCCAAGAGACATTGTTGCAAATGCTACCGCTGTACGGCATTTAAAGTCTGTGATGTAGTCTCAAATATACGAAATTCAAGGCTCCGTACTTAATCAAAATCTCAAACTTAGATATTCTTTATACTATTGGAGATGTTTATTTGTAGTCAAATTTTAAGTTATTGATTTAAAATGCGCGTTAAATGTTAGCGTTCTTAAGTTTAATCTTAAATGAAACTCCAGCCCCTTGCATGCGTATTTAAATAAAATCACTATTTTAGCTATTAACTTACCTACCTCATGATTTATTATCTGGAGCAGATGAGGACGTTAAATTAAAAAAAAAAAAAAACAGCATTATGTAGCCGTATTATGTGACTGCATTTAAATGACATTAACGTTTAATTTGCTTTGCGCTTTTCACTCTAGATCTCTTAGATCTGAATTTACTATAGAATAAATTAATTACTTGAAATTATAATGCATACCTATTTTAGGATGTCATAAATTATGTACGTAGGTATATCGAGTTTATTTTACGTTTTATTTCGTAAATAACATAATTTCAACCTTAATATTTATCTCGGTTTGCTTCTGTTTCTTTGAATTTTTTGGTATAATCTGTGGAAAATATTTCATGTGTTACATTAAAGTAGTTTTTCTCTAGTCTGCAACATTAATCTCAGAAAAGTTTATTCTCCAATCTATCCATGGTAATCAAGATAAACGTTAATAGAAATAGCCTTATTACGTATTTCCTTTAGCTATGAGAGAAATGGGGAAACCACTAGGCTAAAGCGATGTTTAAATCTTTAAACAGCTGATCGCCAAGGCCGGAATTACACTGTAAAATATGTGTGTTAAAGATGTTTTATAAAGTATAATTTATAAAGTATTTGGTAGTATAATGGTAGTTCTTTTATAAACAATTTGTGTGATAAAACTCCTATTATGAAATGTATGGATATGTGCCTAACTTAAAACATCATTGGCTACTGAAACAACATAGTCTGAAATATTAATATAACTAATATAACCAAAATGTTAATTTCCAAGTATAAAGCTAGCAAAGTCCTGTACAACACAATGCTTACGGATTATAAATACCGAATTGAAGACAAGAGACATTAAAAAATTTGCAGAAGCAATAAGTGCTACCTAGGAAGGCTACACACCATGGAATATAAAGAAAAAATTGAATGCATTGCGAAGTCATTGAATATCGAAGGTATTTTTTTCTGTGATTGCATTGAAAAAAGTATATTTCATTTTGTGCAAATAAAAAAGTGAAGTAGACAATATTCGACATCTTGAAATAGATAATCGAATAACTTTGATATGTCAAGAATTATAGGAGCCATTAACGTTATTAATCCTACTATAATCAATATAAAACTAATTTATCTTAACCACACCTTAAACCATACTACATTGGAAACAAGGATTTCTGATAAACATTTAATAGCTGCTTATGCAGGATTGTTATGTAAATGTTTATCGAGTACCTGACATGCTAGCTAATTTTTCATAATTTAATGATGAAATTGACATTTAGTTTCCTTTGCATATGTTTTAATGCACAACTTAATTTGTAATTATCTATTTCATAATGCTAATGTTCAGCTATGACCATACATTTTATATGGTCTAATGTTATACTGATGTCATAGCTGAATGTTTTATAAAGGTGAGCGTTTACAATAAAAGTATTTGGTATAGAAGTTTGACGGATTCTTTTACAGTATATTACCGTCCTAAGTTATGAGATTGAAAACGGTTCTCTTAGCATGGCCAGAAGGAAAAATAAACAAACGAAAATGAATAACAGGTTTCCATTTGAGAAAAATATTAAGGTCTGGAAAATTTAAAGCGATAGCAAGGAATATCTCTGAAATGGTCAACAACACAAAAAAGCTGATGCGTTCCATTTACATGAGTTTCTCTACATCTCTGCAACAAATTATTGTTAAAAAGCTTATGCTTCTATTTACTTCATGCTAATCGAGAAAAAGATAGCAGAAATAGTCTTATTACTTGCTTCCTTGTAAGTAGAAGCGAAATAAGGGAATACCATAGGTTAAAGTGGTAATCAAAAGCTGGTTGCTATGTGACTGAAGTTCCTTTGTTTGTATGGACACGAGTTGACAAATTCCTGTATGAGAAAATATGTTTTTCCAAGCTGAAACCAAAAACAAGGAATATCTAAAAAAACGATCAGCTCCACGAAAGAAATGTATATAGCATAAATTGTGTGTTTTAAAGTGCTCTACATTTTTTGTGTGGTAAGTTTTTGTCCATCTCTTACGGTTTAACAGTTATGCAAAATTCAATAAAAAATCATCCAGAATAAATTAGTCTGAGGCTATTCCCAGAAAATTCAAGATAGACATTTCGTTTGTCATAAAACTGTCTTTAATATACGATATTTTAATCAAAATCGTTAGAGCCATTCTTGAGAAAAACAAAAATTTCGAAATTTTTCCATGTAAAGGGTAGTTAGGGGTGGGGGGATTTTCTTGTAAATCTTCGTGTCGCATCCTTGGAAGATACCAACCTTAAATACCAAGTTTGGTATTTAACAGTCTTTTCGTTTTTGAACTATGCTGTCCACAGACAGACACGCGGACCTTTTTCTGAAAATGCTTTTTTTGGATTCAGGGGACCCAAAACATGTATTTCCGGTGAAATCTTGGTATCGAATTTTTGGGTGGAATGCAATACCTTCTCTATACACTATATACATAGCACGTGTAGAGAAAATAAACATGTAGATCTCATTTAAACATACAATTTATGTCCTATATTATTTGTTTTGCTAACCGTTTTCTTGTTATTGGTTTCAGTTTTAAAATGCAAAAAAAAATTTCTCAAATGGAAATGTGTCATTCCTGTATCTTTTGTTTTATTCTTGGCCATACAAAGAGAACCGAATACTTTCAATCACATAGTAACCAGCTTTCGAAATATTTGACTACTGCTTTAGCCTAAGGTGTCCCCGCATTTCTCTTCTAGTTATAAGGAACTAAGTAATAATACTATTTCTGTAATGTTTATCTCGATTATCAGAAGTAGACAGAAGAATAAGCTTTTGTGAAAATAGTTTGTTTCAGACTAGGTAGAAGAAGGCTGTGAATGAAACACTTCAGGGTATTTTTTCTTTTATCCACAAGTGCACTTTGTACATGGTAAGAAAGTAATATTAGCAAGGTTATGGACATGCATTGACAAGAGATAATCGCAGAGATTGATACATAAAACGAGATTGCAGCATTCACAGAAAAAAGTAAAGGGATTAAGAATAGGAGAGAGAGAGAGAGAGAGAGAGAGAGAGAGAGAGAGAGAGAGAGCTGTGAAAACATGTTATAAAAGAGTTTATGATGGCAGGTGTCAAAGAGGTGGTAGAAGCAAGAAGGATGAAAGTGAGCGCAAACAAGGCCTATGAAGTGAAGGTCAAGATCCTGCAAGATCCCACTCATTGCATCTTCACGACTGCAATCTGTAAAGTGCCATTACTTTAAATATCATTATGGCGCACCTGAATGGGTTTCCATGGCTGATTTCTTACTAAATATGTTAAACATCTATAACTCTGTTAAGTATGCGAATAGTGATAAAGTTAATCGTAAGTTTATTCCATGGACATTTCTTCCACAGATTTTACTGTCTTGGCGCCAACGTGACTAAAACTACTTTTGGTTTTATAAACATTCGTTTAGCATATTGTACTGATAAAATATTTTACCAAACATTAATATCAAAAGCTTAACAGTTATCCCGATATCGGTTGTTATTTTTAGCATGCTATACCCCCACAACACTTCGATTTAGGAAATGAAACTCTTCCTGATGGTATTTTATATCAATATATTATAGGAACTTATTACTACTAACCTATAATAAACAAAGAAAGTTCCAAATCCAAATATTTATCCACCCAAAAATTCGAGAATTCATTTAATCTTTTGAGACTCCCCAAATGAAAAAAATTACGTTTTTAGAAAATAAAGTGCATATGTACTAAATGTATGGCTGTATGCGTACGCGCGCGTATATATGAAAAACGAAGTCCGTTCAATATCAAACCAATATTTCCAAGAAAATATCGCCAATCAAAAATACACTGTTCATGAAAATAATATTTTTATCTTTGAGTTTCTCAAAAATCTGTGAAAGTATTGCAATCCATGGTTGGCATATCATCAACCAACATGTTGATCACATTACGATGGTGCAATATATCATGTACAATTTCTTAATTTGTTAATTGTTTCTGATACAAGTCTTAATTTAGCTGTTTACAGGTTAAATAAAGTGCTTTTGGTGTCAAATCCAGAATTATTCTGCAATTATGCAGAACCATATTTTGACTTCTAAGGAGAACTTTTAAGATAACTAGTGCCAATATTTTGGAATTCTATTACACTGTGAAGGAAAAAAAAAAAACACATTTCATATGCTACGGTCACACTACTTTCTCTAACCATCATAAAATATTTTCGTAATCATTCTATAAATTGTTCATATAAACGCTTATTTTTAATCTCTTTACCTCTTGATGTTACGTGACAAACTCTGATAGAAATAATTTCAGTAACTACTAGGTGCACAAAGAGTATAGGAAGATGATACGCTACAGACTACCACAGGCAAATTCAACCTGGACTTCTTAGGAGTACATATAATATAAGTTTTCCGAATGATCACAAAATAAGAAAAATATTCCAACCAGAGAGATTTGAACTACCCTACCGGTATACCCAACAATGATAACATACAGCTGCGCTCGCTAATAATTTGTGTTGTTTTTTTCAAATGCCGACAAGAATAGTGTCTGAGAATGTACGTTAGTTAACTGTTAATCTACCGACAGTTCAGTACTCAATATGTTTTCGTGACTGTTAGGTGCAGGTTCGTTTTCTTTACTCAGAAGTTTCACATCGTTTTCTTTATATTTGTGAACTGTTGATTGTCTTTATTGTGATCGTCCTTTACTTTTGTGTAAAATGTAAATGGCTTGTTATTTATGGACGCTCTTTTAACTACTGTGGTTCTCAGCGTCCCATTCTAAATTGGGCGTGAAAGACCGCTTAATTTTGCTCAGAGGCCTCTCTATCAGGCTTGAGGTTCTTTTACGTGCCGTAAATCTACGGCACGGGACCAACGGCTTTACTTCCCTTCCGAAGGAAGCCATGCTGAGGATTTTTACTCCCAAAAAAATCCATCGTCCTCCGCCGGGTTCGAACCCGCGACCTTGTGTATTTGAAGTCAGCATGGTAACCATTACAACACGGAGGGCGACACTTTTGTTGTAGGATAGATAAATTTGCTTTAAGAGGAAGACGTAAACTCAGTGAATCAAGTGATAGTGTCGATAATGTTGAACCACTGCAAGTGAAAAGTGCGACAACGCTTGTTCCACAAAATAGTGTTGAAGTTGAACCATCTGCGAACAAGTGGAAAAACTCAAGAAATGTGAAATAAAGATATTACAGTGAATCTTACATTAAATGTGGACTCGTGTCAAATATGTGATCCACCTCTTCCCCTGTGCATTATTTGCAACCAAACTCTGTCGAATAATTCTATGAAACCATCCCTACTTCACAGACATTTGGTAACCAATCACGAATGTAAAGACAAGTGAGTCGAATTTTTCCGGCGCAAAGCAGAGTTTGAATAAAAGTTCAAACATGATACACAGTTTTACAAAATGAACTAAGGTGGCTCTAGAGACATCGTATGAGTTAGCGTTGTTAGTTGCAAAAAATAAATCACCTTATACCGCAGTTGCATCTCTTATTATTCCTGATTTATTATAGCAGATAACATGTTACACATAGATTCCGCTAAAGTAATCAAAACAATTCCGAATTCTGACACAAGTGGAGGGCGTAGAATTTATGATATGGTACAAGATATTGTTGACCAAATAGTAGAAAATATTCCAAAACACAATTTGCCATTCAAATCGATGTGTCATACGATACCTGAACTACTTATGTATGTTCGGTATTTTGACGTTAAAAAGGGTGTTATTGCTGATAAAATTCTAGGCTGTAAACAATTACCAGAACATACAAGTGGGGAGGATGTTTTTAAAAATTCTTGAGGATTTTATAGGATTAAAATTAAATTTGTCATGCACTGGTGTGTAAGTTTGTTCACAGATGCACCATTGACAGGTATATAAAGCGGTCTTATTGTTCGTATTTGCGAAATAAGCCCAAAATAATTTGGCAAAGTAGCATTATACACAGAGAAAATTTGGTAGCGAAAAAAATAACTACTGATTTACACGAAACATTGAACACTGCTATAAAAGTAGTCCATTTAATAAAATCACATGCACTGAGCTCCTGTCTGTTCAAAAAATGTGTGAGGAGATGGGAGCTACGCACACTCAATTGTTTTTGCACGCGAGGACGCGTATTGACTCGTCTTTTTGAACTGAAAAATGAGATAAAAGTTTCCTAACAAAATTGAAATCCGATCTGGTGAAACATTTTGAAGATGAAGAGTGGATTTGCCAATTAGCTTATCTGACGGATATATTCAACAAATTTAACGAGCTTAATCTTCAACTTCAAGTTTTTGACAGAAACATTTTTAAAGCTCATGAGAAAATAAACTGTTTTGTAAGAAAATTTTATTTTGGATTGAATGCGTTAATAAAGGGAATTTTGCAGTTTTTCCAACTCTTTTGGAACATAGTGGACATCATGAAGTTATTGCTGATGGACTTTTGGAAATAATCAAATTCTACTACACTACAAAATCTCAGGTTACAGTTTTTAAAATACTTCCCAGAAATTGAGAAAGACGATATTACATAAGAATGTATTACAAATCCGTTTTGCACTACCGCCATCAATTTCTCTAATATTCCCGTAAAATTACAAGAAAGTCTTTTGGAAATGTCCTTGACAGTTCACTGAAAATAAAATTCGAAAACATGTCAACATGTGATTTCTGGTGTTACCCACTGAACTTAGTGATTGTGCCATTACATGCCTTCTTCCATTCCCCTCAGCTTATCTGTGTGAGCAGAGTTTCTCTGCATTGACAGCAATCTAAACGAAACACAGAAATCACTTGAATCCAGAATCCCCATTGATACTCGCACTGAAGATTCAGCCACGAATAGAGGTGCCGGTGTCCAGAAAACAAGCTCAACCATCTCATTAACAGGTCAGAAACATCATTTCATACAATTTTGTGCCTATGTGCTATCTGCAACGTATTTACATAGTTCCTTTATTTATTTTATACAGTAATAGCATAATCCTCCTTTCTGTCATTTTAATAAATTGTAAATGTTATAATCTATTTTAGATATGATTATGTATAATTTAAATTAGGGAAAACTCTAGGGCTAGGCCTAGGGGTACAGGCTGGAAAGGAAAACTCAGTGGGGGTACGCGGAGAAAAAAGTGGAATACCACTGGTCTACATGTTCTGCGAGAAGCGAAGAGCGGTATTTGAAAGTATGTGTAAAATAGGTAACAACAAATGTAAACAACATCTTTCCATACATGTGTGTGTGAAATTTGCAATACCAGGAGAAAAGTACATTTATAGCAACGAGAAACTTTTTGGTGACAGGAATGTACAGTACCAAAACAGAAAACTCTTGTTTGTACTACCAGTTGCAGCGGTGCTTAGGGGTACACCGATTTGCAGGTGCCTGTTCCGGTTTTTCGCAGCTAGTAATTATGAAACATCTACCTACCGCGCTCGAAAATAAAGGCGTATTAAATATCTTATTTTATTTCAATACACCGTGCGGAAGCGAACATAAGCTTGCGATTGAAAGTCTCACTGTAGTAAAATATTACCTTTAAAATGAGTAGAGGAGATACAAATTGGTTAGGGAGATATACATGAGTTAGTTGCATGTAGTTGCTCTTTTCAACATGTTCATTTACAGGGAATTTTCTACAGGGTGATTTATATAGAGCACGAATGTCCTCCATTCTGCATAAGGCAAACTCAACATGTCGTTCCATGTTTCAGGCCACTCGTTGGAGGACTCTGTTGTCAATAGCTTGAATTCCCTTTTGTGATGTGCTTCAGATCGTCCAATGTCTGGGGACGTGTGGCGTAAACCCTGTCTTTTAAGTAACCTCTTAGAAAGAAGACCCGCGATGTCAAATCCGGAGATCTCGGTGAGCCTCCATAATCTCACCAAAAATAATTTTTAGAAAACGGTCCTGTGTGTGTATGTGTGTGAGGGTGAGAGAGAGAGAGAGAGAGAGAGAGAGAGAGAGAGAGAGAGAGAGAGAGAGAGAGAGAGAGAGAGATCGCGCGTGTATGTCTGTGAACAAACACGAAAAAACGAAAAGTCGGTTAAACAAACGTGGCATTTAAGTTAGGCATCTTCTAAGGATGCGACACAAAGGTCTTTAAAGGGCGGTTACGCTTTACATGGAACATTTTTTGAAAATGCTAGCTCAATCGGTTTTTTTTTTTATTATTAAAATACTGTATGTTTAAGAAATTATCGTGGCAGTTGAATCTGTATCTTGAATTCTTTGAGAATAATGTCTGAATTCCTTTTGCATAAGTCGTAAACCGCAAGAGATAAACATCTTATTATACAAAAAATGTGAATTTCGTTAAACCACACTTTTTGAGTCAACTATTTACAAACTATTCCTTGAAATTGGTTTGAATTTTTCTTTTACTTTTCGTAAATGGGAAATTGTTATTAGCTCTGTCTCTCTCTCTCTCTCTCTCTCTCTCTCTCTCTCTCTCTCTCTCTCTCTCTCTCTCTCTCTCTGGCCAAGTAAAGAGAATCTAATTTCAAACAAAAAAAGTGAGTGTTTAAAGCCTGATTCTCTATTCTCCCACTTACCATTATACCTTATGGGAAATATTTAAATAAGTGTATTACTGAAAATGTATATCTCAACGCGAAATAAATAGAAGAATTGGCGTTTGCACTCTAGTGATTAGAGAAAATCACTTGAGTGTAACGCATTATATTTTTCTAAATTACTAGTTTTTTTTTTCCAACAAACTACGGACTTCAACCAAAGTAACAACCTTAGTCCTATTTGTAATAATAATAATAATAATAATAATAATAATTTAATAATAATAATAATAAAAATCGCATTACATCACGTAGCAGTTGTATTAAAAACGTAATTAAACACATTAAAAGCAAAGAATTTCCATAACAAAAATTGTTTTACATACGATTTAGATCCATCGAAAATATCTTATGGTAGGTTGTGGTCGTATCTTTGAAAGGAACTTCGTTTAGCTTTTGGAATTGCAATCGAGAAACGGAAACTAATGCGGGCGATTCCCAAGTCTGAAATGCGTGCCTGCAGTAAATGTTACACGAAATATAGTTTGTTTAGGCATACAGCATTAGAAAATCTTGAGTTTAGCGTTGAGCAACATGGTCTTCTTGGGGATAGTCCATAGACGAATTGGAATTGTGATACAATAGGCTTACAGCCCTAGGGGTGTTTATAGGGCTAGCCTTGTCATTTTTTCTCTCCCTTTCTTTCTCCGTTTATTTGACAATTAGTTGCTAACCATAAAGCTAACACAATAGCGCTATATTTCTGTAAGTATAATTAAAGCATTATTCATTCACTTAGAATTTATCCAAAATACCATTTCAAATAACTGTCCATTTTGAAATGCACTTTAAAGTATTTAGCAACCACAGTATAATAATAATTATTAACAGGAGATGAAGAGGAAACTAGGAATAGTACTATTACTTGCCTGTAACTGTAGCAGTCTTAAAGAAGAATAGGTTGATTCAGTTGAAGCAAGCAATAGTGTCATGAAGTTTGCATAAAATGCATTATGACCAAACCCGCATTGTGAACAAGACATCAATGAATGTTCTGAGTACGGGAGACACGAGAAAGCAGACCCATATGGTACATTTGACTGGCATTGGAGAAAAGGTTAGACTGTCTACTCTTCAAGAAAGTTCATCTGCATTCAGATAGATTCTGGAACATTGCATTAATGTGTTTCCCTAGCAACAGAAGACTATAAAACGACGGCAGAAAATGAATGTGAGGTAGTTACGAGCGATTTGTAAGAGCTTCAAGCGAGTTTTGTAACGTATTTCGCTAAATAAATGATGTTTGTTACGAGGAATAAACCAGCGTTTTTATTTTCACGGTATTGTGTGTAAAGAGTAAATTGTAGCCAGTGAAACTGATGAATGACAGCGATATGTTTCCGCATCTCTGAAGAGCATCTCAGGCTAACTTAAAAAACATGCAATGTCTTTACACTTAGGCTCTAAAACTAAAAAATCAAGTACTATTTTTTTCATATATACGCACCAAATTTGGTATTGTCAATTTTGTTGCCTGAAAATTTCTTCACAATTTAAACACTGTTTTACATTGGCTAATATCAACTGTTTCAAAATATATGCTTTCAGCAGCTTATATTTGAAACTTACTTTCGCAATAGCAGTATGAGTAGAATTACTGGCCGCTATGTTAACTACTTGATGTAAAATTAACTAAAATACACATTTTTGATTGATTATTATTTCAACTAAGCCAAACAAATACTTTTACTCTTTCTAGCATGGGCCTAGTAGACAGAGGCGTGATATATTCCATCCAACATTTTGATTTCGAGTTTTCACCAGGCATACACGTCTTGAGGTCCTGTGAATTCTAAAAAAATAGAACAAAAGGTATGCAAGTGTATCTGTCAACAATATAATTCAAAACGAGATGTACGATAAATACCAGACTTGGTATTAAGTTCATCTTCCAAATATACGACAGAAGATTTTAAAGAAAAAATACCATCCGGAACTACACTGTATGGGCAATATTTTTCGAGTTTTCTATTTTCACAAAAATGACACGATTTTAATTAAAATGGCACATATTGAAGATATTTAGCTGACAAGTAAAATGCATATAATGGAGTTTATAGGAATAACCTCTGAAATCATTTTAATTTTGTATAATTGGTTATTGGAGAGGTAAGAGTCATAGTAAATATGTTAATGCCATAGCCGGGATTTGAACCACGGACCTAGTTTCTGTTCAGTTGCTTCGACCTTTAAGCTACCTGACAACATCAAATCTCGGCTATGGCATTGCATTTTTCAGTCTGACTCTTATCTCTGCAACTTCTGTCCTACAAACGACTGGTGTGAAAGAAACAATTATTTCACATTAATTGACCTAATAGTTGGTTAACTACAAAGCCCGGAACTTATTACCTAGAGTTTGTAATCGCCATTTAGGTAGACATCTCAAAATAATTTGAGCTCTCATTGTGATTTATGCGAAAAACGCGATTCAGTTGGACAATTTAGTGCTGTGCTGAAATGTTGCCATGATAGCCGCGATTCAAATCCCTGCTATAGCATTAATTTTTCCACTTCTGACTCTACCTCTCCAACTTCTGTCTTACACACAGCTGGTGTGGAAGAAACAATTAATCCACATTAAGTGGCTATAATTAAGAGATAAACAAAAATGTACACCACAACAAAAGCTGGTTTCTTTAAAATCCACAAGCTATTTCTAATATCTTACCGTGGCATCAGCCATATACATACAAAGTAATTGTTGGTTTGAATTTTCCAATAGTTGCCTCTTTTCACGCGATGTGATGAAAGGAATGTGACATTTCAAGGCCAGGAAATAGCGATATATGACTTTCGGTTCGATTTGATTTGTTATCTCTCCCTTGTACCTTCAGCGAACTTTATAATAAAACTATTTCTGGAAAGTTTTAGCTCGATTAACACGAAGTAGACAGAAAAGTAGGCTTTTCTAAGAATGGTTTTTAAAACATACTTAAAAATCTGATGTGTTCCATTCACACGACTTTCTCTACATCTCTGCAACAAATTATTGTTAAAAAGCTTATGCTTCTCTTTACTTCATGCTAATAAAAAAAAAAAAGTAGCAAAAATAGTCTTATTACTTGCTTCCTTGTAAGTAGAAGCGAAATAAGGGAATAGAATAGATTAAAGTGATAGCCAAAAGCTGACTGCTATCCTTTGCTTCTATGGATAGGATTTGACAAAGTCCTGTGTGAAAAAAAGTATATGTTTTTTAAAGTTGAAACCAAAAACAAGGAATATCTGAAAAACGATCAACTTTACAAAAAAAAAAAAAAAAAAAAAAAAAAAAAACATACAACATAAATTGTGTGTTTTAAAGTGCTCTACATTTTTTGTGTGGTAAAATTTTCTCAGTCTCTTACGGTTTAACAGTTATGCAAAATTCCGTAAAATTCATTCAGAATAAGTAGCCTTCAGAGGCTATTCCCATAAAATTCAAGATATACATTTTATTTATCAGGTGAATATCTTTAATATACGATATTTTAATCAAAATCGTTAGAGCCATTTTTGAGAAAATCAAAATTTTCGAAAAAAGCTCCATGTAAAGGGTAGTTTGGGGTGGGGGATTTTTCTCAAAATCTTCGTGTCGCAGCCCTAGAAGATACTAAAATTAAATACCAAGTTTGGTATTTTACCGATTTTTTAGTTTTTGAGCTATCGTGTTCACAGACACATGGACACACACACACACACTCACACACACGGACTTTTTTGTGAAAATGCTTTTTTTTGGATACAGGAGACCTTAAAATATATATTTCCGGTGAAATCTCGGTATCGAATTTTTGGATGGAGTGCAATACCTTCTCTATACACTATGTACATGGTACGTGTAGAGAAAGTAAAAAGAACCCTAAGTGGGTAGTGTGTGTCATGTGAATATTCTCTCTCTCCCCCTCCCCTCCCCCCTTTTTTTAAATTTTTCCTGCTTCGTATAGTAGGTGAATATAAATATTGTATTCCACCCAAAAATTCAATTTAAATGTTTTACGGAAGTACACTTTGAGACCTCTAAAATGAAAATAATTAGGGTCATGTATCTGCAAACAACATAACTCGTAAAAAAAAAAAAAAAGTCATTTAAATATAAAACGTGATATTTAAATGCAGCAGCTTCCAGGATGTGACACGAAGCTTTTCAAGAAAATCCCCCATCTCTAACTTCCCTTTGTATGGCACATTTAAAAAAAAAAAAAAAAAAGTGATGTTCAAAATTACTCCAACGATTCCAACGATTTCTATTAAATTGCACATTTTAAAGCAATTGAGACAAATAGAATCTACATGTATCAAATTGTTTCTGGGTACCTATAGCCTTGAAAGTCCTCTTTATTCTGGATAGCTTTTATATGACTGGCTAACCTTGAGAGATTGATAGAAACTTACTGTACAAAAAATGTAGATTTCTTAAAACACACAATTTATGTGAGGTGCATTTTTGAGGTGGTAACCATTCAGTGGTTTGAATTCTAAAATACTTATATTCTTCGCTTAAATGGGATGCTATTTGTTTTATTGCTACTGGTGAAGTAAAGATCACAGAATTTCAAAGCCATCACATACGACCAGCTCTTGAAAGATTTGACTCGCGCTTAAGCCTAAGGTATTTCATTTATTCCTTTGTTCTCCAAGGAAATATGTAATAAAAACATGTATGTAAATATTATCTGGATAAACGTGAAGTGGATAGAAAATAAGGATTTTTAAAAATAGTTTGTTGATAAACAGGAAAAGAAAGTCATGTGATAGTAACGTACCAGAATCTTTAAAATTACATAGGCAATATGAGTTCATTATTCATGAAGTAACTGAGTCCACCCATACTTTGACGAGCGTTCTTGAATTGCCAATTTTCATCGCTTTAAAACGTAACAAAAATAATAATTTGTGTTTTAAAACAAGTATAGGTATTCGTAAACAATTGGCTTCAATTATCTACACTCATACCATTATATAACAATTACTTCTGAAGTAATGTACTGATTTAATGTACTGAGATCAGGAGTCTGACAGGCAGGTAAAAGCGGTTCAGAGTGGTATCTGCAAACGCCAAAAGACTACGAGCGATGGTAGGCCGAGGTGGTATGTTATCTCCGACCTCCTCCTTCCTAATTTCCTTCCGTCCTGGCTTAAATGTTTAGAAATTCCTGTGCCTGCTTATAATAATGCCGTCTTGAAATATAAGAGTAATTCATGAAACTGTGCACTCACAGCAAAATATGTTTTATTTCGACAATTTATAAGCAACTGAAATGCGTTCTGTGACAGAAATTCCCTGTATCTCTTACTGGAGGCTAAACGGCACATGTTAACATACTAAAATTCATTTCCTGTTCGTAACATTGTGGGTGCAAAATACGTGACCTAAGAAAGTAGGCTTTTTACGTTTCAACAGCTTGTAAATATCGAGAAAGCATAAATGTTTCGTGTCTCAAACACCAGCATCCGCCATACAAAACGGAGCGAAACTGCATGACGTGATGGAAAGCGTCGCAAATGATCCGTTGCTGAGTCATGAGCCCAGATTAGAACCACGGTAGCGTGATTTAGGAGATTGCACGAAAGCTCTTTTCCAGATTGCGTCGACCAAGACAAAAGCACCTGTTGGCGTCCCATATTTTCTCTTCTTGCGCACCTCATTCTTATAATCTGTAAGAGGCCTCATGGGTAGCAACTATTATAATCGCAACTAACAAAAGCTCCCCCACTGCTAGCATGTGGATTTCATTCATCACAGGGTGAGAAAATATATGAAGTGTTAATAGCTAATTATCATTAAGGGGACCGATATGTGAATTCAAAACCTCTTTCAACAGTTCTAATAATTAATGGAAGATAAAGTATTTATTTAATACAATAAGTATCGAAAGTATTCTGTTGAATGTTTTGAATTTTTATATCTTATGACAGTATAAAGAACTGTGGTTGCCAAGTTGTGCGTAGGTATAGTTAGTTAACTTGTATTTGAATTTGAATTTTAAAACACATACATTATTTTAAAAATTGCTCCTTACAATGCAGTTTTATCAACTTTTAAAGATTACATCAGAGAAACATTGGTTTCTAGGAATATACTTTTTTTGTTCAATTATGAATTTCGACTTTTGCAGAAAATATATGTTTATGAACAGTTCATACGAATTTCTAAGCATTAAAGCCAGAACGGAAGTAATTAATTACCACGCTTCCATGGGGAATTGAAATCGATTTGAGTGCAATTCCATCTCAATATAATCCGCGTTTCACATGTTAAAATTCAATACGAATTGAAACCCTTTTGAATACGTAAGCTTTGATAATAATTTTATTCATCCCTTCATGTTGAATAAAATATTCATATGCATATTCAGTTGCGTTAGCGAACCATTAAACATATATTTTTTTATCTATTATTACTTGTAGGTTTTGAAGTTAAATAATTATTGAGAATACATTGCAAACTATAGAAACCATCAAAGTGGTTCTGTTATAACGTAATTAAAAGATATGCATTAACAAATGCTACCGCGTGCAACGAGAACAGTTTTTTTGCTGTATTCAAAACGATTTGAATACGGCAGTGTTTCCATGCAACAAATTTCAATCCGATCTCATTGCGATCCCACTTCTTAAGAGGATCGGATCCAAGATTCTCAATACGATTTGAATCCGCGTTTCCATGCAGTATTCAATACAATAAGTGTACTCAAATCGATTTCAATTCGCCATAAAAACGAGGTAAATATTGCACTGTCACTGGGCTATAGAGAGAGAAGTCAAAAAAAAAAAAAAAAAAAAAAAAAAAAAAAAAAAAGGTCCTCCATCCTTCGTGCAGTCTTTTAGGTGGTGTAATTGCTCTAGGTATATCAATCGCAATCCTATTTTTTATACCTTTAACTATTACAAACTCACGAGGATTACGATGCTAGCAGACAGCGCTGGAACGATGTTTACCTGCTTCACAGTGACCCTTAGCCTGTTGTTATCTACACCCAAACCATTAGCATTAAGCATTCTTTTAGGATTATAGTTTTAGTGCAGCCAACTGCTTAAGGTTCGTATGCCTGCTTATTTAACTTGGATGGACTTGATGGCGTGAAATTGGGTTTTATTTGTAGATCCTCTATAATTACTATGATCCTTAGCGTCCCACTCTATATTGGGCTTGATAGACCAGCAATTTTTAGGCTTCTATTATGCTTGAGGCTCTTTTACGTGCCTTAAATCTACAACACGACTACCGACTTTTCTTTCCTTCCGAAGGAAAATGCTTATTTTGGATTCCAGGGACCTCAAAACATGTACTTCCAGTGAAATCTCGACATCGAATTTTGGGCGGAATGCAATATCTTCTCTACACATGTTGCATAGTACGTGTAGAGACAGTAAAAATTGACTAGTGTTCTGTCTCCTATCTCATATATGTATAATGAAATTTGTAGATAATGAAACCATTGCTGCAAAATTAAGTAGAGGAGGTCTTGTGAATCTAGCACATAGTTTTGTTATAGCATTCTGAATGAAGACAAGTGAAATTCTTCTAGCCTAGTATATATATCAGTGATAGAATAGGCCCATTATATTTGATTATTTTCGTATTTATGGACCGAAAACGCTCTGGGTTTATCAAGTCAAGAATTTGAGTGGATTTAAGTTAGATAATTAGTTAAAATAATTGTTCAGTTTATTGGACATTATAACGTTCTTGACCTGAAAAATAATGCCAAGATAAAAGTATTACTGGAAGAGAAATATTATGTTTTCTAGAAATATGTACGAGCAAATTGTATTTTATATAGAAAATAACATTTGTAGATAATTTATACCGCTAACTTTTGTTGTTTTCCCTACCTTTATGCCACTTTGAAGGGTCTTGAGCAAACTTGATTATAACAATGAGCAGGAAAGTTGTAGAGGTAAATGAGTTTTCAATTGGATTTTTCCCCTTTTGGTGCAGTACAAACTTTACGCCAGACACGAGTATGCCGTTAATTGAATGCTGTGTTCTCGAAAGAAGTTGGCGTGGTACATAACGAACGTCAGCGAGAAAGCGTGCATTAAGGCAGAGAGAGAGGAAACTTGGACAAAAGCCTAGCAATCAACCCTTGCTTCTGCTTTGTTCCGTGCAGTGTAATTCAACGTAACTCAATTGGCTAATACCCAAGATTTTAAACAAGCACCAGTAAACAACTCTGTATGTATATCCGCTTTCCAAACTTTGGATCAGGTCAGTTTTCCAGCTCGGGCGACGTTATTCACATTCATAAAAGCAGATTAAAGTCATTATTGTTTGGAGCAACTGTTTTGGTATTCCACTCGTAGCATGGTATTTCAAAGGCGTGTCGTGCAAATGGATATATTCTTTATTAGCATTCTGGATCTGGTTATTGCAGTTTGGTCAACATTTGTGATAACATTTTGTCCTGAAACAGTCTGCCTAATAAACGGTTTTACATAAATAAGCTTCTGTACATTTCTTTCCCGCTCAATAGCTCTTGATTACGTATGTAAAGGTAACTATTTTTCTGATTCATTTCTTTATTTATTTATTTAAGTATTATGTTTAAGCTTTTATTGCTTGAACCTAAAGTGCTGTGCGAGAAGTTTAAACTTCCATTGCAGTGTCGTTACGGATTATTAAAAATAACTGCCAACGTATTAAGAAAGCAAAACCTCTCAGTAAATGCGAATTTATTTTATTATTCGTGAATATTCTACAATAAAATGCAATGATTCCTAAGTTTATTACTTATATATTCTGCTTGGTATATAAGTTTGGTATCTCCAAGGATACAGCTAACTGGCAAACCACAAGATTACACAAAAACTTACTACACAAAAAACATAGATCTCTTCAAAACACGATTTATGTCCTATATATTTTTATTCCTGAGCCAACAATTTTCGAGAAATTCCTAATCATTATTACAATTATAAAATGCTTTTACATTACTATAACAGAAAGTTAGAGAGGCCTATGCAAAGAGAAGCTAATTTCAATGATAGTTGACAGCTTCTGAAATATATGGCTATCGCATTAGCCTAGTGTGCTTCGTTAGTTCCCTTCTAATCTGCTAATGTTTATCCCGTTTAGAATGAAGTAGAAAGACGTTAGTTCCCTTCTAATCTGCTAATGTTTATCCCGTTTAGAATGAAGTAGAAAGACGTTAGTTCCCTTCTAATCTGCTAATGTTTATCCCTTTAGAATGAAGTAGAAAGACGAACAATCTTATGTAAGAATGTTGTTTGAGGAGCAGGTAGAGCAAGTCATGTAAATGGAAGATATCAGATTATCACTTTCTCTAGCACGTGTGTAGAATGTATATAATAGAAGGTATTGTATTCCACCCAAAAGTTCGAAACGAAGGTTTCACGGGAAATATATGTTTTGAGACCCTCTGAATGAAAAAAATAGAAAAAGGTTCGTATATATGATTGCTGTGCGCGCGTGAGAGAGAGAGAGAGAGAGAGAAAGAGAGAGAGAGAGATGGGCATTAACATAAGTTTAGGATCTTCCAAGGATGCGACACGAAGATGTTCAAGAAATTCCCCCCATCCTCAGCATTTTCATGTTTTGAAAATTATGATTTTCTCAAAAGTGACTCCTTCAAATTTTGATTAAAATATATACCCATTTTGAATTTTCTGGGAATAGACTCTGAAGTCCTTTTCTTTCTGGATGACTTTTGCATAACATTATTTAAGAGACAAAAGTTTACTGCAAAAAGAATGCAGTTCTCGTTAATGTGTAAAAATTATATCAAATGCATTTTAGTCTCGAATTATGATTACTGAGATGCTTCTTTGATGTTTGAAATATATATTTAAATAGGAGAGTCGTTATTAATTTTCCGCCATTCCCTTCTGGCCATGCAAAGAGACCACATAACGATCGGCTCTTGAACGATTTGTCGTCCTCCGTGGTCTAGAAGCAATAACATGCTAACCTGTGGTTCCTAAGGTCGCGAGTTCAAATCCGGCGGTGGGCAATATATTTTTGGGCGTAAAAATCTTTAGCATGGCTTCCTCCGGAAGGGAAGTAGAGCCGGTGATCCTGAGTCGTAGATTTACGGCACGCAAAAGAGGGCAAAATTAAACGATCTTTCACGTCCAATATAGAATGGGATTATGAGCAATTTAAAAATAGGCATAAATACAATTTAATTTAATTTTTTTCTTAAAAGATTTGCATTTTACTTGCATGCTCCTATCCCCATTGTACCTGCAAGAGAATATACAATAAAGCAATTTCTAAAAATGTTTTATCTTGATTAGCATCAAGTAGAAAGAAGAACAGGCGAAATGCTTTTTAAGCATGGCTAGAGAAATTTATATGGATATAACTCTTTTATTTTTTTAATTTTTTTTTTTTTTTTATTTTTTTTTTTTTTTTTTTTTTTGGTTTCCTCTGCACTTTTAATTCCTATAATAAAATAGGATTTGGAGTACCAGTAGTGAGGAGGTTAAAGATGCAGGGCTAGTTTCAAACTCTTCCCTAAGTCTTGAGCGTCCCTGATAACTCACGACAGGAAGAACGATAGCACTGTGGATCGGGAATAAAGCAGAAAATGATAACCTGAGAGCTTCTGAAAGTGGAGACAGTGGAAATGGATCCATTTGGCATATAGTGGAGCTGACGTATTTCGATGAAAGATGAACCTTTCCACAAAAAGTTCACGTTCTTTTTGTTTTCTACATATACATGGCAATCTCTATCAGACTAATCGTAATTTTACTTTCTCTAGCGCGTATGTACAATGTTCATCGTGGATAGAGAAGGTATTGTATTCCATCCAAAAATTCATACCGTGATTTTACCGGAAATGCGTTTTGAGGTCCCCTGAGAAAAACATTTTAGAAAAAGATCCGTGTGTGGCTGTGGACAGTATAGCTCAAAAACGAAAAGACCGTTTCACGCCAAACTGGGTATTTATCTTTAGTATGTTCCAAGGATGCTACACAAACATTTTCAAGAAAATCCCCCGCCACAAACTACCCATTACACGGAACATTTTTTGAAAATTTTGTTTTTCTTAAAAATGGCTCTAACGATTTTGATTAATATACTGTAGGTATATTAAAAATATTTACATAACAATTAAAATGTACATTCTGAATTTTCTGGGAATAGCCTCTGAAGACCTTTTTATGCTGGATGAGTTTTGCAGAAATTTGCATAACGGTTAAACCGTAAGAGATAGACAAAAACTTACTGCACAAAAAATGAGACCCATTAAAGCACATCATTTGTGTTATGTACGTTTTGCTTGCAGAGTTGATCGTTTTCGAGATATTCTTTGTTATTGGTTTCAGTTATAAACTACTTCATTTTTCTCCTACGTAACCATGCAAAGAGAACCGAACCTCAGTTGTTTCATATAGTGACGAGCTGTTAAAAGATTTGACCATCGCGTTAGCCTATGGCACTCCTTTATTTCTCTTCCACTTACAAGGAAGCAAGTAATCAGACCATTTCTGGTAATGTTTATCTGGATTAACATGAAGTAAATTGAAGAATAAACTGTTAAATAGTAATTTGCTACCGGGATGTAGAGAAACAATGGAACACATCAGATTTTTTACCTATTTATTATTGTTATTATTATTTTCCCATCTCTTTAGAGGCCGTATGCTTCCTACGCTTTTATATGTTAGGCCTACCTGTAACTTGCAGAGTTAAACTTTGTTGAGGGGTTCAGTTTATACGAAAAATGTATTTTTGCTGCTGGATTGTTTTGCTAACCTTATGAATGCAATTTGTGCAACATCTGTTTACTAGATTTCAGAAATGTTGCATTTATCTTAGCAATTCAAAAGCCCTATTTTGGTAGAAATGCGTGTTAGAGGACTGTGAATATCTAAAACCGAAAATCCATTTACATGCTAATTTTTTTATAGAATCCAGACTTTTTGATAGAATACAATCTTGACGAGTTATTTCCCTCTACGGGGTTTCCTTAAATATTATGTTATTACACTATCTCCACTACACTTCGCGTTAATCGAAATAAACATAAATAGAGATTGTTTTATTAATTAGTTCCTTCCAAGTAGAAGAAAAATAGGAGAATTCACTAGACTGATTCGATAAATGTTTTAAAAGCCGGTCGCTATGTGATGCAATTAAAATTCCCGTGTCTTCACATGGATGAGCAAAAGTGAATATCGCTTCCCATTTGAGAAAAATCTAAATATTACATTTTAAAACCAATAACTAATGTTTCGGAAATGGCTAACTTAAAAAAAAAACAAAAAAAACTGACGTGTTCCATTCACATGACTTTCTCTACATCTCTGCAACAAATTATTGTTAAAAAGCCTATGCTTCTATTTACTTCGTGCTAATCAAGAAAAAATAGCATAAATAGTCTTGTTATTTGCTTCCTTGTAAGTAAAAGCGAAATAAGGGAATACCATAGGTTAAAGTGATAGTCAAAAGCTATGTGACTGAAGTTCCTTTGTTTGTTTAGATAGTAGTTGACAAATTCCTGTATGAGAAAAGTATAAGTTTTTAAAACCTGAAACCAATAACAAGGAATATCTCAAAAACGATCAACTCCAGGGAAAAAAATGTATATGACATAAATTGTGTTTTATCGTGATCTACATGTTTTGTGTTGTAGATTTTTGTCTATCTCTTATGACCAGTTATGCAAAATTCAATAAAAAATTCCAGAATAAAGAGGTCTTTAGAGGCTATTCCCAGAAAATTCAAGATGTACATTTTATTTGGCATGCAAATATCTTAAATATAAGAGATTTTAATCAAAATCGTTATAGCTATTTTTGAGAAAATCAAAATTTTCGAAATTTTAAGGGTAGTTTGGGGTGGGAGATTTTCTGGAAAATCTTCGTGTCGCATCCTTGGAAGATATCAAACTTAAATACCAAGTTTAGAATTTAATGATCTTTTCGTTTTTGAGCTATGCTGTCCATAGATACACACACGGACCTTTTTCCAATTTTTTATTCAGGGAGATTAAAACATGTATTTCCAGTGAAATCTTGGTATCAAATTTTTGGATGTAATATACCTTCTCTAAACACCATGTACGTGTAGAGAAAGTAAAAATGCATCATAAAGTGTGTGTTTTAGTGACATCTAATGTTGTTGTGAGTTTTATTTATCTCTTAACGTTTACCAATTTTATTATGCAAAATTCATCCACGAAAGGTGTTGTTTTTCTTCACGACACGCACGACCACACACTGCAAATGTGACGAAAAACCTCCTACAGGGATTTGGCTGGGACGTGTTTGACCATCCTCCGTTTAGCCCTGACCTCGCTCCTAGCGACTTTCATCTGTTCTTACATCTCAAGTCTTTCCTTGGCGGTCAACACTTCAGCAATGACGAAGAGCTGAAAGAAAATGTTTCCAACTTTTTGAAGACACAGGCGGCAAACTTCTATGAAGAAGGTATACAAAAACTTGTGCCACGCTATGACAAATGCCTGCAAAATTTCGGCAGTTATGTGGAAAAGTAGTTTAAGAGTTGTAGAATTTTGTGCAATAAATAATTATTCTGCATCTGTACACAATTTAATGTTATTACTAAACGGAACTTACTTTCTGGACGTACATCGTATTTCAATATTACGCAGACCGAAATACACTGCTATAATACTCTACCATGGCCTCCCATGTTGACCTCTAGGATATTCCTAGAAAATTCAAGATATAAATGTTATTAGTAATGAAATTATCTTAAACATGCGATATTTAAATGAAAATCGTTAGAGCCATTTTAGAAAAATTCAAACTTTTGGAACATTTTTCCACGTAAAGTGTAGTTTATGGTGGTGGTATTTTCTTTAAAATCTTCGCGTCGCATCCTTGGAAGAATCTTCGCGTTGCAAGTTTGGTATTTAATTTTTTTCTTCGTTTTTTCTAATTATTCTGTGAGACACATAAACACATGCCCCTTTTTAAAAAAAAACAAAACAAAAAAAAAACCTTCAAAACATATTTCCGGTGACATTTCGATATAGAGTTTTTTGGGTGGAAAGCAATACCAGCATTCTCTACCTACTATGTATTGCACATAGTACGTGGTAGAGAAAATAAAAAACAAAAAATCAAACGAAAAGTCTGTTAAATATAATACCAGTTTTGGTATGTATGTGTATTTATTTCATTAGCCTACGAGGGACACAAAGTGTGTACGTGAGACTAAAACACATATTAAATTTCATTTCTAAGAGTTTCCTAATTTTATCTTAGACTGACCTTTTCAAACAGAAAATATTGAAGCCCGAGGGATGTAAGTGGGGGAGTAAGGAAGTCGTTTACCGATCAACTTATTAAAAGATGACTTTACAGAGTCATTAAGAAACACCTTATATCCACTTAAAGTTTCCAAGTGATATCTAAATTTAGCATGGTGATATCATTAATTTTTGTAACATTACCCCACTTTGATCCTTTTTGTAGTTTCCTGTTGAGTGGATAGATGGATGCTCAGAACAATATCCATTATTTAGTGAAAGTATTCCAACCAACTACATACTCCTGCATGAGCCGACGGAGCGACTTGGCTCCCCGGTAATGTGTGAGGCTGGTATGCATTCGGTAGCCCGGCGGTTCAAATCCCGACAGGACCGTCCTGCTGATAGTTTGTGATGATATTTGCCTCAGTTCCCATGCCTGGTAAATGTCATGGAGGTAACCTATTGTTATGTTTGCTTCCCAAAAATTCTTTCCCCTCATATCATTTCATTACATGTATTATCATTGCGTGCCGTCTGTGGTGCCTTCTGTCGTAAGAACGGGCGTTACACTCTATCAAACATTTCTTGTTCTACCTTCACTTGGTTTTCTATACACATTTTCAATCGTCTATTTTATTTAATGTTAATCGAGAGAAACAGTTGTAGAAATGGTTTTATATCGTATTTTCTTATAGATATAATGGAAATACTTGAATACAGTAGGATAAAGCGATAATTAAATCTTTCAGGAGCTGGTTGCTATATGATGCCTATGGAATTCCATTTTGTTTTCATGTGCAGAAAAAAACAACGAATAATATCTGTCTTCCTGGAAGAAATACTGTACGGTAACAGAAGGATCCATACCATGGAACGCTGTATAACCGATAATCCACACCATAAAGAAATTAGACAATTGAATGAGGAAGAAATAAGCCCGCAAGACAAAAGCTTCACACAGGAAGAAATAAAGAGTTCTAAAGAAATTTAATTCCCAAAAAGCACCGGGAGAAAAATGGCCTGACAAGCGAGACATTTAAAAATTCTCTCAAATTTTCAACCCAAATATTCAATGAATTCTTAAGGAAGGGATCTTCACATTGTTAAACCTGGGAGCAAGTAATAAGACTATGGGTTGTTCTCGATTACAAGGAGTAAATAGAAGCATAAGCTTCTTAACAATAATTTGTTGCAGAGATGTAGAGAAAGTCACGTGAATGGAACACATCAGGTTTTTTTTTTTTTATTTTTTTTTTTATTTTTTTTTTTTCTTTTTTTTCAGGGTGTCTTAAAACGCGTATTTCTGGTGAAATATCGGTATAGAATTATGGAATGTAATTTTTCCTTTACTTGGTGTAGATAAGCATAGGGAAAGTAAATGTGAATTAGAAGGTTATGTTCCTGCCATAAACACGTGTCTAGAAATTAACTTATTCTTATTTTAGAGTATGTAGATTCTAGTAAACGGTACTGCTGTATTGAGTATTCTTCAAGTGCTGTACCTTGGTTCTAATTTAACACAGTTAAAAGAATTAGTAGTGCACCGTAACGTGAAGTATTAACCATAAAATGCCGTATTAGGTTAAGAGACGCGCTGCGACTGCTACATCACGAACTGAGAGTATTTAATTCTTCGCTCTCTAACTTGACCTCTTATTCGACGAGATGAGGTATAGCTAAGATACACCATGCCCTTATATGCACAGACGCACGGTCAAGCCGGAGTCTGATAATAAGGTACCTCCCTTTTTAATGGCGAACACAATATTAATGGTGATCCTGCCACAATGGAGCAAACGTAATATTACGTCAGTTGTGTTTCGCTCTCTAGCGCGGTGCTATTAATGTTAAAGCAGCAGATAATTTTCTTTGTTCTTCTGTTTTATACAGACCAGTCATCTAATGTACAGGAGTTAATGAATTCATCTTAAATGACAATAAAGCAAATTCCTGAATGTAGACCTGTATTACGATTAAGCTTTCCATCGCATTCAATACCAGATAAACTATACTCGACCCTTTCCAGCCCGATTTATTTTCGATGAATTTGATTTTAGGAGGCTGGTTATGTGGATGTAACACAGTTTTTTTTATTACCATTAAAACCAACGTTGAGATTTGCGACTGGCTTATTGATGCATTCTGTGAATCTCTTGCAGGGGATTCTTGTAGTGAAAGTTATCGGGAAAGGTAATGGATTTTAAACAAATCTATGGAATGGCTTTGAGTTTCTTTATATGACCTATCGGGAATTCGTAATAGAGTTTTGCATGCGAACCCCTTGTAGTGGCTTCATATATTTCCGTTGAATAAAAGTCCCTAAGGGCGTTCTTGGAGAGCCAATAATGAAATTTACTACCGCAGTAAACTTGAGGGAATTTCTGGATTCTCAGTAGTATATCAGTGAATCTGACGCTTTCAGATAGAGTGAATTTTCGTCTCTTTCAAAGTACCTGCCAAACTAAAAATTAAGGATTAGTTTTTTCAGATGGGTTTAATAATATCTTCTGCTGCATCACTTTCACGCCTTTAATACGACATTAAGGTATGTGTGAGTTGTTTTGCGGATTTTATCAAGTAGTTCCTGAGAAATATGTGTTAACTCTGTTTATATCTATGCATATGTATAGCGATGGAATATGAAACTTCCTACAATAGCAAAACAATTGATTTGCATCCATGAAAGAAAACACTCTGATGTGTTCCATTCGCATGACTCTCTCCCGGTTCTGCTACTACAATAGCTTACTCTTCTTTCTGCTTCAAGCTGATCGAAGTAAACATATAGGAATGCTTTTATTACTTGTTTCCTTCTAAGTACGACTAAATGAAGGGAGTGCACTAGACTACAGCGAGTCACATCTTTTAAAATCTGGTCTCTCTATGATAACGTTAAAATTCAATTCTCCTTACATGGCCAGGAGTAAAAACAAAATAAAAACAAATGTTGACTTCCCATTTGAGGAAAGTATACTATTGGAAAATTTAAACTAATAACAAGGAATATCTCGGAAATGGCTAACTCTACAAAAAGAACGGAAGAGATAAAAGTATTTGACATAAATTAAATATTCTGACTAGATTAGGTTTTTGTGAAGTAAGTTGTCTCTCACGGTTTACCAATTAGCAAAAGCCATCAAGAATGAAATAGAACTCCAGGGGCCATTACCGGAAAATTCAAGATGTATGTTTAATCATAAAAATAACTTAAACATGTGTTATTTTAATCAAAATCGTTAGAGCCATTTTGGAGAAAATAACATTTTTAAACAATGTTCCATTCAAAGGCCCTCAAACTAGGGTGGGGGAATTTCTAGAAAATCTTCGTATGGGATCCTTGGAAAATGCTGAGCTTAAATGCAAAGCTTAACGGACTTTTCGTTTTAGAGCCATGCTGTTCAGTCACACATACAAACGGCTTTTTTCTATTATATTTTTAATTCATGGGACCTCAAAATGCGTATTTCCAGTGAAATTTCGTTATCGAGTTTTTTGATAAAATGGAATATTTTAACAATTTACTATGTACGTGCTAGGAAAAGATAAAAAGTTTGATGTGTTCTATTCACATGACTTTCTCTGCATCTCTGCAATAAATTATTGTTAAAAAGCGCATTCTTCTATTAATGCTAATCGTGAAAAAAATTGGCAAAACGGGTCTTACTACTTGCTTCCATGTAAGTAGACGGGAAAATTGTATATTAAAGATATTTATTTACCTGACAAATAAAATGTATATCTTGAATTTTTTGGGAATTACCTCTGAAGATTACTTAATTCTGGATGAATTTTACAGAATTTTGCGTAACTGCTAAACTGTAAGAGATGGACAAAAACTTACTATCCAAAAAAATGTAGAACACGTTGAAACACACAATTTATGTTTGAGGAACTTCAGTCACATAGCAACCAGCTTTTGACTATCATTTTAACCTATGGTACGCCCTTATTTCGCTTCTATTTACAAAGAAACAAGTAATAAGACTATTTCTGCTAATTTTTTCTCGATTAGAATGAATAAATAGAAGCATAAGCTTTTTAACAATAATTTGTTGCAGAGAAAGTCATGTGAATGGAGCACATCAGATTTTTTTAAACTAAAACCTTTAGATTTTGTATTCATTAGACAAATTAAGAAACCCAATGTTCAGTAATAAAAATCACTATACCACTCACATCGCTTTGCTCCGAGACGCGGCTAGACTTCGCATGGAAAGACTGATAGATTTGTTGTAGGGACTTCCCCCTTCTCGTCTCTTCCCTCTTACGCCCTTTATTACGTGGCGAGAATATACGCTGTATAATACATTGCGAATAGAATCGCGTTTTATCGCAAGGAGCTCATTTTATTACCGTAACAATAGGCTAGGATGCAAACAGCCAACAGTTTAGGAATAAATTGATATTTATTAGTTTAATAGAAATTATTTCATCACAAATTTACCGAACTTTGCAGCCAACCTGGCTAGCCCACAGAATACTCATGCTAGAAATCTTCCCTTTCATGGGATTCTTTTACTGCATAAACATTACATGGGACCAACGACTTACTTCTCTTCAGAAGGAAGCCATGCTAAGAAAGTTACGTCCGAAAAAACGTTCATATAGTAAAATAAATGGAGCAAGTTATTTAATCAATGTTGCCAACCATCGTATAGAATGAAAATCTTGCAAAATAATGAACTAAATGTTCTGCCAAATCCCAACATTACAATTGTTTAAATGTATATACGATTTTTATTTTCTTGCTTATTAACAGCTATGGCATATTTAATTTATGGAGTATGTGAATTACCAAAAAAAAAAAAAAAAAAAAAAAAAAAACGAGACTGCACTGCTTCAGCATTATGATGATCTGCGGAGGTAAACTTCCTTATCTCCCCCTGCGTATGTCCTTTCTCAGATACAAGGCAAAGATGGATAGGGACGACAAAATTTTAGTGCCCACAAACTCGAATTTCTCTCGATCAAAACAGAAAGGATGTTTCAAACAAACTCTATACTTGTAAAAACATTCACAGTTTAAACTTAACATTATTTAAATAACTCTAGAGCAGATCAGCGGAAGGCCTGTTCCGCAGTTGTACCGCTAATATTCTCAGGGTCATGGTCTGGTAATTCTGTGCAGATCAGTCTTATTGCCCAAAGCCAACCTATTCATTCCTTTCAAAAAGAATTGGATCGTGATAGATATCTCTGGGAAAGTAGATGTTTATTTTTTCTGCAAAATTCTAGTGTTCTAGAACATCTATGTAAGGGGGCATCTCACTGGCTCTGTTATGAATATAGACATTGTTTATAACCTAAATTTTGCTGAAAAGCCTGCGTTGTTTTTATTTTCCTTTGTTTTGTGAGAATAATTTTAGCTTAAGGCAGTAAAACATTTGAAAACATAAGACGTCTCACGTTTAAAGAATTGACTAAAAAAAATACTTTCTAAGTTGGAGCACTTTCAAGTACCTTCTTGTCTTACAGTGGTTTAACATTGCACAAACACTTAGCGTTTTGAAGGGCTCTTCAAGTTTGGCCCTTTTACTTTCTCTACACGTATCATGTAGTTACATAGTGTATAGAGAAGGTATTGTAATGCACCCAAAAATTCGATATCGAGATTTCACCGATATATATTTTCAGACCCCTGAATCAAAAAAAAAAAAAAAAAAAAAAAAATGTCGGTAGTTGTGTCTGGGCAGCATAGCTCAAAAATGAAAAGGCCGTTAATTATCAAACTTGGTTTTAAGTTTGGTATCTTCCAAGGATGCGACACGAAGATTTTCAAGAATATCCACCCACTCCCAACTACCCTTCACTTGGAACATTTTTCGAAATTTTTGATTTTCTCAAAAATGACTAATGATTTTGATTAAAATACCGTATGTTTAAGATTTTTAAGACAAACGAAATGTATTATCTTGGATTTTCTGGGAATATCCTATGAAGACCGCTTCATTCTGGATGACTTTTGTACAACTGGCAAACCGTAAGAGATATACAAAAACTTGTTGAACAAAACATATAGATTTCATTAAAATACAATGTATGTTATATCTATCTTTTTTTCATAGAGTTAACCGTTTTCGGGATATTCCGGATTATTAGTTTCAATTTTAGCTTCTTAAACTTTTATGAAACGGGAAGAGATCTTTCTTCTCGTTTACTCCATGTTTACTACTGGAAAGCAAAGACATTGGAATTTCAATTCCAACGCAAATTCAAATCAAAAACAACCGGCTTTTAAAGAACGAGACTATCGCTTTAGCCTGTGCATTTTCTTATTTCTCTTCTATTTACAAGGAGCTAGTAATAAGACTGATTCTACTTATGTTCATTCTGATTAGAATGATGTAGATAACATATTAATGTTTTGAATAAAAGATTGGTTTGGGGACAGCTAGAGGATATTATATGAATGGAGCACATTAGTTTTTCTCCTTCTACTTAACAATAAAGACAATTTCTGCTAATGTTTATCTCGATTAGCATGTTGTAGATAGAAGAATACACTTTTTAACAATAATTTGGTATAGAGATGTAGAGAAAGTCATGTGATTGTAACATCAGTTTTTTTTAGTTTCCTATATCACTTCCACTTTGATCGGCATTGTTTCACCTGCTTCTAGATGGATAAGAAGCGATCGCAACTTGACATTACCTAATTTTATTTCTTTTTTAACTATTCGCGTAACAAACTGTTTAAACTGCTAATTATATTGGCATTTAATAATCACGATTATAATTATTATTATACGTTTCTTTGTTCCAGAAGGTGGATCCTGAACTGATCTTCACGAAACAAGAAAGAATCGGAAAAGGATCCTTCGGTGAGGTTTTCAAAGGAATCGACAATAGAACCCAGCAAGTGGTCGCCATTAAAATAATTGACCTCGAAGAAGCTGAAGATGAAATCGAGGATATCCAGCAGGAAATCATGGTGTTGTCACAATGCGACAGCCCTTTTGTTACCAAATATTTTGGCTCCTACCTCAAGGTAAGGATATTATTGTTTGGATATCTTACTACATTTCTTGGAATGTGTTTTTGTGATTAGGGTGTGCCTTAGAAGCTAGCATATGTATATTGGAACTGAGTAAATAACTACTCAGTAGGAAATTGTTCATAAGCCAAAATAATAGTAATTAAACTGCAGAATTATAGCCTAAGGTAAGCCGTGTCTAACAACGCGACCGTTACTTCTCTCAAACCGTCCATTCAGGACATAATGAATATGTGAATAGTAAACGAAGACAGCATGTGGTCTGTGTGCTTTCTCTAGACCGCAACACGGTTATCCTGAGCACTAACTTCTGCATCAAGGGTGTGCACTACGCCCAGCGATTAACCCTCCTAGTTTCTATAATACCAGAAAATATAACAAACTTTTCCATTATGCAGGCCGTAGAGTCATCGTTTCACATAATTTATTTTCACTCAGCTGCATTTTTACTTTCTCTATACGTACTATATACATAGTGTATAGAGAAGGTATTGTAATGCACCCAAAATTTCGATACCGAGATTTCACCGGAAATATATGTTTTGAGACCCCCTGGATCCAAAAAAAAAAAAAAAAAAAAAAAAAAAGGCAATTTTCGAAAAATGTCCGCGTGTGTTTATCTGTGTGTGCGTGTCTGTGGGCAGCATAGCTCAAAAACGAAAAGACCGTTAAATACCAAACTTGATATTTAAGTTTGGTATCTTCCAAGGATGCGACACGAAGATTTTGAAGAAAATCCCCCACCCCAAACTATCCTTTACATGGAAAAAATGTCGATAATTTTGATTTTCTTAAAAATGGCTCTAACGATTTTGATTAAAATATCGTACATTAAAGATATTTACCTGACAAATAAAATGTATATCTTGAATTTTCTGGGAATAGCCTCTGAAGACTACTTTATTCTGGATGAATTTTACGGAATTGTGCATAACTGCTAACCCGTAAGAGATGGACGAAAACTTAAAACACAAAAAAATATAGAGTACGTTAAAACACACAATTTATGTTTTATAAATTTTTTCTTGGAGTCGATCGTTTTTTAGATATTCCTTGTTTTTGGTTTCAGCTTAGAAAAACATACTTTTCTCATACAGGAATTTGTCAACTCCTGTCAATACAAACAAAGGAACTTCAGTCACATAGCAACCAGCTTTTGACTATGACTTTAACCTATACTACTCCCTTATTTCGCTTCTACTAACAAGGAAGCAAATAATAAAGCTGTTTCTGCTAATTTTTCTCAATTAGCATGAAGTAAATAGAAGCACAGCTTTTTAACAATAATTTGTTGCAGAGTTGTACAGAAGGTCATGTGAATGGAACACATCAGATTTTTTATTTCAAAATATGTTTAAAAAGATAAGAAATAAATACAATTAAAAGGAAATTAGTATATATGTATTTGTATATACATTGAGAAAAGCACATGAGTAAAGAAACATTCGTCCACCCCAGCCGAAAATCCACAAGCCAGCATGGAATTCTTTTTTAAATAGTCCATACCTTAAGTGTGGTAGTGCAGAATAACAAAACTCTGCCCCTTCAAAGGGGGGGAAAAACGCTAGTGTAATATTTCATCCAGTATTTAGAGGCATCCTTTAAGGTAGGGGTGTGAAAATGTCTTTATTCCAAAGGTCACTAAATATGCAACACAATTTATACTCTCAGCTTCCTGTAGAAGAAGTCAAATCAACAGTCAGGCAGAGAAAAATATCCGACCTACTATTGGATAGTTCAAATGATAGACGAGTCGCCTCTATACGTTTCTCTCCCGTCCATCTTTGCATCCTAAATTGCAATTAGTTCATTTAGTTTTTATTAGTGATCTGATTTTATTAAGTTGTTTCTATCTGTGTAATTTATTTATTAACTTAACATTTCTTCCTGCATTCCCTCTGGTCTTCACTTCTGTGGCATTTCTTATTATCCATAAACGTAGCCCATGCTTTATTTAATTCCGTAAAATATTAATCATAGGGTTCAAATTGCAAACACTAGAAGATTGTGTTTTTCTAGGATATGTCGGAATAAATTATATTACTGTTTAATATTATTTTAGTCACTGAAGCTTACCACAAAGTATTTATTTTGAAGAGAGGAGTACTATTGAATCCATAAGACAGAAAACATAAAATAAGGAACATATTCACGATTATACATACAATATTGAGTTTGGAAAGGTAGAGTAATTCAATGTCATGGCTGTAATCTGAATCGCGGATCTCCCGGTTTCCGTCCAAATGCTCTAATTGAGGTAATATGGAACATGCTGACACGATATTAAATTCCCGAACTGCCTCGCATTTCTCTCAATTAAACACTTCTCTCCTTCACATGGGAAAACAATTAATTACATTAATATTGAGTTCGTTTTATTAAATCAGCAAAGAGAGAACTTTTCCTACGCACAAAAAACTGCAAAGGGTAATCTAATATGTAAAGTAATGCAAATGGTAAATCTTGGATTCGAGTTATTAATGAAGGCACTTGTTCATTATGCATTTTATTATTGCAGGATTACGGCGGTTGGTTGCTGTATTGTAAATGCAGCTGAGGAGTAATTTTCTTACAGAACAATGTGTATGGTACAAACTTGTTTGCACATTTCGCAAATAATTATCTATAATTTATATTTGGACCTGTAATGGATTTCGTATTCCCAAGAGCATTATATCAATAGATGTTTCTTGTTCCATGTTATGTCCATTACAATTTACGCAGTTTAACACTTTTTCCATGTTTTCTGAAGTTAACATAATAATATGTACTTCCATTAGATGTGCTTAAAAACAATAGTTAAAGATTAAATTACATATTTATTTCTAACCTTAGAACGGATCTATTACAAAGCAACGTGTTCTGTGCTCTTCGAGGTATGCTATTCTCTTAGCCGCCTGCGTTGCCACAAGTAGTTAAAGCGGGCGTTAAACACTACAAAAAAAAATTCACTCAGATATGCACGGGCACTTTCTATGATGCCTGTTTGATAAATCTGCTAAGCTACGAAAGCGTTCACAAAAGTAGTTCACAAAACCTCAATCTTCATAGTTTTTATTTTATTTGTTATACTTTTTTCCACAAGTGTGTGGGACAGGAGATGGATAGGTAGAGCTAGACTGAAAAATGTAGTGCCATAGGTGGGATTTAAAGCACGAACCTCGCGATCTCCGTCCGGTTGCTCTAACCATTCAGTTACCATGGCAACATGCCGACGCGACATTACATTTTCCAACTGACTTGTATTTTTTCCGGTAAACCACAAAAAGGTATGTAAAACATTGTAAGTCACCATTGTGGTATCATCTCAAAATAATTTGAGACCTCCTTATGGTTTACCGGAAAAAATGTCGAGTCAGTTGGGGAATTTAATATCAAGTCGGCATTTTGCCTTGGATCTCAGGAATAGAGCGGATTTCGAGTCAGTTGGGGAAGTTAATATCAAGTCGGCATGTTGTCATGGTAGCTCAGGGTTAGAGCGGATGTAGATCGGGATATTCATGATCAAATTCCAGCTGTGGTATTGAATTTTCCAGCCTTCACTCTACCCATCCAAAGATTTAAACATTTTATATGCTGTCTTCACATCGTATTTTACATTTTATAAAGATGTTTCGGCGTTTTGAAAGAATATAACGATTAGCTTTTATTCCCTGGAAACGATAACTGAACACCTACGCTGAATTAAAGTTTTCTAGATGTTTTGGGAACTGTATCCAAAGTTGGATGTTTGGCGGTTGTTTCTTGATTGTAATTGGTTGTTTGCCAATCCCTCTCTTTCACTTTTTGAAGTGAGAAAGCGAGGTCTAAAATGGAAATTTATCGAAACAATATTGATTTCTCTTTGCGAAAAGCACTATTTGTATGTTGAGTCTAATAATAAAAAGCAGTAATTTGCCATTGAAAATTGCTTTACTGTATGTTCTACTTTATGATCAATGCACTTTTTCATGCGTTCGAACCATTTGTCATAGCACTTTTTTCAATCTGCTTGAGACACCTCCAAAGCATTGTTTTTGAACGCATCAGCGGCTTCTTCTGCCTTCGAAAATCGTTTGCGCATTTTATTCTCGATGTTCGGGAACAAAAAGAAGTCATTGAGTGACAAATCAGGACTATATGGTGGAGACATCAATTCGGTTTTTTGATTCTTCAAATTGTTGGTTGTTAGACAGATGTGTGAGCGCTCGTATTGTCTTGATGAACAATTCGTCGACAGTTATTTGTTTTCCTTATTTCACCGAACACTTCCGGCAAACAAGGTTGAGTGCCATTCAGAATTAACCGCTTTACGTTTCTCTAAAGGTGCTGTTGCCACATGGCCAGTTTTTCTGAAAAAACAGGCGATTATTTGTTTCGAAGTGCTTCGAGTGCGAACAACTTCAGTTGGATTGGTTCATCTTGAAACACCCATACAGTCGACTGCTGTTTACGTTACGGTTCATATGCACCGATCCATGATTCTTCTGTCATAATCTTATATACGTCTTTTGAAGCCCCACCATTGTATTTTTTGAGCATTCGTGTGCACCAATCGACACGAACAACCTTTTGAGATTATGTTACATTATGTGGGATCTAAGAGACAAACCTTTTTCACGGTTAAATTATCATGCAATATTTTATATATGCTAGTGGAACTAATACCTAGAGTTGCTTGTATCTCACAGTATGTCGCATAACGATTTTGCATTGTCAGTTTTTGCATCAATATTTTCTGGCCTAACAACTGATTTTGGACGGCCTTCATGAATTTCGTCAGTGAGCGAACGGCGGCGACAATTTTAACTCGTTGTACCAACGCTTCACAGTAGTAAAGGATGAAGCTGCAACACCAAATGTAGCAGTAAGTTGATCAATGCAACCTTGGTTTGAAAATCCACGTCAAAAATCATAATAAATCATTGCACTATATTTTCAGGAGTTGATTCCATCTTTTCGCTCAGACGCAATTTTAAAGTCACTGTAAACAACATAAATAGCACTCTGTTGTCAAAACATCTGAAGTAAGCTAAGGTTAACATTGTCTAACTTTCCAGTGGAAACACCATGGCATCTACATCAATCACTGTTGCCAAGACTCAAAATATAAATAGTGGCCCTCGTACCAGCAAAGTATTCCTATCATATAAAACAAAGGATTTACTACGCTATGGGCGACTCGAATAGACTGTTATTTATAATCAGTATATTTCCAGGATTTTGAAAATAAATTTCTTCAAATAAACCAAATGTATATAACATATTGCGGAAATCACTTTGCAAAATTAACCCTTCGGTTGTGTTCTAATTTGTCATCTTGTTATTAAAGTTATATTTTTATGTACTTTATCTGCTATATCTATAGTAAAAAGATAGTATTGTACTGCACTCACAAGAATTCCTACTTATAGAAGATAAGAGAAAGTATTGTACTCAACCCCAAGATTAATTAAGCGGTAATATTGTACTCCACTCACAAATTCTTACTCTAGGCATAGTAGATGCCAGAAAGTATTGTATTCCACTCAAAAGTTGATGTCGAGACTTTAACAGAATTACATGTTTTGAACTCCCTTGATTCTATATTGTGTTTCTCCTTGTTCGAGAAACTCAAAAACGAAAGCACGGTCAGATACCAAATTTGGACTTAAGTTTAATATCTTCAAAAGTATATCTAAAAATAAAAAAAGTATTGTTTTTATTTGTCAAGAACGGTTTTAACATTTTAATTAACATGATATATATATGGCATTAACAATTTTGGTTTGTTTTTAGCACTACTTTCAAGAACGGTTTTAACATTTTAATTAACATGACATTAACAATGTGGTTTGTTTTTAGCAATACTTTATGTGTTTTAAGAGCGAGCTCTCAATATTCACGATACCGTAGGAAAAGTATTGGATTTCTAGGCCAGCAAATAGCGACCAGGTTTTTAAACATCTATTAACTCTATTCCTCCTATTCTCATTTTCCTTTTAACGGCATATATTGTGAAAGCGAATCTATAAAGGTTTATCTCCATTAAGATGAATTAGGTAGGTAAATAAACTTTTGTAAAATATTTTGTAGAAGTTGTATAAAAGCAAACAATAGTATGCAGAATTAATTGTGTGAATGTAACGCTTATTGCTATAAATAATGAACAGTACAGAATGAGAGAACGAAAAACCACTTCAGAATTCCTACTAAGTTTTCTATTTCATTCCACAGCTACCATACTCAGTTGGCGACTGCTCATGTCGGGAGGTATAAAGTTAGCATAAAAAGTTTTCTCTAAGCATTACAGTAAGATTCTAACTGCATAGTGCCACTTTCAATTTCTTGCCTTAATTTGAAAAGGCCTATTGCCGTCCGCACACACACGTTCTTTTGTCAAGCTGCCTACCGCTACCTCACAAATTCAGCACATAGAGCCTTTGTGTCCCATTTTGAAGCATCGTAACGTTTACGTGCACTTTTGGGAGGGTTAACAGCTCTTGGACGGAGAGGCTTGCATTTATGTTTCGAAAACAGAGCTGCCTTGTATGGAGCAGAGAGTCCTTTAGTAAATCAGGAATATTCTGGCTGGAAGCAAATGCTACAAGACAGCTAACTTTTGCTCCCAAAGGCCTCTCTTAGGAACTGACTGCTATGTACAAACTTCGTCCCGTAACACTGAGGAAAGGGAAGGGAAAAGTTTGAAGTTTCACGTTCCTATAAACAAACAACCCCTACAAAATAAGGAATCGCATCTACTGTTATTGAAACAAAATTCCGCACTTGAAGGTAGAAACTTTAATTCGTATATGGTACATTAGTAAGAACACAGAAACAGAAGTTTAAGGAAACATAGAGCTTACATTTCTTCATATAAAAGTGTTGCATTTTTACTTTTTACCTTTCTCTACATAGTACATGGTGCGTAGGTAGAGAAGACCTTGCACTCAAAAATTCAATACAGATATTCCACCGGAAATAAACATTAAAATCAAAACCGATAATAGTATAAATCACAGGAATAAATATTGCAGATAAAAAACTGGATGGACCTTGAAAACGGTGTTTGCACACCGGAACTATCCTGTGACACGGATGGACGAGGTCAGTGGAAATTAGGACTCGGATAGGGTGGAAACTGGCATTGCTCTTATACGGTATTCATCAAAAGCAGAAACAATTACGTGATGAATGTCAGTAATTTGCAGTTAGATATTAGAGAAGAAGTAATGTACTGAAGATTTAATTTGCATAACTTTTAATCGCAAAGATAACTTCGCTGCTTGCTTGCTAATGATCTAAGAAAGTATTCACGATGCACTAACAGGTGATAAAACATTTGTCTTATACAACAGCACCTCAATGAAGGAGCGTTATCTTCCGTTATAGCAATTGCTTTAAGTTAAGCTTAGATTCCTTTAACCTGGTTAGTCACATCGGACGATAAATGACATCGGTGAAATTATGCTCAAATGAGCTTGGGGTCCATGGAGTTTAAAGTTATCGACATTTGTCTTTCCAGAATTAAAAAAACAAACTTATCGGGTAAGCAAGATTCGAACTCGCGACCCCTTGAATGTGAGGAAAACGCACTACTTTCACACTACCGAGGTAGGCTTTTATAACAGTGAATTGTGTTTAATGGGCGATCGCTGTGCAGTTATTTCTCCGACGTATGGAAAGAGTATGGAGTTTAATAGTCAGGCGAAAACGTACAACATAAAAGTGCAGAGTCGTGGGAAACGACGTTCTGACGTCAGTACCTCGCAAGAGTTACTTTTGGAAAATTAATGCGGTCCATCTGTAAACAAACTCCACATTGTCTAATCAAGCCGAAGACAAAATTCCCGGTCTAGTATCAAACCACGGACGAAGAAAAATAATCAACCGTTTGTTCTTTTAATAAACGAATGTTAAATTCTGCATGCATGCGTTCAGACGTCATCTTGGAAATCCAACTCTTTGGAAACATCATTACTAAAACAACTAAAGGTCATTTGGTGATTGGGAAATTTCTGTACAGAAGCCAGCATTAGTTTCTATAAATGGAGTATTAATATACAAGTACGCAGGAAAACCATGTTTGGAAAGAAAGTTAAAACTATTGCTGCCATAGTTTTATCTCTGTCGTTTACTTCAGCATCTGTAGGAATTTATTCGGAATGTTAGTTTTTTTTTTTTTTTTTTTTTCTAACCAGAATCTACAATTTAAATAATACTCAGAAATAAAGTTAATTGAAGCCGCGATTGGTCACTAACTTCATTAGACGTCTAAGAAAATGCTCAGGTTTCTTAATAACATGGGCTCCAAGTCTGGAATGTTTGCCTGATCCTGTATTGACAACAGAAAATGTACAAACCAATGAATATTTTTTGCGTTTGTATTTCGGATTAAGGTGAGTGATCGGTATATATGATGTTGGTTAATCCATCCTAACTTATTTAAAAGTTGATGTCTAAAATATTGTTTCCTCCGTTTTGAACAGCAGTAATTTTGATATTCAAGAATGTACAACGCCTTTGAAAATTACAAATAAAGTATTGTCTTCAGAAGAGTGCTTCTTGATCTTGGAACTTTACAGCACAGCATATGTAGTTCGCGCTGTGACAAATGTCCTGGAGCAGTCTTGACATTGAGGGGTAAAGATGGTTTGCATGATGAGAAATCCATCAAAATCATCACACACTTGAGTGGCTTCCTTGCAGACACGCGCTATTGGTTGGGGATTTGCGATCGATGACTCACGAAGTTTACCTTCGCCCTCCAGGAACCTTGTCTAAAAACTGCACGGGTTGAAGCCATTTTCAGCTCACGTTGCAATCTCGGTTGCTAAATTAACTTGCCCTTGGCAATAGGGAAATCTCTGCCGACTAAATTGATGCAAAACGTTTCGTTACTAAACTATAAAGCTACATTCACAATGAGCTGCAAATGCAGACGTAACGCAGCATAGCCAAAGCAGGAAGGAAGGCCGTTCACAATGTAGTCGTAAGCGAATCATAAGAAGTTGGCACGGACATACAACGCAAGAAATTGTCTATTTCAGCACATGCGCAATAATGAACCAATTATTCATTATACTGAATCTTCATAAAATTATAATTAAATTCACCTTCAAATTATATTTTCAATAACAATCCATATTATAAATAAAATGTATTGTAATCCTTGCGGCAACAACCTGTTTATAGTGGTCGATTGCGTAAAGAAGAATTGCGAGCCATGAAGTTCCCTGCATTAAACCTAATAGTAAGTAGATGCACTGTCAAATGTAACTCCAGTATTTCATTTAATACACAGTATATTCATCAGAATTAAGCACTAGGCATTAAAATAGCAGTGAGCTCTTGGAGTCAACACCATATGTTGTTAGCTCGAAGGTGGAGTTGGACGGACTTCGCAGGCGTATCCCATTTTCGCCATACGTCACAGACTTCCATTGTTAACAGCAAGCCATGCCCATGTATATTTTTGATTGCTCATTGTAATGACATTAGATCTATGCCGTTTGGGAAGCTGCTAAAGGGATAAAGGACGTACCTTTTATATCTGTTGAATAGTTGATATTGGTTAGCTGACTGAAATTGCAGGTTCTGACAAAAAAATAAACAATGTTTACTTTCTTTATTACGTATAAGGTGCGTAGTAGGTAGAGAAGTTTGGTACCGAGATTTCACCAGAAATACATATTCTGATGATTCCTGAATAAAACATTTTAGAAAAAGGTCAGTGTGTATCTGTGAAAGCAAACTCAAAAACGAAAAGTCGGATTAAGTACCAAACTTAGTATTTTAATTTCAGTATATTCCATGGATGTGACACGAAGATGTTTAGAAGTCTGCGTTTTGTAGCATTTATAAATATTGCAAACAACAGTTTTAATCCATTTATTCATTAATTTGTTTTATCAATTTTAATAAAATTTGAAAGCTGTCTACTTTATTTTGGTAAATGTAAACTTGCTAAAGCTTATTTATAGAAACGTGACCATTCAACAATCTACAGTGATAATCAAGGAGTACACACTTGTAATACATAAATCTAGTTCTTCGTTCCCTGGGGTTTTTTTTCAGTTTACCCGAACACCATATTTTAAATAATGAAAAAGTTAGCGCAAATATACATTGTTCATGTTTTTATTTGGGAAGTAAAGCAGTTAAGTTAGGAAACAGCTTATGTCACAATAAAGAATATTTGGAATACATTCTGTGTTTTAAAGAGATCATTCTATTTATGTGCTGTGTATTTTCGTCTGTGGTTTAACGTATATCAGTTATATAAAATTCCAAATAAAAAGGACCTGAAAACTATTCTCAGAAAAGTAAAGATTTACTGTTTGTCATATAAATCTCTTTAATATAGTGTTTTAATCAAAACTGTCAGCCAGTTTTGAAAGAAAAAAGTTAAACAGGGTGATTTGGAGTGGGGGATTTCCTTGAAAATGTTATAGCATTTTTTGAAAACATTAAACATAAACACTAAGTTTGGAGTTTATCCAATTTACATTTTTGAGATATGCTGTTCATGGATACACATGGACCTTTTTATTTAAAAAAATTAATCCAGGTATACACAAATCATGTATTTCCCGTGAAATCTGGACATTGAATTTTTGGATGGAAAGCAATACCTCCTCTACATACTATATATGTTGTAGAGAAAGTAATAAATGAAGCTTAATTAAACGTGTAACCAGTGGGCTACATAGCTTACATAATGACATAATAGATATTCAAAGCTTCGTGGCCCGCCTCTGTCGTGTGGAGGCAGCGTGTCTGCCTCACATTCAAGAGGTCCTGAGTTAGAAATCTAAATTAATGCCCGGATATTTTGTTTTCCTTTTTTTTTTTTTTTTTTTTCTTTTTTATTTATTTTTTTTTTTCTTATATTACAGGGTTTTCTCTTATCCCAAGAAGGCAAATATCGGCTAGCTTTAAGCTCTGTGGACCCCGAATTCGTTTGAACATTATTTATTCACCGTCCGATATTACTTTGCTAGCTACAGAACGTTTAAACATGCATGAGCTGTTTCATACGTGTTGACGAACTGACGGACAGATAACGGGAGCTTCACTGTATGAGCCCACTTATAATAAGCCCAATTCCTGGAGGGGTTTTTTTTTTGGTCATATTGGTGGAATCTAATTGGCCAACACCCATGTCCAAGGCGGGACTCGAACCCGCGACCCCCTACTGCATGAAGCGCCAAAGCTAGACACTTTAGCGAGCAACCTGGAGTTGTACATCGCTATTTTGAATTTGTATCCAGATTGTAGAAAACCTGAAAGGATAGGAAACATGTGGGCGACATTTACTCGTATTATCATTGTGCATATACAGGAAGTTTGCTTGCAGGATCCATAGTTCCACTTCCGGCCCCACAATGCCTCATATTGTTAATGATTGCTTCGCAGGAAATGCATTAAAGTGTACATTCGCGGTCTGAAAAAATTGGTACTTAACCTGCCGCCGTCACATCCTTTTCCATGGTAACCTTTTTATTTTACGTGATTGTACATAGTTGTTGCTTTTGTTTTTCCCTTTATATCTCATTATGTTACAGTTTTGTGAGCAAGACAATCCGTAAAGCATAAATTCGTTAGATATGAAGTGCGAAAGAGCAAGAGTTCTCTTCTTTGGCCTAGCTTTTTCTTGACAAAAGATGAATACATTATTAAATTCCTCAGAGAGTCGCAGTTGGAATCCGTTAAAAGCATCTTTACCGCTTTCGGGCGCAAGAGAATAAGAAACAGTGTTTTAACACACACAGACGTGAACAAGGTAGTAAATGGATGCAAAGGTCATCTCTGCTATGATTAATTTTTGCTTTGTTTTAATACGCAGAGTAAGTAGGTGAGGTGTAGTATTCTACCCAATAATTTGATATCGAGATTTATCTGGAAATATACGTCTTGAGATTTCCTGAATCTTAAACAAGCATTAAAAAATAATAAAAAAAATTGCGCGCGCGTGTCTTGTGTACAGGCATAGCTCAAAAGCGAAAAGTCGACTAAATACCTAACTTGGCATCTTCCAATGAAATGCAGGAAGATTTATTTATATATGTATATGGAATTTTTGGGAGTCCTATTCGTTTCTAAATGATTTTGTATAGTTGGTAAATCGTAAGAGAGAAAAAAATCTCGTTGCACAACATGTGCGCATATCTTGTTAAAGAAGACATTTTATGTGAAACTTGTTTGGGACGTTAACCATTAGCCATTTATTTTTTGTTATTGGTTTAAATTTTCAAATACTCAATACTTTTTTTAACGGCAAATCGTATTTCTTTTCTTTCTTTTAAGTATACACGAATAGAGCATAAAATTTCAAGGCAATAATCCGATTTAAAAAATATTACCTTTGCATTTTAGCTTATTATATTTTTCTATCCCGTTGTGTTCCAATTCCAGGATTTTTTAAATTGATTTCAGCCATACATATGGCCTAATTGGCTCTTGCCCTTATAAGCTTCGTTCCGTAGTTCTTATTAACGGAGCAATTTTTTTATTTACTTATTTAATTTTTTTTGTTCCATTTTATTTATTTATGTATTTATTTGCTAGGGTAGGGGGTAACATTTGAGTTAACCTATGGTTTATGTTTGCAATTAGTTAACTCATTCGAGAATGCGCTATGGATCGAAAACTGAGTCTCTAGACTAGGTTCTCAAGACAGCAGTTCATTGTGGTATTCCTAAATTCCAATCAGAAATAACTTTTTTATTTTATTTTATTGGGTATTTTCGTTTCTTAAATTGATATTGCGTTTTAAAAAGTTCGCATTATTTTGAAATTAATTTGTATATTTTAATTATATTTGTGCTTTATCTTACATTTTTAATTCTGTTTTATCTTACATTTTTAATTCTGTTTAAGTGCCACCCTCTATCGCTAATTAGACAGTCAAAGTAAAACATTTTTATTCGAGAAAACTGCGTATTACATTCACAAGACTCTCTAACCATTCTCATTTATTTTATAATTCATCTACAAACTACTATTACAAAATTATATTTTTCTATGCACTTCAAATTACTTGAGACAAACGTTTGCATAAATAACTTCATTACACTTTATAGTAGTCACAAGTTTTTGCTGTAGATGAAATGATAGACAAGTCTTTAAAATCTAAGATTAACTAATTCTACATAGATTATTGTGCACCAGTTTCTATTCTCTCATGATGACTGCTGCTTGGGACTTACATCAATTAGAGTCATTCTGTAATTCATATAGGTGATGATCGTTTTGTAATTGAAATGATAAATTAAACTTTTTTTTCAGTTTGCTATCCATTTTCATTGTTTTGGATAATCTTTTGCATTGTCTAATGTTTTGGTTTGGTATTTGCTAATTAATGATCTATTAATTTCTACAATGCAGAAATATGCACATATCTCCTCAACTGGTTCGTAAAATGCCGTGTCTGACATTTTACAACTTTTACAAAATGGAAAATGCAACTCTTTTATGGCCACAGTATGTGTAGTCAGTTACTATTCAGTAACTAGGAGCATTTAAAATATTAATAGATATCTTGTGTACTACATTAAACATAGTTTCGTTTCCAGTTTTGCGTCCTAAAGTCCCATTTAATTCACAAACACATCATCTAATATTTCTATAGCCAAACTTGTGCTGGTAATTTTGTTATATGAATAACATGCCATCACACATAAAGCGTACCATGCAGCATAAGCAGTTTTTTTTTTTTTTTTTTTTACTTGGTGTTGTTTATTTCCATAACTTTTTCTACCTATTCTACAACCAATTGTTCATACAAAAGCATCTGCTTCGTACTAATCAAGGTAAAACATTAGCAGAAATAGTCTTATTACTTATTTCTTTGTAGGTACAACGAAAATAAGGGAATTTACTAGGCTAGTGATAATCGCATCATTTAAAGTCCAGTCAGCATGTGACGACTTTGAAATTGTCTCGTTGGCAAAAAAAAAAATCTAACAAATTATGTGTTTTGGTGAAGTCATCCTTTTTTGTTTGTTTGTTTGTTTGTTTGTTTTGTGAATTGAGTTTTTACCTTCTCTACACGTAGGTAGGTATTATGTACTTAGTGTATAAAGAAGGTATTGTATTCTGTCCAAAAATTCGATACCGAGATTTCACCGGAAATCAACGTTTTAGGTTCACCTTATTCATAAAAATCTGATGTGTTCCATTCACATGACTTTCTCTACATTTCTATAACAAATTATTGTTAATAAGCTTATTCTTCTATCCACTTCATACTAATCAAGATAAACACTAGCAGAAACGGTCTCATTACTTATAAGTAGAGGGGAAATAAGAGAATACATTCTGTCAAGAAAGTACCGGGAATTGATCATTTAAAAATCCTATTTAAAAGGGGATTCGAAATTATTGCCGTCGCTAAGTTGGTACAGCTTTCCTCTATACCCACGCGGAGTTTGATCGTCATCTGTCATCTAGTTTGTTTACATTACGCCATTTTGTTAGTTCATCTCAAAGGTGATTTGCGATTTTACGATGGATACAAATATTGAACAAAGAATCTGTCTCAAATTTTGCATTGCAAATGGCATTTCGAGTGCCGAATCGCTGAAAATGTTACAGAGGGCTTACGATGAATCGACTTTATCAAAAGCACGTGCATATGAGTGGTACAGTGCATTCAAAAGTGGTCGAGATGTGGTGGAAGATTTTCCTCGCTCTGGTCGGCTTTCAACGGTTTCGACTGAACTGAAAATCGTCATTTAGGTTTGAGAGATTGCCGCTGAACTTTCTGTGTCTCGCGAATCGATTCGTACTATTTTAAATGATTGTTTGGGCATGACACGCGTTGCAGCTCGGTTAGTTCCGAAAGACTTAAATTTTCTACAAAAACTCAATCGCGTAAGAATTCCTGAAGACATGCTAGAACGAGCCAGCTCCGACCCCACACCCATGAAACGCATTGTAACTGGTGATGAGACGTGGGTTCACGAATTTGACACTCAACAAGCTTCCGAAAAGCGCCTTCCAGCTGAACCGAAACCTAAAAGGGAACGACCACCTTGATCAAAACTTAAGGTCATGTTGATAGTTTTTTTCAATTATCGCGGTGTCGTGCACTCAGAGTTCTTGCCAGGTCAGATGGTAAATAAAGACTATTATCTGAGCGTTATGCGGTGTTTGAGAGAGCAAATACGTCGAAAAAGGCCAGACTTGTGGAACGACAACTCATGGATTCTGCACCACGGTAACGACCCAGCTCCCAAGGCTATTATTGTGAACGAATTTCTGGCCAAATACTCAACAAATTTCATCGAATAACCACCGTATTCACCTGATCTGGCTTCTGCTGGTTTCTTCCTCTTTCCAAAACTCAAGTTACCACTTCGAGGCACCTGTTTTCAGTCGATAGTATACATAAAGGAAAATTCGCGGCGACAATTGACATCGATTCCTAAAAGTACCTACAAAAAATGTTTTGATGATTGGATTATTCGTTGGCATAAATGTAAAATTTCAGAAGGGGCCTGCTTTGAAGGCGATAAAATAAAATTGGATGAATAATTCATTTTTTTGTGTTTTATTGGCAAATTCCCGGAACTTTTTTGACACAGAAGTACACTAGACTAAACCGATAGCCACATGTTTTAAAATGTGGTTGCTATGGGATTGAAATCCGTTTCTTTGCGTGGCCAGGAGTTGATAAGTTCCAGTATGAGAAAAGTTTAAGTGTTTTAAAACTGAAGCCAATAACAAAAAAATATCTCGGAAACGGTCAGGGAAAACCTATGATATAAATCGTGTATTTTCAGAAGCTCTACATGTATGTGTAGTAAGTGTTTTTACTAGTTAAGCAAAATTTAAAAAAAAAAAAAAAAAAAAAAAAAAGAGGTCTTGAGAGGCTATTCTCAGAAAACTGAAGATATACATATTATTTGTCATGCAAATTTCTTAAATATAAGAGAATTTAATCAAAGTCGTTAGAGACATTTTTGAGAAAATGAAATTTTTCGATTTTTTTTTCATGTATAGGGTAGTTGGGGTGGGGGATTTTTTTGAAAATCTTCGTGTCGCATCCTTGGAGATACTGAACTTAAATATCAAGTTTGGATTTAAAGTACTTTTCGTTTTTGAGATATGCTGTCCATAGACACACACGGAAATTTTTTTCTAAAAATACCTCTTTTTTTTTTTTTTTTTTTTTTTTTTTTTTTTTTTGTGTTCAGGGCGTCCGAAAAGATATGATGTGTTCCATTCACATGACTTTCTCTACATCGTTGTAACAAATTATTATTAAACAGCTTATTCTTCAATCTAGTTTATGATAATCGAGACAAACATTAGCAGAAATTGTCTTGATTACTTGCTTCCTTGTAACTAGTAAGTAAATGAGGGACTACACCAAGGTAAAACGATAGTTAAATCTTTTAAATACTGGTTGTCAGGTGGTCGTAATCCGTTTCTATGCATGGGCGGGAGTTTACAAATTTCCGTGTGAGAAAAATCTGAAACAAATAACAAGGAATATCTCAAAAATAGTCAACACCACGAGAAAAATGTAGTGATATGTGTTTTAACGAAATCTACATTTTTTGTGTAGTAAGTTTTTGGGTTCACTCTTACATCTACCAGTTACGCAAAATTCATCCAGAATAAAGAGGTCTTCAGAGGCTATTTCCAGAAAATGGAAATATTTTCAATATACGGTATTTTAATTAAAGTTGTGAACACGATAACTCAAAAACGAAAAGTTGGTAAAATACTAAACTTGATATTTAAATTTAGTATCTTCCAAGGATGAGACACGAAAATGTTGAGAAAAATCTCCCCAACCAAAATAACCATTTAAATGGAAAAGATTTCTAAAATTGTGATTTCCTCAAAAATAGCCCTAACGATTTCGATTAAGATGCATGTATTAAATATATTTACATGACAAATAAAATATATTTATTGAACTTTCTGGGAATAATCTGAGGACCACTTTATTCTAGATGCATTTTGCTGAACGTTGCGTAACTGGTAAACCTAAGAGATAGACAAAAACTTGCAATACGAAAAATGTAGATCTCGTTAAAATACACACTTTATGTCATGTGCATTTTTTTTCGTGGAGTTGATCATTTCTGAGATATTCCTGGTTATTGGCTTCAGTTTAAAAATATTTTAATTTTTTTCATACAGGAATATGTCCGTTTCTGGCAATGCAAAGAAATTGATTTCAAACACATGGCAACCAGCGTTTTAAAGATTTCACTATCGATTTAGTCTAGTGTATTCCTTTATTTCCTTACTACTTACAAAGAAGCAAGTAATAAAGACAATTTCTACTAAGTTTTATCTCGATTACAATGAAGTAGATAGAAGAATAAGCAATTTATTATAGAGATGTAGAGAAAGTCATGTGAATGGAACCCATTAGATATTTGTCTATCCCTAATCTCTTTTACCGGCTATACAAAAGTCATTCAGAATAAATTGGACTTGGGGGGGGGCTACTCCCATTTGTCATAAAAATATCTTATACATGTGGTATTTTAATCAAATCGTTAACCATTTATCAGAAAATCAATATTTTCGAAAAATGTTCCATGTAACGGTAGTTTGGGGGGGGGGATTTTCTTGAAAATCTTCGTGTCGCATCCTTAAAAAGTTACGAACTTAAATACAAAGTTTGGTGTGTTTGGTGCACTTTCAAATCTAGAAAACTTAGAAATTGTTACCTCTTGTAGTAAACAAGGGAGGTATAAATTTGAAAGAGCTCTCTCTCTCTCTCTCTCTCTCTCTCTCTCTCTCTCTCTCTCTCTCTCTCTCTCTCTCTCTCTCCTCCCTCCCTATATATATATATATATATATATATATATATATGTGTGTGTGTGTGTATGTGTTATATCACAGTTATAAGGTTGGTACAATTCAGATTTTTCGTCTGTCGACTGTTTCTACATAAGTGACCCGGCAATGAGCGTAGTGCGTTTAGTCAATACCTTCTAGATAGGTAAGGTCTCACAACACCACTGTGACGTCACGTACAAGACGCGATCGCTTGCCTAGCATTGACATGCAACTCCGTCAATGATAAATACTGGTTTATGTGTGCAAAACACATGAACAATAATATTTTACTCATCTTAATATATAGATTCAGTATATGTATGTAATGTATGTATGTGTCTGTCTGATGTAATGTATGTATGTATGTAATGTATGTATGTATGTAATGTATGTATGTATGTATGTATGTATGTATGTATGTATGTATGTATGTATGTATGTATGTATGTATGTATGTATGTATGTATGTATGTATGTATGTATGTATGTATGTATGTATGTATGTATGTATGTATGTATGTATGTATGTATGTATGTATGTATGTATGTATGTATGTATGTATGTATGTATGTATGTATGTATGTATGTATGTATGTATGTATGTATGTATGTATGTATGTATGTATGTATGTATGTATGTATGTATGTATGTATGTATGTATGTATGTATGTATGTATGTATGTATGTATGTATGTATGTATGTATGTATGTATGTATGTATGTATGTATGTATGTATGTATGTATGTATTCATTTGTAATAAAATTCTACACTGTTGTTCCGATTTTGACCAAACTTGGCACAGATAATTTTTGACACTAGGAGAAAAATGCTGTCTAGCTTATAATTCATATTCCGTTCTATATTTCACTCATATGAATTTCTCTGCACATTCTCCAGCATACTATGATAACACGGGTTTATTCTTCATGTTAACCAGATGTTCACACAGATCGAACAGATGTAACCCTTAGTTATTCTAGATTAAAACTCCATATTCCGTTTGATGTTACATTCACAAAACTTTCTCTACACATTCTCTAACGACTATGATGATAAGGATTATTCTTCATACTAATTGAGATATCCATTTACAAAATTCCAACAGAGTTAAACCGGGCTTACAATTCGATATTCCGTTCGATATTACATTCACAGGACTTTCTCTACACCTTTCCAACACGCTAAAACAAGAACTTATTCTTCACATTAATCGAGGTATCAATTTACACTCGTTCAACAGAATTGGCCCTTAGACGCTGTTTAGCTTAGAATTAGATATTCGTTCGATGTTACGTTCACAGGAATTTGTATACACATTCTCCAACACAGTATGCTATTTTAATGCAAATAGCTAATTTTATTGCACATTAGAGACCAAAATAGACCTGCAAATTTCCTAAAGATTTGTGATCATAGATTTAAAGATGGAAATATTGTTCAATAATAGTATACCTACTTTTGGGCAAGTGCAACTTAAACTTTCTGTAGGTATAAATCGTCAAACCATGAACAACACCGGTGATTTTGGCTAGTTAAATTGAATAAATAAAAAAGGAAAAGGAAAGTAACAAGGAAAGCAGTTAAACAGGATCCCATGTAAGCTTATAATGGTTGCATTTATCTCTTAAAATTAAAATAAAATTTAATAAGCGGAAGCCTATACAAAATGGTCTTTAAAACCATTATGCTTACCGTAAACATTTTTTTTTTAAATGAATTTATTAACTTTGATATCTTTTTTGTTTGCGATTGTTTTATCATTAATTTATGTCCATAAAGCTTTATGCATGTCTGCATGTTCCTGCATGCTTACAACTATGTATTTATACCAAATCCGTTATTCATATTCCTTAGAAAAACATTAAACACTACACCGACATAAAAATACAGAACGGACAGAAAAAAAATGTTTGGAAAGAGGAATTGGGGGATTTTCACTACGAATGCATGTATTCTTTTATGCTCAAAAATTCTAATCTAGTTAACAAGGAAACTTTCTTCAATGTAAATCCATGTGGAGAAAGAAAGGAAAAAGAATGCTGCACTTAACAACAGTCAATATATTTTTGGCTAGGCACAGAAAAAAATTTACAGCAGTGAAATATTAGCGCAAACAAAAGAGATATGATTTTCAGTGACAGATATGCCTCTGCTGGATTTGAAAGATAGCTGGATAGATAAAATATTCTTTTTAACAACTTAAATGCAGCAAAACACATTAAAATTATATATTTTATAAATTAGGAAAAAATAGAGAATTTATTTATGCCAAAAACAAAAACTGCCAGATTTGATCATCTACTCACTACATTTAAAGTAAAATAAATTCCCTTATGGCTTACTAAATTTAACAGGTTAAGCTTTATCATCACCTACAGGGTTTTCTAAGATTGTGAGGTAGCTTAATAACCTCACTGATTTGCTAAATTCACATATTGTCTTTTTCTTTTGCAAAATTAATTCCCTAAGTTTGCTAAATCTACAGGTTTTCTTACCTTGGTGATTTGCTAAATTCAACATGTTAATTTTTTTTGTAAGAGTATTTCCCTTATGACTTGCTAAAACTAATATGTTAGGTTTTATCATCACCTACAGGTTTTTCTAAGGTTATATATAGCTTAATATCCAAAGTGATTGGATAAATTTAACATGTTAGTTTTTGTATTTTTTATTATCAAATTACTTCCCTTAATGGCTAACTATATCTAACAGGTAAGATTTTATCATTACCTACACTCCAGTAAGATTAAGGTATAATTACTTTCCTTACGGTTTGCTAAATGCTTAAGTTTATATAAGTGGAGCTAAGGTTATGGTAGCATTACCTCCCCAATGGACTCAATTAATAAATCTGAACAGGTTAGGTATACTTATTGCTTGATATTGTTATAGTTTGCTTTTAATCTAGAATTTTACAGTGATATTGAATATCAATTTCAGCTGCATCTAAGGTTTTTTAGCATTACACTACTAATGACTTCCTGAACTAAATGTCTTCCGGTAATTGTATTGCTCTAAACATTGTAATTATTATTATTATTATTATTATTATTATTAGCAAAGGTCACATCTTATTGTTATTTATAACTGCAGACATGTGAATAGCACTATTAATCTGCAATGGTTTTCTAAAGGCAACAGGATAGTTTTACATGCTATAATATGGATTCGTATTCACTTATTACTATTTGCAAAATTCTTGCATTTCTAATAATTAATATGTTAAATATGTTGTAGTTAATCTTACCACAGAATAATTCATAACTTGATTGCTTTCCCTTGGAATGGCATGCACTCATTTCTGTCGCATAACCTATAGTTTCGAAAACTTTAACACATTAATTCTATTGTCCAGATCATAATTTCCCTTGCAGTTCGGCACACAACACTTAAGCACCATTATTGCACTAAATAATACACTACAATAATCACGTACAATTAGCAAGAATGCCAAAACAATTCTCTTAACAATCCTTCAAACGAACTTCGCAGAATGGTAGTTCGCCCCAGGTAATGACGTCACAGGAAACGGTAAAGGCAGTTGTTAGGCCTTCCAGTATCTAGAGCAGTGTTTCCCAACCTTTTGAAGTTCACGGCACCCTTGGGAATAACATTAAACACTAGGGGCACCCTTCCTTGAATTAAAAGAAAATTAAGCTTAATATGTTAATTTATTGAAATATTATATTATAATAATAACGTACACCATAACATAATACAGTAAACTTTACTACAATCACTGAGTAAAAATACATCAATAAATTTTGTTCGATTAATGATTAATGTGAAACTTGTGATTGATGCTTAGAGCACAGATATGTGATGTTGGGTCTTACAGTTGACAGTGAAACATGCAAATCATCCTCAAGGTTATTCAGTCTATTTCTTGCTTTGAATTTTATTGTTACCATAGTAGAGAAGGCTTGCTCGCATAGATAGGATGTTCAAAAGGGCAAAAGTGCGTTAATTGCTTTCTTCATTAGGTTAGGGTACTCCTCTCTCCGTTGAAGCCAAAAACTAGCCACCGACGCCTCACTCTTGGTGAACTTACCTTTGAGTGTGGAATCAGCGCAAAGATCAATAAATTCAGCTCGTTCGCAAGCAGTGAAATCTATTTCCTGTGCACTATCTACTAAATCAAATGGTGAGACAACCCAGTCGAGATTCGTAGTGGAAATAGTTGGAAAGTACGCATCTATTGCATCTTGCAATCTTGATAAGTGATCACAAATGCGGTCTTTCAGTTTACCCAGATCTTTATCTCCTGCCACATTAAGAAGAGATGGAAAGTTCGACAAGTCTCCTTTTTGAACTGCAGACTTCCAGGAACTAAATTTTCTTTTAAAACCTTTCATTTTATTGGTTGAGGAGATTATTGTTTCATGTCGACCCTGCATCGAAACATTCAGTTCATTCAGCTTATGAAAAATATCTGCCAGATACGACAGTTCAAAACACCAAGAATCACTTAGTAAGAGCTCATGAAATGTGTCTTGATTTTCATCCTTAAAAAAAGTTTTTAGCTGTTCTTTAAGTTCGAGAAACCGGTTCAATACACGACCCCGCGACAACCACCTTACTTCTGTGTGAAGTAACAAAGAAGTATGAGCTGCATCCGTTGCGCGACATAACTGTTCAAAAATTCTGCACTTTAAAGGTCGAGACTTCATATAGTTCACCATTTTCACAACTTGGTTAAACACTTCAGCAAAATCTTCATTACACGCTTTCACGACTAATGCCTCTCTATGCAGAAAACAGTGAGTTATAATAATGGATGGATTTTCATTGAGAGCTCTGGCAGTAAAACCTTTAATTTTCCCAGACATAGATGGTGCACCATCTGTACATATACCACAACAGTCTTTCCATAAAAGATCATGGTCATTGAGATAGGAATTAATAGAAACGAAAATATCATGGCCTGTGGTTGTAGTCTCCAGCGGTCTACAGAACAGAAACTGTTCACTAATATCTTTTTCATCAATATATCTGATAAAACCAAGGAGTTGCGGTTTCTCACCAATATCGAGACTCTCATCTACTTGCAAAGCAAATGTTATATAAGTTTTTATTTTCTCCGTGACTTGTTCGTTGATATTGCATGACATTTCAGATATCCTGCGGCTGATTGTGTTGTTGGACAAAGGAACTTTCGAAATTTGATTAGCTGCTCCTTCGCCAAGTATTGTTGAAACTATAACTTGACATGCAGGGCCAATGATTTCCTCTCCAAGAGTATGAGTTTTTTTTTCTGTTTTTTAGCTATCAGTTCTACTACTTTAAATGAGGCTTCATTCTCTTTACCATTCGCACAGCTGTTTTCTTCTCCCCTTCAATATATGTGAAAAATACATATATTACATTACACTTTTCTGTGACACACTAGGATGCTTTGTTGTAAGATGCCGCTTCAGTTTGCTAGGTTACCATGGCCTCGTTGCTAAGTGTTTCGCCACAAACTAAACACACAGGGATAGAGTTTTCCTCGTTGTTATTCCACTTAAATCCACACGCTAAGTAACTGTCCTGGTATGTTCTTTTCTTTCGTTTGTCTTTATGTGGTGAATTCGACGGTCCGAGAGAAACTGTAAGATTTGGCTTCTTAAAGCAAGCAGTAGGAGCCGACTGTTCACTTTCCCTGTCCTGGCGTTTACGTTTAACAATGAACTGATCCATAGCTAAACACTGTGAATCAACGCGAGGAAGACAACTTAAAGCGCCAAGCGGCATACACTTTTATATATTCATGTCGAAGACTCGGGAATGTTCGTGAGGAAGCGAGTAGTCTCGGGAATGTTCGGCAGGGTATAGCTGTAATGCCATCTGTGGAATACTAGTATAACTGAATTATTGAAATGAATCGACCACTATCACCATCTGCCGTGCATGAGAGTAATTGATTTGACTTATTTTATTTCAAGACCTTACAAGACTTAAGGCTTCAGTAGAAGGTATTTTTTTTTGTTTATCTCAATATCTCGCGGCACTCCTTAGCCAATCACACGGCACCCTTGGGAACCGTTGATCTAGAGGGTGTTGATTTAGTCCACATAAGACCTACTCCTCAATGATCAGAGACCAGCCATCATTTATTAAATTGAATATCAAGTTCCTCTGAGTGCAGTGGTCAACGTTTTGACTTCTCTCCCAGGGGTTCTGGATTCAATTCCCGTCTGGGGCGTAGAATTGTTATGTAATTATAAACATTCCTTATCCCCCGTGGAGTCTGGAAGTATGAATTTAGGAATGAATGTGGTTTGCTTAATAGTATAATAATAAAAAGAGCCAGTGTTAAGAAGTCCTACAGTTCAGCGAGCAAAACATTAATGGCAAGTCTGCTTCGCATTTAAGAGGTCGCCAGTTCTAATCTCGATAAGTATCCGGATCAGGTTATTTTTGGGGTTTTTCCTTAACCTTTGAAGGTGAATATCGAGTAATTGAGTTCCATTTACTCCGATATCATTTGAGCATCGTTTCACAGATTTCATTCATCGTTCGTACGACCAATCAGGTTAAATGACGTTAAGTTACAAATAGCAGTCGTTACTAAAACAAATCCTCCGAAAAACTATGTGTGCGTGCGTTTGGTGTGTGTTATGTATGGCGGTCGAAAAAGCATTTGAAATCTCCCGTCAAAAAGTAAAGAAAAATGCGGTTATTCGTGCACACGTAAATAAATTTGGGATTATTACAATGTATAAAATGCTTCCTGAAAATGTTAAGATGTATTTTTAACATTTTAGTAAATATTGTCTTAATGAAATAGCCTGAAAAATATTAACATAGTTAATGTGTGCATTTTTTTTCCCCACAACAACGGCAAGCAAATTGCACTGATCGGCGAAAATTCATACGGAGGTGGGCAGAGATGGCGTAAGCAAATTCTCAAGCACATGGATGGCGGTTTTATGCCCTGAAGCGTGTAAGAGAAGAACAGACCTGGGGACATATCCACGGAGCGTGTAAATAACAGCCTTTGAACCAGACGGCTCTTTATGCTGGCTTGCTCTTTTTAACGAAACAGGCACAAAAGCTGAAACATCGTGCCTCGAGGCTTTGATCTGTTAGGGAAAGAAAACGGAGCGAACAGTTTCGTGTCGTGGCTCCGAAAAAGACTACCCAAGCGGCAAAATCGGATGGCTAGCAGCGAAATGTATTTGTATCCAGCGAGTTCAAGCAAATGTGTACTCGTACCGGGCACATATGCGAGAATGCATGTACAATGCCATTAACAGTAGTGTGCAGTATGATTCTCGTTATTTAATTTTCTTTTACTATCTTTAGTAAGTACAGGACATATTGCATTCTAGTCGTGCTCCGTGGTCCTTTTTTATATTACTTGTCGCACCGCAGGCGATGACACAGGTGATATATGGAATGAAGATGGAGCACCGGTGGAATGCAATGGCGTGGGAAACCGAAGAACCCGTAGAAAACCCGCTCCTTTGCCGCTTTGTCCACCACAAATCTCATTGCGGTCGCTTGGGATCAAATCCGGGCAGTTTAGGTGAGAGGTGAGTGATCTAACTACTCAGCCACGGCGCGGTCCCTCCATGGTGTGGAGGTAACATGCTAGCCGCTGGTTCCCAAGATCGCTGGTCCAAACCCGGCGGAGGGCGATGTTTTTATTATTATTATTATTATTATTATTAATTTTTTTTTTTTTTTTTTTTTTTTTTTTTTTTTTTTTTTTTCCGCGAATGAGCCCATGAGGGACTACGCAAAGTACTTAGAAACGTCTCTTTGTTTTCCTTTGAACCCATATTTCTCTCATTCGTTGGCTGTGGGCTTCTTTTCTCTCGTCTTTCCACATTGCCCCAGTTTTTTTCTTCGGTCTTTCCTCGTGATCAACTTGCCATTTATGAACTTTGTTTCTGAAGAACTCTGTGTTTAATATATCTTCTTGTGTAATTCCTGCTAATTTTAAATAATTTTTTACTTCCCCAATCCATTTCATAGTATCTACATGTGATTTGCTTCTATTTTCATAAAATTCAATGACTTGTTTTATGAGCCTGTTAGAATTCATTCGTTTGATATGTCCATAAAATGTTAACCTTCGTTTTCTAATATCACTATGAATATCTGTATATAATTTTATTTCATTCTTGCTTCTGAGTCTGCACTGTTCACCTACGACTTGTGGGCCTAAAATTTTCCTTACAATTTTGCATTCTTTTTTCACCATGTTTTCTAAATCTGCTTTTCGGTTCAACATTAATGTTTCTGCTCCATATAAACATTCCGGTTTAATGAGAGTGTTATAATGTCTTAATTTTGTATGTTTAGATATGCACTTTTTATTATAAATATTTTGTGTGACCCGATATGCTGTTTCCATTTTGTGGCATCTACTTTTATTTGCTTTAGCCTCGATTCCATTTTCCTGAATTATTTCACCAAGGTATTTAAATCCTGAAACTCATTTTATTTTACCATATTTGTTTTCCATGTATTTTGGTGCTTGTTTATTGCATGTAATGTATTCTGTTTTTTCAAATGATATTTGGAGACCGATTTTCTCTGCAATTTCTTTTAATAGTTCTATCTGCTTTTGTGCTGTTACGATGTCACGAGTTAGAATTGCTAGATCATCTGCATATGCTAGGCAATCTATCTTCAGTTTTCCTCTGCCTAATATGATTGGTTAATTGATTTTCAGAGCTGTTTTTTTGTTTGCGCCACTCTTGTATTATTATTATTATTATTATTATTATTATTATTATTAAGGCGTAAAAATTATTATTAAGGCTTCCTTCAGAAGGGAAGTAAAGCCCGTGTCGTATATTTACGATACGTAAAGGAACCTCAAACCTGATAAACAGGCCTCAGAGCAAAATTAAGCGGTCTTTCACGATCAATATATAGAATAGGATGCTGAGAACCCTAGGAGATAAAGTGTGTTCATAAATATCACTCAATTTAATTTAATATTGCATTCTACCCAAAAATTCTATACCTAGATTAACCTGAGATGCTTTTGAGATTACCTGAATAAAAAAAGCATAAAAGGATACGTACTTATATCTGTAACTTGGTATTTAAGCACAATATCGTCCAAGGTGTGACATGAACATTTTAAAGAAAATTCTCCCACATAAAACTACGTTTTACATGAACATTTTTCATTCTGAAAATTCTGAAAAACATTTCATTCAAATTTAGAAGTAGCTTCTGTGGATATCTTTAAAATAATGTTGTTTTTTATAATTATTTAGTTTAACTTGGTAGGTCATATCAGCAATGAATGAAATGGATGAAATGATGCTAAATGAGCCGCGGGTACATAGAGCTTGGAATTACTTGATATTCGTCTTCTCAGAATAAGAGAAAATCCCAGAAAAAAAAATTATCCAGGTAACTGGTAACTTACTGTAACCAACTCGGGATCCCTGTAATCATAGCAACAATATGAGTTCAGTTATTAATGATACTATACTTCCAATTAAACATGTGATGATTAAACCTATTATAGCTATTTTGCATGAGGGCTTTAGAACATGGCTGATGTATTGCATTCAAATGGCTTTTCTACAAACTAGCCTTATCTGTGATGTTATGGAGGCACGTCTTTCTCACATTCAAGAGATTCTGTGTTCCCAGTTAGCTGAATGTCTGGATAAGGTTCTTTCCGGCGTTTTCCATAGTCTGAGAAGACGAATTTCAGGCAACTCTAAACTCTAAGGACGCACGGGCTCATTTGAACATTTTACTTATTTACCGTCCAATATGACCTCCCAGGGAAAATGACGTTAAAATTAAAAACTATTATTACAAAAGCTTAATTATGTTGCTACTTCTTGTTAATCTATGTATATTTTTAAATTCATACATTACGCTGTACGCACAGTAGGTAAAGCGTTAGTCCGATTTTAAAGAGCAGATTGCTCTGTGAAAGCCTTGAAATTCCTTGCTCTTTGCATGACACACCTAAATAAAAATAACAAAGAATGTCTCGGAAATGATTGATGCCGTAAAACTCATTATTTAAAATAAATTAACGTATATTTCGGCAGATAGACGATAGCTAATTGAAGGATATATAAGGCATCCAAAATCGGGGTCCTCTTACACGATAGATGTAAAATATAGATTGACGTTTATATAAATTAAAACCATTATAAATAAAGCGATCACCCACCAATGCATTTAAAACCCTGCAAAGTCCTCACGATTATCATCTAAGGAGAGCAGCTCCTTAAGAACATGTATATCCTCACTTTCGTTGTTAAAATTGTTGCTGGGTCCCATTCTGCACCTGTTGAACTGTTTCGTCATCACTTCATCAGTATCCCATGAGCTATAACAAATCGTCCCCTGAGCCATCCGTAACATGGAAATCGCACACTTTTTTATGGATTTGATCACTGTTTCTACTTTAACTTTTACCCATGATTTGATCACGCTATCACACTAAACATGAAGCAATTCAGCCTGCATAGCTCCACGTTTGGTATACAACTTTTCGTCACTATCATTCAATTGTTCTCGCATGTGATCTTTGAATGGTGTATTCAGAGAGAAGGTTGTAACACCGAAGCCAAATCACTCGGTATAAAGAATCTTAGAATTCCTTCGTGCTATGTGAATTTTTTATATTCTCAGTTATGTGACTGCGAAACATATCCCACACCAACAAAGTTGGTAGATTTCATAGAACACCTGATCGCCTCTGTCACTCATTTTCCATCCACGATTTTCTCGTCCATTCATCCCTTTTCGTGAAAATGTACAAACATGTCTGATGGGAAGGTTATTTTAGGAATAGTTTTCCGCTTGAAAATGAATACTGATTTTAACTTTGCTCCGTCTGCCATGCATGTTAATACTACTGTAAACCTGATCTTTTCGGCCTGTACTTTTGACTTGAAAGCTTTACGTCTTTTGTTTCCACAGTTCTATTGTTTATCATATCGAAGTTTATCGATGTTTCATTCATATTTCGAATATGAGATAGTGGAAAGTTGTATTTTTGTCTTATGCTAATAAAAAATTTGTGAAAACTCGTAACTTTATGGTCAAAATCTTTCTGTAACTTCTGCACATTTTTTCCTGCCCTATTACCAGATTTGTTCTATTCATGGAACGATTGCACCAACCCACTGTTGTTTTAAATTCTTTGCGTACTCTGAATTGGCTCGTGTCCATTTCAATGCCTAAGACGTTATCATAGTTCTTGTAACATAACAATTCTGCCTCTGTTCTTGTACCCATTCTGCAACACTATTTTCTAAAGCTATTTTCCTCTTCTCATAGTACACTTTTTCATTGGCATTTTTATAGCATCATCATTCTTTCGCCAATCTCTTACCATGTTCTCTGTTATATCGAAAGCCTTTGCTACAGCACAATTTTCGATTCTTTAGCCGATTTTATGCCTTTTAACTTGAATCTTGCTTCATATTATTTGCTTCTTTTTGTTGGTTCCATCATTAGGGAAACGTCGACACACAGAATAGATTGACCGGAATCCTCTATTCTGTATCCGCTGTAACCAGAGAAGCCTGGTGTCTGCTGCCATGCCCCATTACTTTACAGGCATAGAGCATCAGAAGGGATCTCTTCCCTTCACCAACATCTTCATTTATATATGCTGCTGTGGTAGTGGTGAACATCTAAGATATTTGTTTCTTTCAGGTGAGATGAGGATGACCTCTGGAGTGCCATCTCAGGACTACTACCTGGTTTTGAGTCCTCAGCTTAATATTTTGATTGGACGAATTGTAGGGTACTTTGGTAATTTTTCCCCAAATATCCATCTGTGATGGATGCTTAATAATTTAATCTCTTGTTCTATTTTATGGTTAGTAGCCCAAAAATGACCAGCAACTGTTGACTTTTCTACTTGCTTCACAGATTGACTTTTTTTCCCTAGAAATGCCTTTTTCCCTTTTCTTTTCTTTTATTTTCTTTCTTTCAGGGACCACTTCAAAATGTCTTATTCTCAATTAAACAAAATGCAATGTCCATTCTACTTATTGTAGAAGTAGAGAAAGTAGAAATCTGTTTTTTTTTTTCCTTCACAAGATCCCTATTGTGTCATTAAATACATTGTAGTTACACATTCATTTGAAATTAGGAATATACAAAACAAGACATGTGTGTTCAGGTTCTTATCCAATGATAAGCTTGAGGATGTTCTCTAGTTAAGGTCATAAGTGTGACGTTTTCATTTTAGTCTACTTAGTGATGGCCATGCAGTAAATTGTCTGGTATTTGATGAATCAGAGTATTTTGATTGACCAAGGCTTTTTTTTTTAATATATGCACATGATTTTTTTCTGTTACAGGGTACAAAATTATGGATCATTATGGAGTATTTGGGTGGAGGCTCAGCCCTGGATCTCATGAAAGCAGGCAGCTTCGAAGAAATGCATATTGCCATTATATTGAGAGAAGTTCTTAAGGGTCTTGACTATTTGCATAGTGAAAGAAAGTTACATAGAGACATCAAAGGTAAGCATTCTGCTGTGTTTCTTTATTATTCTCCAGCAATTTTAAAATGTTTTTACTATGGAATCCCAATAATTGAAATTGTTAAAAGAAATACAAAGGACATTCAAGAGAAAGTGTCCTAAAAGTTAAGTTTATGAAATTCCTTTGTAGAGTTTGGATTCAGATATGCATATGACTGACACCCCTAGAACAATACTGCCATAACTCAAAAGTTGACTGTTTTGAGTAACATCCATTTCCGGTTTCATGGAATGATTCTCTATGAAAATTTAAAAAATTGCTGTATCTTGAACTGACTTGTCAGAAGCTACATGAGAGGTGTTACAATTTTGAATTTTCTGTTAATATCGTGAATCAAAACTTTCAGATACAATTATCTCAAAACTGTGTTTTTTATTATGGCAGTGTTGTTCTATATATGTTGTGAGGGGCATTGTTTCAAAATGAATTTTCTCCATTCAGTATTTTTTTCTGGAAGTGAAGAAGATTGTTAATCCATAAGGACATTTTACAAATGAGCAAGAATACACTGGAAAGTGTTACTCTAATTGAGGGTGTGTCAAAACTTATATAGTAGACAAAACAATGTGTATTTTGTCGCAATTTGAAGCTTAAGAGAATAATCTGAAGGCTTAGAAAACAATCTGATTATGAGTTTAATTGCCCAAGTTTCTACTTTTAGCACCATTTTCATATAGCTGGAATATGAAGAGTTCATTTAAAATTGGTAAAATAGATGATGATGATGATTGTTATTATTATTAAAATCAGTGTGTTGGGAAACTATTAAATAAATATTTAACTTTTACTTCTAATTTTAAGTGGTTGTGAATAACGTAGTACTCTTCAGAAACATAGCATTAGCATTAAATCTAACATTACTTACCAGCTTTTATGGTTTTTCCATAAAATTTATGGAGAGTCATTTACAGCTGTACAGTAAAGAAGGCATTTTTATGGCAGATTTAAACTGTTTAGATCTTCCCACAGACATGACAAATATTAAATTTTATTGCATTATATTGTAACTTAAGAGCAGCCCTATAATAGGCAAGAGTTTATATGTGTGTCTGTCTTCACAATGATGGTTTCTCTTCTCTGGGCTGCAATAAAAAGTGAAACAAGTGGATGTATTGCATTGCTAATGAGCTCTAGTAACTGATGGGCAGCAAATAGGCATCATCATTCAGATGATTCTTTAAAATTAAATTCCTATTTGTTTTACATATAAATTTTGTACATTTATCCACTCTAAAGTTTGTGCATTCTAAATGTCATGTCATTACAAAATTATTATGCTTTGCTGAATGACAGAGAGCTTTATGGGTTTCAATTTCAGGAAGATGACAAAAATTGTGTTGTCAATATATAAAGGTAACTACAGCCACTGTAGTTCTACCTCTTAACAGGGCAATCACATTCATATAAATCTTCATTGTCTAAGATTAGAATGGTTAGACCACTCACCTCTCACCTAGGTGGCCCGGTTCAATCCCAGGTTATTGAATGTAGTATTTGTGGTGGACAAAGTGGCGCAGGGGTGGGTTATCTCTGGGTTCTCCAGTTTCCCCCGCCATTGCATTCCACCAGTGCTTCATCAGCATCATTGCCTGCGATGCCATATGCAGTAAAAGTGGGCGTTGAACACTATTTAAAAGAAAAGAGTACTTTTTAAAATCAAAATGTTTAAAAATTTGGGTCCCTTTATTCAATACCTGCTTTTTCCTAATTGCTTTTTGAGTGATGTAAGCTAATGATTCCATTATCTCAGTTTCCCCAATTTTTCCCATAGTAAATTTTTGTCTGGCATAAGAGTGGAAAAAAATCTCTTTACTACTATCAGCAATAAACAGCAGTTTACAGCATAAAATATAATCTGGGATGATTGGTGCATAAAGTTGGTGCTGAGCACACAATTATTGTTGAATGGGCCCAAGTTACAATGGGGCTTATCACCCACTGATGTAAGTTATGCCCAGAAATATTAAAAGTACTCATTTAATGTCCTAGAATTATTTAGAGCTTTTTCCATATATCTGTGTTATTAAATTGCAGCTGCTAACGTATTGCTGAGTGAGATGGGAGATGTCAAACTTGCTGACTTTGGAGTTGCTGGGCAGCTCACTAACACAACCAGCAAGCGAAACACATTTGTTGGAACTCCTTTCTGGATGGCTCCTGAAGTCATCAAGCAGTCAGCATATGACTCAAAGGTATGAATAACAATAACTCATTCATAATTAGAAAGAAGCTTATTGTAAAAATGTAAATGTAAATGTTATTTATGGATGCTCTTTAACTACTGTGGTTCTCAGCGTCCCATTCTAAATTGGGCATGAAAGACCGCTTAATTTTGCTCAGAGCCCTCTGTATCAGGCTTGAGGTTCTTTTACGTGCCATAAATCTACGACATGGGACCCACGGCTTTACTTCCCTTCCGAAGGAAGCCGTGCTAAGGATGTTTACACCCGAAAAAAGCCATTATCCTCCCCCGGGTTTGAACCCGCGACCTTGGGCATATGAAGTCAGCATGGTAACCATTACACCACGGAGGACGATAGCTTCTTGTAGATTGATTAATTAATTGTTAATTAATCAATCAAGCCTTTTGTAGATTGATTAACAATCTGGCTTCTCAACTCATAGGTGCCAGCTTTAATTCTGACTGGAGCAGGGTAATTTTTCTATAACTTGAATAATTATCTGCCTTTCACATGAATGTGAACAAGTTTCATTGTATAAACATTTACATTAAAATTAATAAAGAAAATAAAAAGTAATTAAAAAGAAACTAGATTTCAGTTATATCAAACCTTTATAAACCTTTCTTTCTCAGGTCACAGTCCCCATTATGAACCATAAAAGTTACAGGGGGGCTATGCTGACAAAAAATTAATAAACAAAATAAAATAAAACACACACACATTTTCTGTAACAATTTGGATGTTACAGCTAACAAATATTTTCAAAAGTTTAAGCTGTTGGAAAAATTGACCCTAGCTACACATATTTGGACATAATGTGCTCAAAAGAAAAAGGCAAAATTTTTAATAAGCTACAAAATAAATCTAATGTGTTCCATTCACATGACTTTCTCTACATCTCTGTAACAAATTATTGTTAAAAAGCTTATTCTTCTATCTACATCATGATAATTGAGTTAAACTTAGCAGAAATTGTCCTTATTACTTGGTCCCTTGTAAGTAGAAGGGAGAAAACCTAATGTGTTCTATGATGTCCTCTAGCTCTTCAGCAAATAAACCTTTTATTCAAAAGATTAATCTGTTATCTACATCATGCTAATCAAGATAAACATAAGCAGAACTAGTCTTATTACTAGCTTCCTTGTAAGTAGAAGGGAAATAAGACAATGCACATGGCTGTGTCATGTCCTTTAAAAGCTGTTCGCTATGTGAAACAATTGAAATCCCAATCTCTTTGCTTGCCAGTAGTAAACAAATGAGAAACAAGAATAAAGATGTCTTCCTGTTTGAGAAAAGTTTAAATGGCTTAAAATTGAAACCAATAATTGGAATATCTCGAAAATATTAACTATAAAAAAATGTATATGACATAAATTGTGTGTTTTAATGAGATCTACTTTCTTTGCATAGTAAGTCTTTGTATATCTCTTATGGTTTGCCAGTTATACAAAAGTCATTCAGAATGAAGAAGTCTTCAGACGCTATTCCCAGAAAATTCAAGATATACATTTCATTTGTCATGAAAATATCTTAAACTTAAGGTATTTTAATCAAAATTGTTAAAGCTATTTCCAAGTAAAGGGTAGTTGGGGGTAGGGGATTTTCAAGAAAATCTTTTCCTTTTTGAGCTGTGTTGTACACACACACATGCACGCACACACACAACACACGCATGCACGCACACACAGAGTTTCTGGTGAAATCTTAGTATTGAATTTTTGGGTGCAATACAGTACCTTCTCTATACACTATGTACGTAGCACATGTAGAGAAACATTCCATTTGAGAAAGGATGTTATATAAATTCTGTGTTATATTCATATGACTTTCTTTGCCCTCTATTGTTTATTGGTGGTATACCAGCTATTCGTATAAAAATTTATTTTTACAACTACTTCATACTAATTAAATGTAATTACTGTAGAAATAGCTACATTGCACATATTGTCATAGATACAAAGGGAAAGTTAAATGTTAAAGAACTAGACAGAGTATTCTGGCCTTAAAAATCTATACCATACAATTATGAGAAATAACTGAATATTGAAAGAATTTAAAACTGACAAATGAAAAATTGGACAAATAGCGTACTTGGAGTTAAGTCATGTATCAACCAAAGATGTGACATGAAGATTTTAAGTAAAATTCCTCCAGCCTAAACCACCCTTCACATGGAAAGGTTTCTACATTTTTTGATTTCTGAAAAATAGGTTGTAATGATTTTAATTAAAAAACCATATTTGAAGAATTTATCTGACAAAAAGCATATCTTGAATTTTCTGGGAATGGTCTGTGAATACCTCTTCCTTCAACAAACTTTATGAAACTAGTAAATGTTAAGCAATAGACAAAAACATACTACACAAGAAATTTTATCTCCTTAAAACACAGAATTTATTTTAAATAATTTTTTTGTGACATAAACCATTTCAGAGATATTTGTTACCAATGGTTTCAATTGTTGAATAGTTAGTTGTTCTTTCAAACTGTTATCAATGTTAATTCTCCAATCGTATGGAACAAATATAGAATTTTAAAGCCATTATAAATAGTGGCCAGTTGTTAAACGTTAGAATATTGCTATTCTCTTTGTATCTAATATAAATTTTCCACTGTAGTTATTTCTGTAAAGGTTTATTGTGATTAAAGTGAAATAGAGAAAAATTAAACTTTGGTAAGAATAATTTGTATACGCAAGAATAAATGATAGAGGGTAGAGAAACAAGTCATTTGAATGAACCACATCAGATTTTTACTTCATTTACTAATATAACAAGTAGGGAAAGTATTGCATTCCATCCAAAAATTTGATACCAAAATTTAACTTTTAAAGCTCCCTTAATAAATAAATTAAAAACATATATTTACTTATTTTTAAAAAAAATGCATGCATGCTTGTGTAAAATCAGCATATCTCAAAAAGAAAGGTTAGTTAAATAGCTAACATAGTATTTAAGTTCTTTAAGTTCTTTATCTTCCAAGGATATGCATGAGGTTTTCAAGAAAATCCCCCACTCCAAGCTACTGTATACATGGAAGACTTTTCGATATTTTTGATTTTCTCAAAAATGGTCCGAACAGTATTGATTAAAATACATTATATATTAAATATATTTATGTGACATATAAACTATGTATCTTGAATTTTCTGAGATTCAATTGTAATATTCTCTTCATTCTGAAGGAACTTTGTATAATCTCATATTATGGTAAATGTTAAGTAATAAACAAAAGCTTACTACAAAAAAAAATGCATATCTCTTTAAAACATATATTTTATTCCAAATAAGTTTTTTATGCCATAAGCCATTTCCTAGATATCCATTATTAATGTTTTGAATTGTTTGATACATTGTCATTTTTTAAAGCTCTTTCGATATTCATGTGTGTCTCACAATTGCATGGAAACAGTTCGGAATGTTAAGGTACCAATTATTAAAACATTTGATTATCACTAACATCCTTAACTTTGTTGGTTATATCAGACGATGAATGAAGTCTGTGAAATGATGCTCAAATGATCTGGGGGTCCATGGAATCTAAAATTACTCGACAATCGTTTTCTCAGGATAAGAGGAAACCAGAAAAAAACCTTATTCGGGTAGCCCATCCTATATGAGAACTTGCAACCTCTTGAATGTGAGGCAGGCATGTTACCCCCCCCCCCCCCCCACACTACTGAGGTGGGCTATTTCTTTTGTATCTATAACAAAATATGTAGTGGAGCTATTTCTGCAGAAGTTTATCCCATTTAAAATTAAGTAGATGGAGAAATAAACTTTTATAAGAATAATTTGTATACACACTAATAAACAATACAATAGTGGATAAAGATAGTCATGTGAATGTAACAGATCAGATTGTTTCACATTATCCAGGTACATTATGCCTTGTGATTAGATGAATACTCACAAGTATCCTATATAAATACATTCAAACAGATTTTTAAAATGCAGCATTATATATTATGTTTTATTTAACTTTTTAATGCGCATAAATATTATAAAGAGGCTGACATTATTTTGTTTTAATTTGTACAAATCAGTGTTTACAGTAAATTATCAAAATAATGATGTATTGCAGCATCTGTCTTTCATTATAATGATTATTAGACTTTATTGCCTTTTGATTGCCTTGAGAGCTGTTTCTAGTATGCATAGATATCACACCACTTGTTATGTTACATCCATTCCTCCATTCTAGCTAAACAGCAATGAGCAAGACACTCATTGTCAACATGTGCAGAAATCTTACATTTGATTTTAGAGAGTACAGATTTGTAAGATGGTCAGCCATGTCAGAAGTAAACATACACAATTGCTTAAATGTGTGGACAGTTTGGACAAAGTATTTACTCTAAGTGGAAGAAATATATTTTGCGACATATCACGTAGAAATATAGAGAAAGATTTTCATCCAGAATCACTGTAATTCTAAGTAATATATAAAATGTATGAAGCCACGTATAAAAAATATGATGTTTGGTAAAAATGTAAATGAAGATAGGAAATCTGTGAATTGAAATTCCTTCACTTTTGACACATTGTAATAGAACTGTGGAAACATATCCAAGTAGATTATATAAGAAAGCTGTTTTATTGTTTGTATTCTATTAAAGTATTCATTAATGTTTTTATTGGAATGCGGCACACTGAAATTATATTGCAGAAATTCTGCTATGCAATTCAAGTACCAGTGTTGTTCTTTTCTGCTCAGTACCTATACATCATTGTCTCCCCATTCCTCCAAACCAAAGTTTTAGCATACACTTAACATTCGAAGTACAAATAACTTGAGAAGGCACACAATGAAGTCCAAGATAATTAGAGTACCTCCTGGTTTTAACATGCCAGAGATACCCATGACTTCATGAGCAAGCCAGTAGTTGATGCTGCAACATAAATGAATAAGCAAGAAATAAAGTAGTATTTTTATCTAATATTTATCTTCAGTATAATTCTATATGTTCGTATCTGTTTTGCATATCATTTGTGCATTAAAAAAAAGTACATTATTTTTTTTACAGCAATAAATGGCTTGCTGCATGACAGTAGATTACTGATTGCATTGTCATTGCCCAACCTGTTCCATATAAATTGAAAATAAGCTCCTTTTTCTGATGTTATCATCATGTGTCACGAAATAAGTTAAAAGACATTTGTAAAAATGTTGCAGAAATAAAATAAAAACCAAGTGTTGACATTAAAACAAAGATTAGAATTAACTGAAAGATTAGAGAAGGGGAAAAACTGTTGCAAAACTAATTGCTGATTATGGTTTTGGAATGCAGACTAATTTAGAAATAAAAAGAATAAGCAGAAAATACAGAATTTTGGCAGTAACTGCAATTTAATTCTGGACCATCTGCACAAAAAATATGAAGAGATTTACATTTAAGTATTAGATGCTGCTTTTTTGCAATGGTTTAGCTAAAAATGAGCAGAAGGTGTCATTGTTTCAGGCGCGATATGTGCTGAAAAGACTACATTTTTTCATAAAGGTGTATGGTTAGCGAGAAAATGTCTTAATTATGTATGTATGGCATACCTTAAAAACATTAAATTATAGGTTTCTTGATTGTTCATGCTTTTCAATTATTCATGCATCTTCTCCCCCACATCTTGAATAATTGGCAGTATACTATATATGAAATATCACAATTAAGAATGTTTGATTTATGTGTTCTAGGCTGATATTTGGTCCCTAGGTATCACCGCAATAGAATTGGCCAAAGGTGAACCTCCTAACTCAGAGCTCCATCCAATGAGAGTGCTTTTCCTTATTCCCAAGAACAACCCTCCACAACTTACCGGAAACTATACAAAACAATTTAAGGAGTTTGTTGAAGCTTGCCTAAATAAGGATCCAGAAAATGTAAGTAATATTCATTGATAACAGACCATTGAGTGATGCATAAACAATTTAATCACTTATTGAATATATGGATTAATTAGCTTTTTGGATACACAGATAAGCAGTTTTAGAAACATTAAATTTTCTGTAGAATCTACAGTTTGACTGTTCTGTTCTCTGAGTTACAGCTTATGAAGTATAATATGATCTAAGATAACACCAAAATAATAGTACCATACTTCGAAAGAGCCTTCATTTGGATGTGTGGCCAGCTTAATGGGAATGGCACTAGGAAGCACACTGTTGTCCTACAGAGTTGGATATTCACAATGCTGTAAATTCAATTATACAGTGCACAGATTTCTTATGCAGCCTTTGTCATAGATGTTGGAAATGATTAAAATATTGTACATTGCTTTATATCTCCCGCACCTGTTAAGAAAATCTGTATTAACACTCATTAATTCTTCTGAAAAGAGAGCAATTCTCTTCTTATACTATCTTTTAGTTTTTCCTATGTATCCAGCACATTCCAATATATGTGATTATTAATCACCTACAGATGAGATTTTTATGCACTTAAAGGCACTTCCAGCAACAGTATGCCAACCAAGCAGGATTGGACATGCTAAGGATTTTTATGCCTGAAAAAAATCCATTGTCCTCCACCAGGTATGAACCTGCAACCTTGGGTATATGAAGTTAGCACGGTAACCATTACACCATGGAGGGCGATCGATTGTCTTAAGCACTGTATTTCTTTCTAATTATACAACTCTGCGTAATTAACTTTGGCAGACACTATTTGGACAATATGCTTAAGGTCTGATGCATATCTTAGCTAATTCTCCCAGAAAAAAATCTTGGGTTGAAATGATATACCCCAAGGTTTGACTTAATTTGAAGAATATCATAACTGAACATTTAATGTGTGTGTGTGTGAGTTTTTTTTCCCCCCTTTTATTTTATGTTGCTTTAAAATGTGACCATGTTGCAAAGAATCTGTTCAATAAGGTACCTTGTTGACAGTATGTGGTGAATAAAAGCTTTCAAGGCCTTATCCCCTTACCATACTACTTCACTTTATGCCAAGCAGATGGTGTCAGAGTGCTGTCCAGTCTAGCACTTTACAATGCGTAGTCAGATGGTTAAGTGTGGTTCAAAGTCTGATCTCCTTACAGCATGCCACTCAGCTCCACAGATGGGGTGCTGGCCAATCCACTGCTTACACTATCTGTGGATAGATGGCAGCACAGCTGCAACTATAATCTATTTTTAGGTTTTTTTCCAATCCACAATTTTTGACGACTCAAGGAAGCCATGAAAAAACCCCAGCCAGATTGGTTGTCCTTGGGATCTGAACCCAAAACCTCCTAAATGGAACCGCAGATGTAACCACCTGAACCATTCTGCTTAGTAGTCAATGTGCTTTGCCCTGTTTTGTGAAGTAAAAAAGGGATAATAAGCTTTTCTGCTTAAAAAAAAAAAAATGGTTCTTTTCATTTCCTTTAACAGATGGCAAAGGAAAAGTGCAAACCTAACAAAATATAGTCATTCAAATTTTCACATAGATCTTGCAAAATACTATACAATTCTACGAAAATGAAACATACGCGGTAATTTGCAGGTGCTACAGCCTTCTAATTAGGATGTTAAATTTGAAGCATTGACTAAATTTGTTATGACAGTAATCCAGAACAAAATTTACAAAATACTAGAGGTATGACATTTTCTTATTAGTGTTACCAACACTGTCAGTGAAAAGTTTATATTAAGTACCATTATTCATCCATAATTTTTATTTGTCTCAGTAGTGCATTTATTTCCTCACAGTACAATAGAGAGTTAATTTCAAAAGTGACCTGCATGAAAACATAAAGGTAATAATTTTGTTGGCTACTTTTTATTTGTCTCAGTAGTGCATTTATTTCCTCACAGTACAATAGAGAGTTAATTTCAAAAGTGACCTGCATGAAAACATAAAGGTAATAATTTTGTTGGCTACTCACACGTGATGCTGGCCTGCTCCATGCTGTCAGAAGCAGTTTAGCCAATGTTTACCAGAACAGTGTGATACATTTTTGTGTAAGAGGCCTTTTCAATGAAAAGGACATTATCCCATGTAAAAAAGTGCAGTTCTGTTGAAAACTTTCTGAAGTGATATTTCAGTTTATCTGTTCATTTGCAGAATGAAAGGATAATATTACCATTAAAAGTCTTATTTATTTTCAAAACTGATTCATGTATAGTTTAGGTAGTCATGAATGATCAACACTCTCCATGCCACAGATTTCATGATGATATGAATTGGTAATATGAGGGCGATTCAAAAAGTATCAGCAAACTAATTTTTGTGAAGTATATATTTCAATTACAAATACAAACAAGATATCATTTATCAATATAAATACCCTCCTTTTTAATACATTATTCATATTGTTCCACCAACTTTTTTATTCCATCAGAATAAAAGATTTTCGGTTGCGTACACAACAAAGAATGCACTGCTTCTTTAACTGCATTATCACTTTTAAATCATCTTCTGAGAGCTTTCTTAAGGAGTCTAAACATATGGTAATCAGAAGGAGCAAGATCAGGGCTATATGGGAAATGATGTAAGACCTGAAATATCAATCTAAAGGAAGTGTTGAAGTCACAGTGTGGGAGCACACATTGTCGCAAAGGATAAGAGCACCTCTAAACAGAAGTCCTCTGCGACTGCTCTGTTTTGCTGTCTTTAGCTCATTCTCCAGCATGTCACTGTACTGGCCACTACTGGATAGTGCTCCAAAATCGGCTCTTTCTTATCTGAGAATAGGGTAAAAAGGACCTTTTTAAACAGTTGATGCTAAAAGCAGATCTTTTTGTCAGTAGTTAAAAGTAGAAAATTCTGTCACTCAGTGTTATAAAATTATAATATTCCGGTGTAGCCAACTTTGGTTTTTGCGTCCATAGCTACATTCAAGTAGGCTATGAATCTGAAAGCTTATATCGATCCACAAAATTGTGGATGATTTCAATGGCATGAACATGTAATCTGCTGACTAGACAAAATTATGCAAGCAGCAGAGACAGCAAAATTACAACTGCTACACTGCCTCTGTTGTATAGAATGCTTTCATTCTGTACAAATAAGTCATCATAGTGTCAGCACTGATGCTAAGCAAGGCAACAACGAATATTGCAGACCATTAAGCATGAACGCCGTGAACGGTTAAAACAATCTATTTATAATTATAAGTCCATAAATATTGAGAACTGTCCAAAAAATAGTGCATAACACACATGTTAAATTATATTATATAAAACATCTCTTGTATCATAAGTAACTATTCCGGCAAGAGCTGAGACTTGATATTCTTCTTGACTGGAGAAGACACATGTCACCATTGCGAAGACTGCCTTTTGTTTACTGGTTCAGAAAGTTGTCTCCTTCAGCATTATATCATGCCAGAAACGACGTGGAAGTCTGAATATGCATCATCTTGTTTTCATTATGAACATCCTAGACCCCCAATGCGCACAAAAACAATACTTAGGAACCTCTGAAACAATAATTTAAGCAGATCTGACACTAATAATCAGTTCTCTGGCTCAAACTGTTACAGAATGCGCTGGTTCTCACGAATCATGGCATCAGCACATCCCACATTCTCATCAGTAATGACCGTGCTGGGATGACAATAGCATTGCTCATCTGTGACTGATATCCACTTTTAAAGAAGTCTACCCACTCGTACACTCTTCTCTCATTAATGCAGCTATCTTCATACCTTTCCAACATCCTTTTATGGATTTGTCAAGGTTTTATGCCCCCTGACCACAAAATCTTATCACTGCACCCTGTTCTTCTGTTGTGCCCACACCTAGTGATGTGGCCATTTTGTTTCAAATATGTTTCCAATTCAATATATCATTCCGTCTGACAGCATGTTAGAACTTTCTCAAAGCTGGGAGTTTGAAATGCATGGAGTGTTAGCTGCATTTAATACTGTTAGTTTGCTGTTACTTTTTGAACCACCCTTGTAATAGACACTGTAAGACTTTTCAGTATATATACAATCTTCACCTTTGTTGCTATGCAGAATTCAATAAATTTTCTTCTATTCCTATTGCTTTCAAATAGAAATATACTTGGAAGGTAAATGGTAAATAAAATGAAGTAAAAATAAAATAAATCTGCAGTATGACATCCTGCCATTGTGTTACCTAATCAAATGTATCCTTCTGATTACATACTTAATTTCATTATAATTGTGCACCTAATCAACTAAATCTGAATAATATTTACATCTTGTGCCAAGTTTAAAAATAACAAAAATAAAATAAAAATATTATATATGAATTAAAGTAAAAATAACATGAAGAGAATTAATATCTTTTATCTACTTCTACTAGTAGTCAATAAAGTTTTTTCACTACTCATCTGCAGTACTGAAAAAATTTCAGTGTGGAAACCCTTTAGCCATGTGAATTAAGCCAGTAATAATAATGACAATGCCTCTCTGAACTTCTTGCCATCCATTGCAGAATTATTATTTTTACTTAAAAGTTCCTACTTTTTGGGAGTCTAACAATATTGGATAAATTGTTTTTTCACACAAGCCGTGTGTATGACAGGAGTTGGATAGGTAGAGTCAGACTGAAAAATTCAATGCCATAGCCGGGATTTTAACCACGGATCTCCCGATCTCTACCTATCCAACAGATTAATAGTTCACTCTTTGTGCATATTTCATTTTCAGAATGCCATTTAAGGATTATCAAAACTGTATGGGGCTAACATGTTATTCTTAGCCATAAATTAAAAAAAAAAAAAAAAAAAAAAAAAAAAAAAAAAAAAAAAAAAGTAATTAACCTATCAACAGACTATTAAAAATTTCACAATAACTGCATTTGCTCATCTGTATCTTACACTTTGTTGCACAGGCACAAGATGCTATTTGCTACCAGATTAGATCATATGCATAATATTTTTTTGGACATTGTTAAAAAGGAAATTTCACGTACTTCAAATAAAGCACTACTACAAAATGGACAGAAATAGTAGTAAGTTAATCTTCATAAACTTTTATTTGTTTCAGAGACCTACAGCTAAAGAATTGCTCAAATTTCCATTTATTAGAAAAGCAAAGAAAAATTCCTATTTAATTGACCTTATTGATAGATATAAGAAATGGAAATCACAAAGAAGTGAAGAAAGTGAAACGGAGTCAGAAAATTCGGATTCGTAAGTATTTATTTGTTTTCATTAAACACTTTCTTTGATAGGATTTGCATTTGCTGAGAACAGTTTTTCTATGTTTCATAATCGTTAGGAACAATGCTTATGATGCAGCCTAATATTAAAGTTTGACTTGGTAAATACAAAAATGAATTTGTTAAAGGTTGCAGATCTGTAACAAGTATTTTTATATTGAAATAAATTATGAAGCTGTGCCTCATATAACCTATAAGTTCAATGTATTGGTGAGTTTCACTGAGATTATTTCAGTATTAGAAGTGGGAACATGCTCAATAATGTAATTATACTCACTTATGAGTAGATAGAAAATTTAATATACAATCCAAAAATAAGATTGGCTTGATCGGTGTCATCCACTGAAAGGTATGGTTACACTAAGCATTGCTTGCATCTGAACTCTCGATACAAGGATATGCTGATGCATTCCATTGCTGAGAGTCTCTCATGCACAATGATGGATAGTCCTGAAATATTCCTGCTGTTGTTACTAGCAATGTTGGTCCTTTTTTAGAGTAAATCAGATAAATATTTCAGAAATAAAACAGCAACATTGTTTATAATTGGTCTCAATTAGCCGTGGATATCCAGTTTCTAAATTTATGTAGAGTTAAAAAGGCCACGCCAAAATTTGTCAGAAAAATAATAAAAAATGATAACAATAGTAAACTAGAAAAACCAGTCATCAAAAAAGTCTTGGAAATGGAGAAGAACAAACATTACAAAAGTAGAAGTGAAGTAGAATTACAGCTATATGAATTACACTTGAAACTAACCAAAAAATTAGGAAGCATCATTTGGGAAAATTTAGAAAACAATCTTTTGGCTAAATTAAGCATCAAAATGAGAAACAAAACTTTAACGCAAAAACGTAAACTTGAAAAGCTGTGCAAAGAACAGGGGAAAAGAAAACCAATTAAAAAATCCACACCACAAATGAACGTCAAAAACCTATCGGACCAAACTTTCACCAAATCAGAACTGGATTTCTTAAACAAAGGGATGAAAACTTGCGTCGATTTTTCAGATAAAATTGACAATTACATTGCGGACGTACAAATAGCCACCCAGCACATAAATGATATTGATAAAAACATAATAAAAAGTGAATGTTGCCAAATTATCGAAACAATAGAAAGCAAAAAGAAAACTAACTCCCCAAAAAATGTAATAAGAGCATTAAAAAGCAAACCGGTAATTTATAGCAAAGCAGACAAAGGAAACACAATAGTAATTATGGACAAAACTGAATATGTAGAAAGAATGGAAACACTTTTAGAAAAAGAAGAATACTCTACAGTACAAAAGAACCCTCTAAACCAATGTATAGTTAAATTAAATGCCAGTATTCAAGAATGTAAACTAATAGACAAAAAAGAAAAATGCAAAATTAAAAGTTGATAATCCAGTTCTGCCCAGAATTTATGGCCTTCCAAAAATACACAAGCCGGGAAATGCAATGAGACCAATTATAAACAATATAAGTGCACCTACATATAATCTAGCAAAATGGTTAACAAACAGATTCTCTTCCTTCCCTAAATTTGATACAGCAAGTATAAAAAACTCTCTAGATCTGATCGATAAAATTAAAGACATAAAATTGGAAAAAACCGATATGTTAGTTTCTTTTGATGTTACTGCTCTGTTTCCAAGCATACCTACAGAAAGCATACAATCCCACATCAAAAACTGGTTACTTGCAATAGGAAAAACAACAGAAGAAGTGCGAGAATACATCATATTAACGAATCTATGCATAAATCAAAATTTTTTCACATTTAACGGGAAATATTACAAACAAACATCTGGTTTAGCTATGGGCAGCCCGCTGTCACCAATATTAGCAGATCTCTTCATGAGCACTATGGAAACTAGGATTAAAACCTGGATGTTCAAAATATGGTACCGCTATGTAGACGACATCTTTGCAATAGTTCCAGAAAGACACCTAGAAGATGCACTAAAACTCCTAAATATGCAAGAAAAGTCTATAAAGTTCACAATGGAGAAGGAATGTGATGGACAGCTACCATTCCTCGACCTAAAAATCATCAAAACTAATAATCACCTTACATTTGGCATCTACAGAAAACCTACCCACACCAACAGCTATATAAAACAAAAGAGTTACAATCCCATTCCCCATCAGCATGCTTTACTCAACAGCCTTACACACAGATTGGTAAATGTACCAATGGGAAAAACAGAATACCAATGTGAACTTACTAAAATATTGGACATAGTTACAGAGAATGGATTTTGGGCAGAACTGGTGTACAAAAAAGTTAATAAAGCCGAAAATAGAAAGAGAATTAAAGAAGTCAGCACACTCACTCAAAACCAGAAAGAAAACAAGATCTACAAGAAGTTTACATACCACCCTACAACTTTCTACAAATTCCAGAGGATCTTCAAACGACATAACATCATTCTAGCCCCTAAAAACAATTACTCTATAAAAAACATTTTAAATTCTAAATTAAAAAATGATATCCCACAAGAAAACAAACCAGGAATATATCAGTTCAGCTGTAATGACTGTGAAAAAATCTACATCGGCCAAACAAAAGGAAATATAAAAACCAGGGCAAAAGAACACCACAGAAATATTAAACTCAAACAAGAAAAAAAATCTGCAGTAGCTTGGCATTTTTGGAAAGAGAAACACACTATAAATAGAAGCCCAAAAATCCTCAAAAACATCACAAGGAAGACAGAATTAAAAGTTTGGGAAAACATATATATTTGGAAAAACAAGAACCGGGTTTTCAATTTTGAAATCCCGCCAGGCGATCTACTCATCCAGAAGTTCATCAAACCGCCACCAGGGACAGAAACAACCACCACAGCAAGCAATGCCGGCAGTCGACCAAAGGAATTGACAATGGAAGCACATGGCTTCTGAAACATGTTTTCCAAAATAAAAAAGTAAGTGATGTAGTGTTACAAAATCGACTCAACCAAATTTTAATTGTTAAAACACATCACTGTCTCAAAGTCCACCATATATCAGGATAAATCTTTAAATGTTGCACTGTTTATATTAACACAGTAAACCAACTAATCATATTAGCAGTATATAGAGCTTCCATAGGAAATCTTGACAACTTTGTACATAATCTACATATTACTCTAAAGCTGCTTTACAGACCAAAGATTCAATTTATTTTATGTGGTGACTTGAATATAGATTTCTTGATAGGCAGCAATCAAAAGCTGAAAATTTGTTCCTAGAATTCAAAATAATTCCAAAACAGCTATCGACAATATTTTTATAGATATGCCTAAAAAGGAGTACCATGAAATACAATTGTTTGCAATGGACTTTCAGACCATGATGGATAACTAATCAAAATTGTTTATTATACTTCCAATTCCAAAAACGTAAACCATGTAATCAGCTTTAGAATTATAAATAAAGAAAGCATAGAGGTTTTAAAGTCAAACTGCCTGGGGAATCGTGGGAAGAAATGTATAAATTAAATAATATAAATGACAAGTTTAATTCCTTCTTAAACATTTTCAAGAATACATAGCTCCAGTTTCTCACTCCATGTAAAGAAAATTAATAGCAATTCTAAAAATGACTGGCTAACACAGATATAAGAATATCATGTAGACATAAAAGAGCACTTTATTTAGGAACTAGAGAAAGTAAATATGGTAGACATAAACAATACTATAAAATATACTGCATAGTTCTAAAAAGGGTTATAAGTGCAGCTAAAAAACTTTGTTATAAAAACAAATGCAGTCCTCTCACAATAAGCCTAGCACTATTAAAAAAGGGACTGGTAAATGTCACTCGAAAAATTATATAACCAAGTGACCACAAATGAACCACAGCAGATAACAAATGCATTTAATGAATATTTCATTCAGGTGGCAGAAAATTTACTGACAAAGAAACAGCCTAAGAGAGATCCAATTGCTTACCTTCAGAAATCCTCTATGTAAAATTTTACATCCTTAGAGATAGTACCCACAAGTGCAACCAAAATAAAAAAAAATAATACAATGACTCTTAAGCAAGAATTCATCAGGATATGATGAAATAAGCACAAAAACATTAAAGGTATGTCCTGACATTATTTGCAAACCTATGTCATATATGTAACATACCTTTCTTAACAGCCAGACAGATTAAAATATTCAGTCTACAGTACCATTATACTAGAAAGGGCAAATCTCAGAAATGTCAAACTATAGACCAGTATCTTTACTTACAGCATTTTTTAAAATATTTGAAAAATTATGTTTAAAAGAATTTATCACCATCTAGATAAATATAGTATTTTAGTAAAAGCACAGTTTGGATTCAGGAAGAGCATATCTACCAGTGATGCCATTTTCAAATTAACTAATGAAGTTCTAGGAATATTCACTAGGAATATTCTGTGATCTATCAAAGGCATTTGACTGTGTTAATCATGAAATGCTTCTATAAAAATTATCACACTATAGTATTAGAGGCAAAGGATATCAATGGATTATATCTTACTTATCGAGCAGAAAGCAAAAGGTTACAATAAATACTTCAAATAATAGCAATGTATATTTTGAATCTGAAATAAAGCATGGTCTCCCACAAGGTTCTATTCTGGGTCCATTATTATTTTTCATGTGTGTAAATGATCTACCTGCAGTAATAAACAACAATGCCTATCCAGCTCCTTTTGGCAGATGACACAAGTAGTATAATTAAAGAACTCAATGTCAGTCATCTTCCAGATTTATCTAATAAAATCTTAAACACACGGAATAATTGGTTTGAAAGTAACAAAACTCACATAAAATTTGAAAAGACTAACTACATTAATTTTTGCACAAAGTATAAAAACATGGCAGACCTAAAGATAGAAAATGAAAATATTCAGATTGCAGAAGCATGTAATACAAAATTCCTAGGTCTTATGATCGATCGTAACATGAATTGGAAACACCATATTGATTATATCTTACTCAAACTAAGCTCTACATGTTTTGCAATCTGATCTTTAATTCAACTTATAAATAAGAGCATACTAAAAGCAGCTTATTATCATATTTTTATTCAGTTGATGACCTATGCATAATAGGGAAATTCAGTAAAAGTGTTCATTATGCAAAAAAGGTAATAGAATAATTGCAGGGACTCATTGCAAGCCACTTTTAAAATGTTTGGAATTTTATGATTAGCCTATGAATATATTCTAGCCATATTGTCATTTGTAGTAAATAACCCACAAAAGTTTACAAAAAATGCAGTTATTCATAACAAAGAAACCAGACATAGGCAGGACTTACATAGACCAACAAATAATTTGCAGTCATTCCAAAAAAGGGTTTACTACAAATGAATATTTTCGTTTTATTCACTTCCCGTTTCTATAAAAAAATTGCAAATGAACAAAAACAATTTTAGATCAGAATTAAAAAGAAACCTCATTACACCTTCTATATAGAGAAGGTTGCATTCAATCAAAAAATACTGGTAATAACATAACATTGTAAATATAATAAACATGAATATTCTAAGAATGCTTGTGTAAGAGTAGGATTTTGAAAACATAATTGTAAATTATGCAAAACTGATATCTCTGAAAATTCATTGTCAGAGTTATTATTTGTAAATAAATGTATTAAATCAGTATGAATAAATGTAATTCTTGACTTGATCTACATCCTAGAGTTTGGGCATAGAGTCTAATCTCATAATAGGATCCACAGATTGCAATATTTTGTATGTATATGTATGTCTGTATGTGTGTGTGTGTGTGCGCGAGTGTGCGTGTGAAAAAAAATTCTAAACATCATTAAGTTACAGTTTAATATAGAAAGAGGTCATGTGATGCAATAATGCATTCTCGCTAGTCTAACATTACCATCTAGTTAAGTGAGCAGACAGAATTAAACATGTGCTATGTAAAATGAAGAAACACAGAAATGATTATTTCTCTTTTGTTTTAGTGCATAGGGTTGGTTGTTAAGTACAATTTTTGAGTAGAGTATGTAGCAGAACATTTTGGTTTGCCAATGAACTTGATTTCTGACCAAATGTTGAAACAGAAGGCTACAAAGCCAATACAATTTGTTTATGTCCAATACATCACCTACAAACAATAAATAGTGTATTCATGTGTTAAAACACCCAAAATCAGAGGAGGTTAAATAAAGGCCAAAATATCAGAAAAAATCTATTATATCTTGTTTTGAGAATCATTTTGATGTAGTTTAAGTGTATTGTATAAGTTTTCTATGATTTTATGTTTTAATTTCTTGCTAATGTGAAGTTATTTTAATCATATATTTGCCACTTTCATCCTCTTTAAGAACTCATTTAACATTGCAATTGACACTTTGTTACTATTTTATAAAGTGTATTAAGGAATACAGATTACCCAAACATTATTATTATTATTATTATTATTATTATTATTATTATTATTATTATTATTATTATTATTATTATTAGTGGTGGTGGTTTGTCTCTCTTGGATTACCCTCCTCTTTATTTGGGACTTGTTCCCCAAAGGGCTTACAGCATATTGGGTTATCACCCCAATGCCTGATACGGTGGTGAAGAAGAAAATCAAATGCAGTGATGAAAGGGCTATAGAAATATTTACCACCCAGCATTCACCTAATAGCCAAGGAAAACCACAAAAAACCTTAAGTCAGATTGAGCAGCCCCAGGTGTTTTGAAGCAGAAACTCCTGAATGCAGACCATATGCTACCATCTTGGTCAAATTAAGAAATCATTGAATAAAAATCAAAACTTCTGATCAATCTGTACCAAGTAATGGATACTTCTTATCACTATCATTATGATCATTTTCTTCATGCATCATAATAAAACCTTTCTAATTTATTATTTCTTTCTTAATCTTATCATGAACCTTAATTAGAAGTGCTTTGTGAGTGTTTTAGAATAAGTTTGTGTGCATTCTTTCAATAGGTTGCAGCTATTTTCATTCTCCCTCATTATCCATGTAGCATTATATGTTTTTATAATATAAATAAATAGGCCAAAAAAATTGCCAGTTTAATGAAAACCAGCTTTAAGCAGATGTTTGACCTAATATTTTACACCTTGGTGGATGAGAAATTCATCACTGTGTTTCTCTTTTATATTCTGAAAACTAATCAGTAACTCAAATTAGTTTTCTAAATATAAGCATTATATTCTGAAATTCAGAAAAAAAATATATTCTTTTCATTTATTTATGTATTTATATATAAATATGGATATGACTAGGCATTCAGCCTGAATGAATTCTTAGCAGTCATATTTAATTATCATAATTTAGTTTAATATATCATTTATAATTACTTCTTACAATTCACAGCATATTAATTTTACTTTTTAGATAGTTTATGTCTCCTCTCTTTTAACAGAACAGATTCACTGTTTTATTTAGGAACTACTATCCTTTCTAAAAAAATTGTTAAAGGCACATTTTCTTTCTGATTTGAACCATTTTTAATAACTCATTCCTCCACAGGTAATGAAATAGTATGAGATATTCAATATCTTCATTGCCTCCACAAATAGACATTTATCTATTCTAAATCTGTTTAGTCTCCATTTGCCTGCTCTTAACCATGTAATTTCCTATTTTTGTTCATTATTTGCATTGTTAATATATGTTTTCCTTGCCCAAGCTTTCTTCATTGGAATATAAAGTATATGGGAACTTTTTATTTTGTTTATTAAGTATAGCAAGCATAACCTGTTGCCTTATCCCTAGTGATTTCCCTTATTTCTTTCTACTTGCAAGGAAATAAGTAATAGAGACTATTTCTGTTAATGTCTATCTTCATTAGCATAGTAGAAGAATAAGTTTTTGCAGACTAGCTACAGAAATTCATGTGAGTGTAGCACATTATATTTTTTCAGTGATGTGCTAAACGTTTTTACATCTATATCCTCAAATTTCTTCCTTGCTGTTTTCCAAAAGCCATTATAAGTATCTTTTCTGCTTCTCCAAATTTCTGTTAACCCATTTATCTCCAAATTATTTTGGTATTTGTCCATTCTGAGTTCCAAGGTTTGTCTCTTGATATTTGTACCAACTCAGCAAATTTGAGTAATCAGGCATTTAATATTCAGTATGGTATTAAATTATCCTGTTGATTCAAAAATTTCAGCAGCCACAAAAAGTAAGTATTTCTGAAAATATATGCTACCATTAATGCATCTATGCATGGTGGATTAATCTGGCATTGCTGTTTTAAATTCATCCATCATATCTATCAAAAAATATAAAAACTAAGCTTTAACAATATACAGCTGTCATCAGGCAAACATAATTGTGTGACTTCATTCATACCAGGTGATGATGTCACAACTCAGACGTGTACATCAGAAGCATTTTTGAGAATCTAGCAAAAGGAACTTTAAAATATTTTTCATTGCTTTAAAAAAAATGTAGCATTATAACGCAATATCATTTTATGTTAGTTTGTGGGTAAACTTTTCATTAAAATATTTTTAGCCTATGCGCATTTTCCCAATTAGTAAAAAATTGACAAATAGAAATATTTTGGAATTGTGATTTACAATCTCATAACTTTTGTACATGATGACTGTCGCCCTCCATGGTGTAATGGTTACCATGCTAACTTCATATACCCAAGGTCGCGGGTTCAAACCCGGCGGAGGACGATGGATTTTTTCGGGCGTAAAAATCCTTAGCATGACTTCCTTCGGAAGGGAAGTAAAGCTGTGGGTCCCGTGTCGTAGATTTACAGCACGTAAAAGAACCTCAAGCCTGATAAGAGAGGCCTCTGAGCAAAATTAAGCGATCTTTCACACCCAATATAGAATGGGACGCTGAGAACCAAAGCAGTTAAAGAGTGTCCATAAATAACAGGCCATTTTGTACATGATGACAAAAATAAAAAGCACTAGGTGATAGGTTAGGGTCCATCTGTCTTTTTGACATCCAGATACTCAATTGCTAGTTTTTCTGTATATGGCAATGTGTTTGTCACATGTAAAATTATTTTTCACAAACTTTTTAAAACTTTGTGATAAACGGACATTTGTATACTGCCAGTAATGTCACATCTATTTTATTACTACTGTAGCAATATGGTCCATTTTAGAACAAAATATCAGCAACCATCTTCTTAACAGAACTGCAAATTCTTAATAATTTTGTATGTTTGGGTTCTGTTTGAACATTCCAATGAGTCCTTTATTTTTTTTTCAGGATCATAACAATAAATCCAAGATTCCTCACCAGTAACAATATTCCAAGCCCTACCTTGGAATTTTTCCAGAAATTTTCTGCACAAATCAATGTGCTGTTCTTTTTGATCAGGAGTAATGTTATGTGGAATACATCAACAACAAAGTTTTCTGATGCATAATTGCATTAGTGCTGAATTTTGTAAATTCATTACATGTCCTTCAATCTTCAATCATGGCTCAAACAGGATCCATCCATCCAATCCCATCCCATCCCATCATTTTTTTTCTCTTTATTTTTTCCCCCTCATCAGTAACAGCAGTTCCTGGGCCTCCTTCACAAAATTTATCACTGTGAAAAACTATCTCTTTTGAATTTGCTGTACCAGTTGTTATCATAGATGGAGCTTCTTTGCCAAATGCATTTCTAAGCCAATCTCCATATTTTTTGGCCATTAATGCAGATTTAGAGTAATAAAAAATCATAGCTCGGAAATGTTCTCTAGTCAAATTCTTTTCTGGGTCATTTTGACCATTCCACTATTTACTTGAAAAAAAAAAAAGCAATATATTGAGTACTTTTAAAATGAAATTTTAAGTAATATTTTAAAATATTAGTCTGGAAAGGAACAATTTCATTAAGGTTTTAACAGCTCTATTAGAACTTCATTCCTCAATCCCCAGTGTACTGTTTATGATGCTGTGCTACTGAAGATCATCTAGACAGTGTTTACTTGCCATACTAGTTAAATGGGTGATGATTGTCTTTTAAAAATTGAAATTTCAATAATTCTAGCTTCACTTTCTACGCAAAAATTAACCTGGACATGTTTTAGAGACTGTTGTTTCCTTCATCACTGCTGTCCTTCCCATTGCATCCTGTAGATGACATTGTCTATCCAGACATACATACTGTATGATGAATAATTTTCATATGGGACATCAAAATTTAAAAATTGTGTTTATTTTTGTATAAATAATTTTTCCCAAATGGAGAATTCCATTGGTCTTAAGGGTTTTTAAAAATTGGAGAATAGGGAATGATTTTAATTAAATAAAAAAAAAAAAAAATCCTCCATCCCAGTAGGAATCGAACCTGGGACCTCTGGGTTGAGAAGCCAGAATCTGACCACAGCTCGTCCATTCAAATTTTAGTATTTCCATTAGTCGACATATGAAATAATACATAATAAGCATTTTTATGACCCTTTATGGAAAGACAAGTCTCATTTGACCTCTGAATATATAACTCTGAACAATCTACCATAAATGTAAACATGAGGATCCCAATTCAACATACAAGTCAAGTATAAATAATTTAACATGCAATAATAAGTAATACATCAACATGTTTGTAACATATAAACTTACATTAGATAAAACTTATTGTTTGTATTTGTGAGGTATGCAGCAATTAAACCTATTATACTGGTATATAAAAGAGTAATATTAAAGTTATTATGCTCATTAAGAGTAACATGTTTGATGTTTGCGCATTAATTCAGGAACATAAACATTGGAGCTAAGTTTGCATTAGCATTAGAATCAGCTTACAAATGGTTATTATACAATAGTTACTATCAATGTAGACATGAAATTTGTTATTAAATTGATGATTTATAGTATGTATAAAGCTGCAGCAGTTGTCTTTGTAATAAGATAGAGTCCCTAAATTTAAAGTAAAAATGACTACACCATCTGATGAAATATCAAGCAAAATCCTAAAAGCATGTTCTGACTCAATAATCATTCCCCTTAGCTATTTATATAATGAATCACTAAAGAATGGAATATTTCCTGACAGAATAAAGTACCCTATTGTCAAACCACTTTTTAAAAAAGGTAAACAAGATAATGTCTCAAATTATAGACCTATATCTCTCTTGTCTTTTTTCTCAAAAGTGTTTGAGAAAGTAATGCTCAATAGGCTTTATAATTACTTGAAAAAGAACAACTTACTTACCAAAGTACAGTTTGGCTTTAGAAAAGGAGTAGCGGCAGATAATGCAACCTACAAACTCACACATAAAGTGTTAACAGCATTAAATGAAAAGGAACATGTCAATGGAATCTTTTATGACCTAGTGAAGGCTTTTGACTGTGTGGATCATGAGATTCTAATAGCAAAACTAAATTTCTGTGGAATAAAGTTTAGTATATTAGATTGGTTCATTTCATACCTATAGAAGACAAAACAAAGGGTTGAAATTAATAACTCCAATGGGTATCAAAACAGTACCTCAGAATGGAAATCAGTAAAACATGGTGTTCCCCATGGATCGATTTTAGGGCCTCCTCTTGAGTTACATAAATGACCTCCCATTGTACATTAACAGTATTGCAAGGTTTATTTATTCACAGAAGACACTAGTGTTCTAGTAACAAGTAAAGATTTCAATGACTGAGTAGTAAAATTAAACTATGTTCTAAATTATATGTCAAATTGGCCCAAAGCAAACAAGCTCTCAGAAAACTTGAAAATACAAATTAATTAAATTAATGATACATTGTTAGAACAGCTAAATGAAGCGAAATTTGTTGGCCTTTAGGTAGATAAGCATTTGGACTGGACGTCACATATTAGCTACATCATACCTAAACTTAGCTCAGCATGTTATGCTCTCTGAGCACTGGTTAAATTTCACTCAATTGATACACTTAAATTAGCATATTTTGCCTACTTTAACTCCATCATCGAGTATGGTATAATATTCTGGGGTAATTCAGTGGATAGTAAATGCATATTCCGAATACAGAAGAAAGCTATTCAAATAATCTGTAATGCTTATAGCAGACAGTCATGCAAAGAACTATTTCAAAAATTGGGCTTGTGTTAATATATTTCCCATTTTAAAATTCTATGCAGTTAATTGACATAGTTTTATAACAAATATGGAAATTCATATCATTGATACTAAACAAAAGGATTCATCGTCCCAATTCTAATCTTCGTTGCTTTCAGAAATGTGTATATTATAAAACAATCAAAATATTTAATGCTCTCCCCAGTAATCTCAAAGAAAAGGTTGGGAATTTCAGGGCTTTTAAGGCTTCTCTTAAGGAGTAGCTTTGCAATAAATAATTTTACTATGTAGATGAATATTTAAGTGACAAATCTGTCTCACAATACCGTAAAATCACTGCATTTATAATGTATTGAATTTTGTGCATAATTAGTGTGTGTGTGTACGTGTGGGTGTGCGTGCATGTGCGTTTTATACTCAAATTAAACTGCTGTATACTTTGACTTGCATGAATGTGTCAATTGAATTTTTTAGTATTTAACAATGACACAAGTCTGTAAAGCCTGATCCTTTGATATTTTACACACCAGTATATAATAGTAAATTTGTGCATTTTTGCTTTGTAAATTCTATAACATATTTTAGTTTTATATAATTACTAGTAGTAACTATTGTGTCGATAATTAGAAAACTATCATCTGACATTACGTCAGTGTTACATAATGGGATTATATTTATTTACACATTTTAACACTAATTTTTGATACTCTTTGTTTATATACACATGTAAAAAAGGATGTACATATGCTTTTATGGAGCACATTAAGTATAGTACAGTGACATACAGGCCTCAAAATCAAATGATGTGATTATATGTCCATTGCGCTGTTTTTGTAACCTGTGCTTTATACATCTTTTTTTGTATATAAACATATACTTTTTTTTCATAGTATATAACCATATATCCCTTGACAAGCTCTATGTTCAGTGCTTCCTGGCCTAAACAAACCTACAGAATGCTATTTAATCTAAATGAGATGCATGCATAACATAAACATTAATGGCTTCAAATTTTATGTGAAATGATAACAGAGAATACAACTGGAACTACTCCTCTCTTTCATCATTTGTAAGTAAGATGTGTTTTTTTTGCTACCCTTGCACAACCTTGACAGCAGTTTCCCTACCATTACACAACACTTCCCTCAAGGTCTCAGTGTGCAATGCCTGTTTTGTGCTCATTTACATCTCAGAGATGTCAGGATTTACAATCAAGATCAGAACCTGGCAAGTATTCTTGCTGTCTGAGGTAGTAACAAATTGTGCACATTATATAAGTTATTAGTATAACACATAATTCATTGGTTGTATTCAGAACCAAACTGCCTTTCACAATTATTTAAAATTAGGAGGAAATTTGGACATTTTTATTTTAATATTCTTTGTTCAATCCAAATTGTGACAGACTTCTAATAAACATTGATTTGACTGCCTTAATAACATATTTACCAAATCTTATCCTTTTAATTTGAGGTCTGATTTTATTTATCATTAATCTGCAGGAGCTTTTTATATGAATATACCTAATTAACTGTAAACATATAATTTATAGGGAGGAATCAAAGCAGGATAGTGATCTGGATGAACCATGGATTATGACAGTAAAAGGGCCACATTCCATCAAGCCACCAAATGATGAGTCCATGAACCATAAAATACCACAGAAAGTGCAGAATGGTTCTGGACCTCCACAGACAAAGTCTCCTCAAAAGGATTCAAACTTAAATCATTACAGAAGTGATAAGGCAACTCCAGTAAGTATGCTTTATATTAAGTAGCTTGAAGATACAGTAAAAGAGTTAATTAACATGTTATACTTATTTTCAAATTTTAAAGCTTTTATTAGTATGTTGTTGCTAATACTTTTTCTAATAAGCAAAACTGATGTTATGTTTAAGAATGCAATAACTTTTAGCCAACTTAGCACTTTTCTAGAGATTTTGGCTATTATAAGGTAAAATGGTATCATTTCAATCATTTCAGAAAAATTCTATTGTACCTGGAAATATATTTAGGAAAGAAATAATTTAAGCTGAAGTACTTGTTGTTTGAAGTTTAATTAATATGTAACATAAGTATTATACCTTAACAAGTTGATTGATGTTTGGAGGAATTTAGTAACAGTGAGGGTCAAATTATATGTGGTATTAATTTGCTGAGTTGGTTTTTTAACACTACGTCACTTACATTTTTATTATGAGGGACTAGTTTCGAAAACCTATGCCTTCATTTTCAACTTCACTTGTCCAACGGTTGAAAATGAAAACACAGGCTTTTGAAACTAGTCCTTCATAATAAAAATGTAAGTGACATAGTGTTAGAAAACCAACTCAACAAATTAATACCACATACCTTTACAAGTGTTTATTTAAACACAAGACACTGTTACAGAATTTAGTAAAATTGATAGAAAATGTACCACACTAGTTGTGATCACTTCTTGGCACAATTCTGATCTCTGATATCTTTCGCATGAAAACCGCTTTTTCCCAATACTATCAAACATTACATTTTTGGAAACAATCCCAGGCACCCTTCACCATTAAGTTTGAACTGAAATAATTCTCTCATCATAACTCATGTTGCTTCTGTTTATTTATTTATTTGTTCCCTGTTGAAAAAGATATTTTTTGCTGTAGACATTTTCCAGGTTTCCATCAGAAGTGAGTTGAATTGATGTGTGTTTTTTTAAATTTCTGAGATGACCCTTTTTTCTCTGTAGTTGGCAAAATGGCCTTGGCAACATTGTGCAGAGAGATTTTATTAGATGTTGGTATTAAGAATTTATCATGCTCTTCAGTTACTTTTTTTGAAGATATGTGCCCTTTGATCTGAAGAGTGTATATTTGTATAAAACAAATCATATTCCTTTAACGTTTCTTCCAAATTTTGCAAATATTTATTTACTTCCACAGGTGGAAAAAATCTGAAATATCCTTAAATATAGATAACTAAGTGCAGTAATGGTGTATGATGTGTCTATGGTAACCAATTATAACTGACTAAAATAAATAATTGTAATGGTTGAAATTGTACTAGGGTATGAAAATGTACTGTTTGTAGGAGTGAAATCACAAATAAATACCACTGAACTATGAAAAAAGATGATGACACATATCACACAGTCTTTCCCATGGCTGTCTCAGAACACATAGAAACAAAGTGCAAGTCTCTAACCTCTCTAATGTAGCATTTGCAAGCACATAGAAACAAGGCAATTTTATAAGAGCGCATGAAACTTCTTCTTCAACTTCCCTAGTCTACCATTATTGTGGTGTTGGGGAATGTCTTGGATCCATTTCCTGAACTCAGTTGTATCCTCTGCCAATATATTAAACTGATCCCTAGTCTTTCCTCTATTTGCTATCACTCTTTTGATCCATTCTTCCCAGGTTATCTTTGGTCTTTCTATCAGATTTCTTCCCAGTGGTCTTGCTCTCATAATCTGATGTAACTTCCGGTCTATACCCATTCTTTTTTATGTGCCCAATCTACGAGGGCTGTTCAATAAAGAATGATCATAATTTTTTTTTTGACAAGGTACCTTTACTCATCCTCATAATTTTGATGGTCCTTCTCAAAATAGTCTCCCATGAACCCGATGTACTTGTCCCAACGTTTCTGCCAGTCTTCAAAGACATGCTGGAAACCATTTTTTGAGAGGTCCTTCAAAATCGCCTCCGCAGCCTTCACCACTGCTTCTGATGATGGCTAATGTCTCCTACGAAGGTGTTTCTTGAAGTTAGGGAATAGAAAAAAGTCACATGGGGCTAAATCCGGACTATAGGGAGGGTGAGGGATGCACTTCACGTTGATTTTTGCAAGATATTCAGCAACAACATTGGCAACATGCGGCCGCGCATTATCGTGGTGCAGCATCCAGCCTGCTTCACGGAAATGTGGTCTTTTGCGCCTGATATGGACTTGCAATCTTTTCAGGACATCCCTGTAGTATTGTCCAGTTACTGGTGTGTGTGCAGGTACAACAGGCTTATAAACCATTCCATGAATAACAAAGAATGAGATGGCCATAACTTTCCCAGCAGAAGCAACCACTTTCGCTTTTTTGGGGGTTGGTGATGAAGGAGACTGTAACTGGAGCACCGGGTCCACCTTCCTTTGAAATTGATTGTCTCCCCTCTTTAAACATTTTAAACCACCTTTGAGCTGTGCCGTAGGGAAGAACTGAATCTCTATAGGCCTCCTGTAACATTGTATAGGTCTCAACTGAAGATTTGTTGAGACAAAAGCAGAATTTCAAAGCCGCATATTGTTCCTCGCGTGTTACCTTCGTTGTAACGGTAGGCGATACTGAACATGCCTGAACTTGCCTGGTTCTCACAGGCAGGAACCAGGAGTACCAACAATGAAACTACTACGACATGTTTGTTTCACATTAAACTAACAGAATATAATAAGATTGAATTTTAGTGTGAAAAATGATGACCGTGATAAAATTATGATCATTCTTTATTGAACAGCCCTCGTATGTAAGCTGTCTATCTTCAATCCATTTGCTTATAGATGGTACTTTTAATTCCTCTCTTATCCTTTCATTCCTAACTCTAGACTTTTCATTTGCATTGATTTACCATACTTAACTCATTTTTTGTTACTATCCAGCTTTCACTTCCGTAAACAAGTACTGGTTCTCTTGTATATTCTGGTTTTCGTTCTTTTATCTGCTTCCTCTTTCCCAAGAACATATCTGTTTAATGCATAATGTGCCTTGGTAGTTTTCTCAACACACTTTCTTATTTCTTTGTGCAATTACCGGTTTGGTGTACCACAGTTCCTAAGTACTCGTAACTTTCAACTTGTTCTAACTGCTGTCCAACCTTTTCTATTTTAATCTCTTTTATCGATCTTCAGTCCTGGCTACCATCATTACTTTACCCTTATTGCAATTTATTGTCATCCCTCTTTCCTTCAGTGTTTCTGTTCATTTTATTATTGCATATTGCAGCTTACTTTCTGAGTGCTATCAATACTATGTCATCAGAATAAGCTAAGAACTGGCAATATATAGGTCTTAAATTCCAATGACTTACTGGTTCAGATTTTGCAGGTCTTAATTACTTCATCCATGAATATCATAAATAGTAATGGGCTTTAACTATCCCCTTGTTTAACACCTTTTTCCATTGGGAAAGGTTCTGAGGTTCTACCTTTTAATCTTACAGAGCACATAAAACTAAGTAAATTAATTACACTTTTACAAAGAAACATTTTATATCTCTGTAGCACAAACATATGTATTTGTGAAAAAGATAGGAGGAGGTGACCTTCCACATTGCAATGCTTTAGAAGGCAACTGCCACCATCACTACAAAACTAAAAATGGCGCTAAATCTTATGTTTATCGGAATTTTGCCTATATCAAAATTGTACCACCTTATCCTACATCAATAGCTAATAATAAAATTGGGTATTTTCTTATTCACCACAACTAAAGAAGTCATAAAATTTCTACTTGCATCAAGGTGTGACAACACATCACTCCCCAATTTATCACACCCGTGCACGATCCTATATTATGATGTTGATGCAAGGCAATATGCTTAAGGGTGCATTTCCCGCGGTGATATTTTGTATGTAATTTGTATTCTTTAGATCAAGCTGTAACAAATTGATTTCTCGGACCCAGAGTACATGTGCATACTCAGCGACAGAACTTGGAATAGAGCTAGAGGGACAGCTTAGTAGCCAGTTTGTCACTGGGGAAAGGTTATTCCACGATACTTGCATCCTGCCACTTCATTTTCAACCCTTGAAGATTGCCTGGCCTCAATGTTTAGACTTGTCAGACATCCCATATTGTACAGTGACTCCCATAAACATTCGGTTTTGTGATATTTGAAACCACTGTCCTGTCATTACATTTAATTTATTTACAAACTTATTCATAATAAACAAAATAATTACACTCTTTAACATTCCAGGACATATATTTCCATATCAAACTAACATTGACCTTCTTTTGTCCATATTCTAAATAACATAAATAACTGAAAACCTTTACCGAAAAAAAAACACGTAAAACATACACTCATAAACATTCGGTTTTCACTTTAGTACTGCAATTTGTATCCATCAGTACTTAGTTGGTAGCCCCTTTTGACGCAAAACAGCATTCAGACGGTTTGGCATACTGGGCACTAATTTCTGAGTGTAGTCAGAACTAACACTGTTCCATTCTTCCACCAGTCTTCTCTTTAGTTCCACAGCTGAGGTAATTGGAGAAGCTCTTATCCTGTGATCTAATTCTTCCCACAAATTTTCTATGGGATTTAAATCTGGTGACTGCGCTGGGGTATGAATTACCTTGGGACAATTGTACGGCTGCCAGGAACGTACTTCATAGGCCGTTTGTTTGGGATCGTTATTCTGGTAAAACTTGAATGTTTCCAATATCCCCAACTTCTCAGCACTTTTCCATAAATTGTCCTTAAGCAACTGTAAATATTTATGTTTGTTCAGAATACCTTCAATAAATACCAACTCTCCAAGTCCATTAGCAGAAACCCAAACCATCACACCTCCTCCACCATGCTTCACAGTTGGTTGCAGGTTTATTTTTCGTAGCTCTTGATTAGGTCTTCGCCACACCATAGTCCTCCCATCTGACCCAAAAACTTTATAGGGACTCTCATCAGCGAAGATAACATCATTCCACCAGTTTTTGTCCTTTTCAATGTACTGCTTAGCAAAGTTTAGTCTCTTTCTCCTATTTACTTTGCTGACGTATGGTTTCTTCTTGGTTACTCTTCCATTAAGTGCTTCTGTTTTTGGTGTCCTCCTAATTGTTTGTGGACTGACCTGCTCTTTCCACTGCTCATTCACCTGTGGGGCAGTTAATTTTGGATTAATTTTTATTTTTCTAACTATAGCACGGTCTTCTTTGTTTGTTAATTTTTTTGGCCGACCTGGTGGTGCTACAAATTCCACTCTGTCTTCATTTTTGTACCTCCTAATGATGTCACCAACAGTACTCTTGGATTATCCTGATATATGGTGGACTTTGAGACAGTGATGTGTTTTAACAATTAAAATTTAGTTGAGTCGATTTTGTAACACTACATCACTTACTTTTTTATTTCGGAAAACATGTTTCAGAAGCCATGTGCTTCCATTGTCAATTTGACAATGGAAGCACATGGCTTCTGAAACATGTTTTCCGAAATAAAAAAGTAAGTGATGTAGTGTTACAAAATCGACTCAACTAAATTTTAAGTACTCTTGGAATTTGTAACAGATTAGCAATTTCTGTATAATTTCTGCCTTTGGCATGATGAAATATGCAAAGTTGCCTTATTTCAAAAATGGTGTTAGGTGCTCTTCGACCCATTTGATTTTGCATTTGTATTCAACTTGAGCAACACACTACCACTGGGCTGAGTGACCTTTAGAATAATGAATGCTTGCCTTTTACGTAACTAAAGTAAAATCAAGTGGAAAGGGGTTGAAACCAAATGATTATGAGCGATGACATCTGTTGGTCTGGATGTAAATAAAATTTATCTTTCCTATCATATAATGCAGGCAAATTATTCTATGTCAATCGTAAACTAGAAATAAATGACTACTTTCAAAAAATAAATTACCAGAAAATATTGTTTAGATGTGAGAGAAAAGAAGACCAAAAATAAATAATTTGACAGAACCGAATCATTATGGGAGTCACCGTATGTAATTTTCCTGTATTCGAGAAGAAAAATTTTGACCTGTTTTACTCTCATACAGGACATCGAAAAATCCTGTATTTCATTCTGTTTGAAGATTATGTTTTGAAATGCCTGTATGTTCATTCAGTATATTAATATTGGTAACTACATGGTCGCGTGTTCATGTATTGCTGTATATAATAGCTTGTGTGAATAGTCTTGTCACAGGCTCACATGATCAAGCCATGTTGCTAGAAGACCACAAAGAGGAAATGTGTTTACAGGACTTGTGGTGGTTTTATTTTTTGTTATTTGCTACTTATTGAATGTATATGAATGGTTGCTCGCCTGAGAAAAGCCAAATATATATGTTTATTAAAATAAAAAGGAAAACTAAAGAAAAACACTGTTGCAAAGTGCAGTATAATAGTTGCAATCACAAGTTGTTTGTTGCACATTATGAGGAATCTATTTTGAAACATGCAGTCTTCATCAAAGTAGAAAATAACTTACTTTGTAAGGAAGTAGAATAATGATAAACCATTAGTTACATTTAGTGAAGTCACAGTGCTACCACAATATAAAACACAATCTCAGCTATAATAGTCTCAATTGCAATATAAGTAACTAAATTGGCATGCGTATGTTTAAACTTGGTGTAAAAGTAATGGTTTAATGCATGTATTTTGAGGCAAAATCACTCTGGGTGATAACATAGAGTATAAAGATATGTTTAACAATTTTTTATTATTATTATTATTATTATTATTACATTTTTTAAAGATTTACATAGTTTCTCTGCACCTTAAAGTTAGGGAGGAGAAGAATATCCCTTATTGTTATTTAAAAAGTTTGGCAAGTCTATCAATATTGCATGATCCTGTGAACCACTAGCTACTCACTACTCCTTTGGCGCTCACACAAACTGGAACAGTCATCTTTAGATGTGAAAAATCTAACAACATTTTATATTCTATACTATTCCAGGCTTGTTTTGTGTTCTTGGTATACAACCGTATATATATTGAACATGTTACTTGTTTCTGCTAGGCAAGTGATAAATTTATAAACTTTTGGAACTTCTGCTTGTGCAGTTCAATCATTAATATAACTGCTTACAACAGTTTTCAAAATGGAGTGATCCATGTCCTTACCAAGAATATTAATAATAGAACTGGATCACAAACCATGCTTGTGGAATTTTTATCTTTGGTTTATTGTTTTATTTATTAAGGTGACTTCAATTCATATTTGCACTCATTCCATTATCAAATTTTTGGGTGAAATGCAATACTTCATCTTCTTAGTGTAGGTAAGCAGTACGGAAATTATACTATAGTTTCAGGCTAGGTTAGGTTGTAATATAATGCACAGGATCAAAGTTTTGCTTTACAAACCCAAGTCAGTGATGATTGTATATTTGCATGCATATATTTTGGGGGTAAATATCAATGTCATCCTCTGTAGTTGGAACTGAGTCTTTATTTTTTATAAATCTATTAATAAATAATAATAGATACATTAAAATGTAAATGTAAATGACGTGTTATTTATGGACACTCTTTAACTACTGTGGTTCTCAGCATCCCATTCTAAATTGGGCATGAAAGACCGCTTAATTTTGCTCAGAGGCCACTCTATCAGGCTTGAGGTTCTTTTACGGGCAATAAATCTACGACACAAAACCAATGGCTTTACTTCCCTTCCAAAGGAAGCCATGCTAGGATTTTTATGCCCGAAAAAATCCATTTTCCTCAGCCAGTTTTGAACCTGCGACCTTGGGTATATGAAGTTAGCATACATACATTAAAAATTCTTCTAATTTTGCTTAAGAAATTGATACCAAGATTTCACCGGAAATATATGTTTTAGGGTCCCCTGTATCCAAAAAAGAATTTTCAGAAAAAGGTCTGTATGTGTGTCTGTGAGCAGGATAACTCAAAAACGAAAAGTCGGTAAAATACCAAACTTGGTATTTAAGTTTAGTATCTTCCAGGGATGCGACATGAAGATTTCGAGAAAAATCCCCCCACCCTAAACTACCCTTTACATGGAACTTTTTTCGAAAATTTTGATTTTCTAAAAAATGGCTCTAACGATTTTGATTAAAATATCATATATTAAAGGTATTTACTTGACAAATAAAATGTATATTTTGAATTTTCTGGGAATAGCCTCTGAAGACTCTTTATTATGGATGAATTTTGCATAACTACTAAACCGTAAGAGATGGACAAAAACTTAACACACAAAAAATGTAGAGCACGTTAAAACACACAATTTATGTTATATACATTTTTTTCCTGGAGTTGATCGTTTTTGAGATATTCCTTTTTCTTGGTTTCAGCTTTGAAAACATACTTTTCTCATACAGGAATTTGTCAGCAACATCAGTCACATAGCAACCAGCTTTTGGCTTTCACTTTAACCTATGCTAATCCCTTATTTCGCTTCTATTTACAATAAAGCAAGAAATAAGACTATTTCTGCTAATTTTTCTCCATTGGCATGAAATAAATAAAAGATAGCTTATTAACAATCATTTTGTACAGAGATATAGAGAAAGTCATGTGAATGGAACACATCAGAGTTTTTAATATTGTCTAGCAAAATTCAAATTTCACATGTTGGCCACCCTGAAAAAAGTATATTTGTTTGTGGTATTAATTTGTTGGGTTGGTTTTTTTAACACTACATCGCTTACATTTTTATTATGAGGGACTAGTTTCGAAAGTCTTATGTTTTCATTTTCAACCTCACGGGTCTAACTGCCATTGCTGATTGCGTTTGATTGTGCTCTCTTCTCTGGTGGCAAAATGATGAACTTCTTAACTAAGCTGTCTACTGGCGGGATTTCAAAGTTTATTAGGTGATCTATGTTTTTCCATATGAGGATGTTTTCCCAGGTTGTGAGTTCATTGCAGCCTGACATGGGTTTTAGCAAAAAAGTGTATTTGTTGTTACAACAAAATTATTATACTGCATTTATCTTATTGTTTTTTACTTTCTATAGCACACATGTACAATGTACATAGTTGTTAGAGAAGGTATTTATTTTATTCCACCTAAAAATTCAATAACAAGATTTCACCATAAATAGTGTTTTCAGGACCCCAAATTTTAAAAAGTTAAAAAAGGTCTGCACATATGTGCATAACTCAATAAAGAAAAATTGATTAGATACTAAACTAGCGAAAACATGAGCTACAAGACAACACCGCCAATACCAGGAGTAGCTATTAATATAAGTAATAAGACATTTTTGAATATTTGTCTTAACTGCAATGATATATCTATAGATAAATGAATAATCTATTGTAAGAATAGTTTTATATGCGTTAACCTGGTTGGTCATATCGGACAATGAATGAAATTGGTGAAATGATGCTCAAATGATCGCAGGGTCCATGAAGCTTAAAGTTACTCGACATTCGTCTTCTCAGGATAAGGTAAAACCCCCATCAAAACCTTATCTGTAACTCACTCTAAGCAAGATTCAAACTCTTAACCTATTGAATGTGAGGTAGACACATTACCACCACACTACCCAGGTGGGCAAGAATGGTTTCTTTGCAGAACAGATAAAGAAAGCCATATGAATGGAACATATCAGATTTTTAAGGTAGTGTTCAAAGTCTGCTCTTACTATATATGCTACCTCAAGTGGTAACACTGGTGATACTTGAAATGAAATGTTAATTCAGTTGGGACGTTCCAGGATTTAGTTTAGGGTACTTTCACGGAATTTACCAGTTATAAGGGAGTGAGAAAAACCTGTGAAAAATCTTAGAAGCAGGTCGTCCTGAAGGAATTTGAGCTACATATCTCCCACTCATGGGTCCATGCATTAGTGAACTCTGCCATTCATGTCAGTTTATGTTTAATGTATATTGTTACATTCAACACCTTATTTTTGTTTTTTCTTCTATGAAAATTATAGTAAAAAAGTATTAATTAGCATTTATTTTCAATACATAGTTCCAGAACTATTGAATTTGTAATGTACACATGCCTATTATAAGAAGCAGAGGCATTATTGTAAGAAGTTATCCTGTACAATCAAAGCAATGTAGTCGATTCATTTTCAAGCAAACTTCATATTATTTCTCATGGGGAAATAATTTATTTGAGAGGTTTGTAGAATAATGTAACACTGAATCAGACAAGTTTATGATTGTGAATGGATTTAATGAGTGGTACGAATAAAGATGAGACGTGTCTCAAAACTTACAATTTTCGAGTCGGGTCTCACTTTCGTATCAATAAAACTTGACGACTCAAGACGTCAGTGACCTTAATCTCGACCAACGTCTCACTCACTTAAGTAATGAGAGTCTTTGTAGGTTTTGGAATGAATAAAGAGTACTATCACTTTCATGAGAGCATCTCAAGCTTCTTATAACAAATTATAGGCAGATTTAGTACCACTTTTGGTGTTTTTTGAGCGCAGGAGGCATTCTGAAGAATTAAACTATAACAAACTTAAAGATTAAAGCAAAATGTGCATAGAACATTTTCTTCCTGAAGCAACAGGGAACAAGAGATTTTGCGCCAAGAAGCAAAGATTATTGTGATTATTTTTTTCATTTATATAGCCCCTTTAACTTCTGTAGTCACATCGAGGAATTTAGTTTAGAAACAACTGATGGTGATTTTTCACTGAACTGTAAGATTCTTAACGTTGTTTTTCATTGTACACAAATTATTTAAAAAAAAAAAAACACGCACATGCGCACACTCTATCTCTCTCTCATACAGGATAGAAGATGATTATAGTTAAAAAGAATTCCCTGCCACAGCCAAAATCGAACCCTGAACTTTTGGATGAGAAGCCAGAATACTGACCATTTCATCGCAGGTAGTAAGCCCTAAACCCTGGGTTTAAGTGTGGCATTGCCGAAGATACAGAGGCCTCTCAGCATTCAGTATCCAAAACATTTTGTAAAGTTGGCTGCAACTATACAAGGGTATGAGCATTTAATTGGATCAATTTCTGACAAATGCTACTGCATTTCAAATAACTAAATATGACAAGAGTGAAATACATTCCCTGATGCAATTGGAGCTTTGGATTATACCCTATCACAATAATAAAAAACAGAAATTTCATGTAGATAAAGTCATTACCAGGAAATATGTTGTTTACAAGTGGCATGGTTCTATTCAGCAGCGAAATTCCAATGTTTGCAGAAATGTTTGTAATAATAATATGAATGCATTATTTCTTAAGATGGGGGTTATGGACATCATATATGCCCTTTGTAGACACCTTGCCAAGGAACGTGTTATAATACACAGATATTTTGGCCAAGCAAAAGAGAGTTTTCAAATAATTCAATAAAAAGTAACATTAGATACAGAGTAACTACCTTCGTTTATGTATATTGTATGGTTCTCCTTAATAAGCATTTCCAGGAACATGATAACGAGAGTCTTGGTTCAAGATTGTGGAGAGGAGTAACAGCAGGAAGACCAGTTTATAATGTTGATCATGAACTTGAGGTTGATTATGATGATGGTGGAGAGAAAGCAGATATATTAGGGAAAGGGAACCGAAAAAAAGGGACCAAATAGCAAGAATAAAAATTGATTACATGAGTAGGTTTTTATAAACAAAGTAAGATTACAATAATATATTTAACAGGTACTACAGATATTTTTAATAAGGACAAGTTTTTTAATTATTTCAATTAAGCTATTACGAGGATTATTAAAGTATTAGTATCATCGATACAGTTACAAAGTAATACATATAACAGTTCTGCTCACTTTCACCATACTTGTCTTTTATGGCATATAAAATATGATACTTGTTATAATGTTCTACAAAAATACATTTTTGCGCTCCTTAACGCAGTGGAATTTTTTATAGAAGCAGGTGTATTTCAAAGTAACTAACTAAATAATAAATATTATATAAAATAATACTATTTCAATAATTTTATTTTTTAACTTTTATTTTTAACTTTGACTGTTTCAGGGGATTTGTTTCTGCTATCAAGTTCAAGGACCTCCTTTTCTATTATTTTGTGTTTATAGGCTTGTTGTCCTTAGTAAAGCATTTGCTTTTTACTTTTGCTAGCACATATGTACACAAAGTACATAGTAGGTGGAGAAGGTATTTATATTAAAGACTTTAAGTTAAAAAAACTAATATCCTTCAAAGTTATAAATAAAGAAAATTGTATTCTACCCAAAAATGTTATGTCAAGGCTTCACCGATAATAGATTTTGAGGTCCTCTGATTCCAAAAAAACAATTTAGAAATAGGTCCGTGTGGGGGGGGGGGCGGGGAGAGCATAGCTCAAAGGAAAATTTTAATTCATTGGAATGAATTAAGGATTTTGTGTATTAATTATTAAATGAAATAGGTTTAAGTAAAATTGCAAATACCAAACTTGGGTGGACACGGAGATTTTGAAGAAAACCCCCCCACCTCAAACAACCCTTTACATGGAAAAAGGTTTGAAAATTGTGTTTATCCCCAAAATGGTTCTAATGATTTTGATTAAAAATACTGTATACTAAAGATATTTGCATTAGAAATAAAATATATATCTTGTATTTTCTGGGAATAGCCTCTGAAAACTTCTTTATTTTGGATGAACTCTGCATAACTGGTAAACCGTTAAGAGATACATAGACAAAAACTTACCACACAAAAATGTAGATCTCGTTAGAATATATAATGTATGTCATGTAACGTTTTTTTTTTAAAAGTTGACCATTTTCCAAATATTTGTTGTTTGGTTTCAATTTTGAAGTACATTAACTGTTCTGAAACAGGAAGCCTATTTCATTTCATCTCTCTAGGTTTGCAAACCGAACCGCTATTTCATATAATGATTATTGGGGCCGCGCCGTGGCCGAGTGGTTAGACCACTAGCCTCTCACCTAGACGGCCGGGGTTCGATCCCAAGCGACCGCATGTGAGATTTGTGGTGGACAAAGCGGCGCTGGGGCGGGTTTTCTCCGGGTACTCCGGTTTCCCCCGCCATCGCATTCCACCGGTGCTCCATCATCATTCATGTATCATCAGTGTCACCGCCTGCGATGCCATTAGTAGTTAAAGCGGGCGTTAAACACTACCAAAAAAAAAAAAAAAATATAATGATTAGTTTTTAAAGGTTTTAACTATGCTTTAGCCTAGTATACTACCTTATTTCCTTCTACTCACAAAGAAGTAAGTAATAAGACCAATTCTGCTAATGTTTATATCGATTAGCATGATGCAGATAAAAGAATGTTTGTAAGAATGGTTTATATGTGGAACAGCTAGAGAAAGTCATGTGAATGGAACGTCAGATTTTTTGTTTTATTCTGCTTTTCACATTTTATTTTCCTTTATTAAATTTCAATATAATCTCTATCAAGAATTTTTTCTAAATCTTGTTTATATCTGGCCGTTAAAATTTATAATTTTCTGACAATTACGATTTTATTAAATAGCTTTTAAAGCATTGCAAAACACAATTAAAAAGTAATGTTTCCTTCTCCATTTTGAATTATAAATGGTATAAATTTAATCATAAATGCTGAAATAAATCTTTCTATATGTGCAACAAAACATTGATGACCTGTTCACACAGAGATAACAACTGCACATAAATGAGATGCAGGTAGCATAAAATATTTTTCTTTCAATCCTCTGTAAGAAATTTTTGAAAAGATGTTAAAGTTTCATAAAATTTTTATTTAAACTAGAGTTAATGTTAAGCAATTTAAGTTTAAAAGCAGCAAAACAAGCATTTTGATATTGTTGTTCTATTCATTAAGAGTCATCCTTTTCAAGATGTGATATTAGGTCACATTCTCCCCTATACTTAGAAATTGTAGATGTTTGATATTACAGCAATACATTTTGCTGCTGAAGTAGATGACTACTCTATAACTGAAAATAAAAATAATGTTTTTTTTTTCAGTCACGACCATTGTCTGCAGCTCCATCTGCTCCTGTAGTGGATAATAGGAAGGATCGAGACAGGGAAAGAGAACACAGCAGTAGGGATAAACGTAACAGTGCAAAAGAAACTGGGCCACTGGATCATCGGGGAGAACATGTAGAGGACAAGAAAAGAACAACAAATAGTGGAAAATCACGCTCACCGTGCCTCTCTGGGGTCATATATCCTCTCATCTCAGAAGTAAGTGTGGAAAATTAATTTACTTAAAATAACTAAATGGAATAATACATAAATGTGACCAATATTTATATCCCTACCCCTATTGCCAATATTTTGTAAATCATGCTCCATTTTGTATATTTTCTAATCAGATTCTTTCTTGTAGCATGCTGAGGTCAAAATCAGTGGGTGCAAAATAATTATTCCATGTGCTTTTGTTAGATATAAGTGTTTTGGTTTTTTCTCTGCAATTTTGTTTGTTGTAAACAAGTTTCGTGGTAGTGTATTGATTTCTTGGTTTTGAAGCTAGAAATTATAAAAAAGGCTGATTATAAGAAAAGGCATTCTGAGACTATTCGTAGACAAGTGAAGTTGGCTGTGACTTCCTAGGCAAGGGATCCTAGGCTACAATGCGTGCAGTTATGCCTTTGCGTGGATTGAGAAACCTGAATAAATTTGCTGCAGGATACAAATTTACTTTGTCTGATTGAATCTGAAAGTAATTAAACATGTTAGATCCGAGGAAGTAAATATACTTTCAGTAGGAATTGACAAAATAAGAAGAATCGCGAGAGATAAAATTTTCGCATTAATGAGAAGCACTAAATTGCACTGGTAATTGTGATTTCGTGAGTGGAGTGTAAAGTCTAATGAAAATAAACTATAATTCTGCTAAAGAGAATTTTGAGTTATGAGCTATTCAAGAAATTATCTGCCCACATTCACAGCCTGAATCTAGAGACCATAAATCCCTTATAGTGCCTCGAGCAAACTATTGCCACCTGTTATCTCTTCAAATGTAAAATAAATTCAATTACTGCAACAAAGAAATGGCAGGAAAGACAAGGAAGGAGTGATGATTGTTGTTGTTGAAGAGATTACTCTATATTCACTCTTAAGTTGATCTGCGCCAAAACAAAACTTAGGCAATAAGTGCACCATCATAATGTAGACTTGTGCCAAAAACACTGTCATACTTTCATGGCCACGTGGCAAGAACACATGGTTGCTATGCGTTGAACCCTTATTACAACAACTTAAATGGTGGCTAGAATACTCTTATTAGTTAAAGGTGATAATGTTGATAGTTATTACAAAATAAATAGGCGCATGCATAATAATTCTAAATGAAACAAGCAAAAAGAAAGTAAGAGGTATGAGAAAAGGTGCACTTTGGTCTCTTTTTAACAAATTTAAACCTAATTCCAAACAAAATTTTATAAAATGTTGTTCTTCTGAAGCTGGGTAAATCTGGATCAGCATTAACTTGCTATAGCACTCAATCAACTGTTGGTAGTTCATTTGTAACAAAAAATTGTGCACTTGTTATGCAAATTGCATTGTGTATTTCACACACTTTCTTTTTTTTTTTCTTGGGAATATCTCCCAAAATATTAATAATAAATACAAAAAGTTTGTTCAATCTGGATGAATTTGGCTGAGTTTTGCAAAACTGGTAAACCGTAAGAGATAAAAACTTACTACACAAAAAATGTACTTTTTACACACACATTCACAAACATATAACACCCATGCCCAAGGCGGGACTCGAACCCACGATCCCCTGCGCCGCGAAACACCAAAGTGAGACACTTTGGCGAGCGCGGCCATGGGGACTGGCAACACAGAAACAACCATGCCCAAGGCAGGACTCGAACCCACGATCCTGTGCACCACGAAGCGCCAAAGCGAGACACTTTAGCGAGCGCGGTCACCGGGATCAGCACTCTTAGCCATGCAAACAAAGAATTTCAATCATATAGCAACCAGCTTTTAAAACATTTGATATTTAGCCTATGATACTCCTTATTTCCCTTCTACTTACAAGGAAGCATGTATTAAGAACATTTCTACTAATTTTATCTTGAATAGCATGAACTAGATAAAAGAATAATTTTTTTAACAATCATTTATTACGGAGATGTAGGGAAGGTTATGTAAATGAAATAGGTTCAATTTTAATTAAAACATTAATGGGAATGCACAGTGAAGTAACTAATTAAATAGGAGTAAAAACATGGATTACACTCAAACTTCACTCTTGAAATAAAGTAACTTACTTCGGACATGTTTCGGTGGCTTTTGCCACCATTTTCAACAGAGATTCACTGATAAACTCATGGTAGAGGTCTCTCTTCCAGATAGATGAATTTTGAGATGAGTCCATTTGTTTGTGGAATGTCAAAATTTATGACATTTTGTTTTTTAAAATTAATAGATTTTCCCAATTTTTTAGTGTAACGTAAAGAAAAAAACTCAATTTGCAAAACTGTAGACAGTTCACTTTTTATGTACTGTCATTGAGTAAGTTTGGAAGAAATTCATATGATCAAGCAATAACGTATATTATTTCATCAGTCACTGAATTAAAATTTCAAAATTATACGTTATGTTTCTAACCATGTGCCCCAACAAATAGTAAGGGTGTACATGGAATGGAACTGGATTTTTGCCTCTGAACAAATCAATTTTGTTGGTACTTTCATAAACATCTTTTTGCCACTAAAGATTAATTTGTCCATGTAGGATACAATGTATATATGCTCATATATTTTGTGTAAATCATGTACTATATAAGTTTCCTGCACATATCATATGTATGTGGGAAGCTTGAAGAAAGGCTTTTAGATTCCATTTTCATATAAGGGACAGCAACCACTAGTAAAAACACTATCAAATTTCACTTCATTTGGCTATAACAACTAGGAGAGATTCATTGAATATGCAAGCTATTGTTACAGGATTCAAAGCTGATATTTCTCTTTATGCTAATAAAAAACACTGTTAGAAACTATTTTCTAGTACACCTACATTTCCCATTTTCCTACCGCTAGAGTTTGGTGAATCATCAATGGTTACCTTCCCCCCCCCCCCCCCCTTCACATTCTGCCCTTACCTTTATTAGCATTTCTTTGTAACAGGCAGGGAAATATCATTTTCTTAATGTAATTCCTTTGGTGTTTCAAAATTTATGTATTTTGAAAGAGCATTTCCGAGCTCTGGATTTTCAGTTTATATAAAAGAATATCACATGAAAGAAAAGTTTTGCATAAATTTGCATAATATTTGGGAGTTTTTTGAAACAAGGATATGTAAAGAGGAAGCTGCTTCACCTAAAAGAACTTGTCTAGAAGGGCATAAAGCAGACATTTTAGGGTTATTACCTGCTAAATGATACAAGACTTGAGATCGCTGATCCGCCTTTACTGAATTCTCACATTTTTGATAGAATAGAATTGTTCTATCACTTGTAAAGATGTCACTAAAGTCAGCAACATATTCAAGTTGTGTTCTCAATATCAGAATACACAAATTATGGAAAAAAAAAAATAGAAGAAAGGAAAATAACAAATTATATGTTTTAGGAAAATTATTTAAAATATTTATTTACATAAAATATTATACAAATATGTATTTTTATTTAAAATAAAATTTCATATGCAAATTGAATTTCTCTCTTAGTTACAGTTTTTTTTATCTATAAGCAAAAAAAAAAAAGTATCCATTCTCTAATTATCACTCTGCTTATGCAACTAAATAGCATTTAATGTATATTGCTCCTTTTAGTTTTGGTTTCAGTTCCTGATAGTGGGAATCTATTTGGTAAAATTTCTTCTATTGTTTTTCTTATCTTGAGAAGATGAATAATAAGTTATTTAGATGCTGATGGCTTAAAATTCTCTTCATATCTTATTGTTCATCATATGATCACCAGAAAACATTACCATTTAGAGAGAATCCAAAATTTGACAAAGCCAAACCTATTAAGTAATGTTAAATTGGTAGCTGTAAAACTTCTCTGCTAATAGCATCTTTTTCTTCTTTCATTCACAGCTTCAGAGAAGGCATCATTATAATGCAAGAGGACCTGAGTCTTCCCATAAGACAGATGCTATTGAGGAACTGAAGAATGCATTCGAATTGGCTGAACGTGCAAGTCCTGGAATTAGTGATTTGTTTGTACATGATTTGGTACAAAAACTTTTACCTACTGTTACAGAAACCAGGATAAAGAGTGTAATGGAGAAGTTAACTAGGTAAACATCAGTCACTGATAAAAAATATTAACTACTTGTTTTTATTTTATTTCTTATTTATTTATTTTTATTTTTTAAGCTTAATACAAGGTTAATCAGGAAGTAACAGCAATTTAGGTTTAATAAATTAAAAAAAGTATATATTTTATTTAAAAACATGTCACTTTCAAAATCACCTCCACTATTAAGTTATTTTTCATAACTGCACACAAGCTCTAGAATTCTCTTCTTTTAGTCCACTGCCAACAGTCCCTTAAATCAAGATGTTTGGACCCAATTTGATGAAGCAAAGAATGAGAAAGAAATCTGTAACTTGTATAGGATTACTTGTCTGTCCTGCAGAATTTTGTTATTCACTTGATTCTTCAAATCATCTTTGATGAGGAAGGAAGTTTTGTCATGCACATTTTTTCATCAATTGTTGAACATTTCACATCACTTTCTCACATTTCTTTCCTTCATTACTGTATCACCATACACTTTAGTTGACAATGCATTTCTTCAAGTTTCAACTTCCAGAGCATTCAAAATTTTGAACCTGTCACCCCACAGTCAGCAGGAGTTAGTATCTCACAGAGTTTGTTTTGAATAATCACAGAATCCACAATAACAACTTGTTTCAACTGGCACTCACAACACTGAGAAAAGATATTGATGAAATTATTCAACCTTGGACAAAAGTCCAACAGCCATCTACATAGCAGGTATGTGCAAATAATCAATACTTCCTGGATTGCCTTCGTATTTAGCTTCTTAGAATTAACAACTTAATGGTACAGTAGAAAAATATACCTTGATGAAATTTGTTTTGGAATAAGGGAGAGATAAACCCTTTTAGAACCATTAAACTATGGTATAAGAATGCCTAGACTTTTGTTTTGTATCAAAATTGCTGGAATTGTAGTGGGTATCTCTTAATAAGTTAACATTTGAAATATTTCTTTTTAATGTTTTGCTATATTTTATTTCAAAACAAAGCATCTATTTTCTTTTTCTTTACATTCATTTAGTTCTTTTTTGGCCTGTATTGTGATTATGTATAGTCTCCAAATAAGGTCAAAGGTTTGCAAACTTGATTGTGCTGACATCTCTTTGCTGTCCTGCTGCACCAAACTTTGTACAACAGGTTCCAGGCTGCAAACTGGGAAGCAGGCAATAATTTACAAAATTCTTATTATGGCTACTTAATGTAGATTATATTATTGACTTTTAAATTATCTCATGCATATAAATATGTGTAAACAACCTTGAAAAAATTAAATTATAATAAGAGATAATATTATTAATTCTTGTTTTTTGGCATTTTTAATTGTATTTAATTTATGAATTAAAATATTAAATTGAATTTAAACATTTTGTCATATAGACAGTATATCTTGCCTCTTGTAAAAACTGAAACACAATATAATGTGAATGCATGCATATTTCATATTATAGAAAAGCTACAAATGACTAGAATAAAATATGAAGTTCTGAACAAGTCCAAAACAATCGTGTTTTTACAACCAGTGGTTCTAACGTCTTAGTATAGTTATATAGTATATATAGTTATATAAATATTTATTTTTAAACACAGACTTGCAATTATAATTAAGTTAGCTTATAATACTAATAAATAAGTTGATGGAATAAATTGAGTTACTTTCTTTTTAATGTCAGTTTGTTGTTATGTTTTCACAATTTGATAAACCATATATATGTAATTTTGACAAAATAATGCCAGCTGGAAGACCTAATGCAAATGATAAAAGACGTATCCAAATCTCCCATTTCAAGAAGAAAGCATTACATTTTTGAAGCAGTTCGTTAACAGATAAAAAACATATAAAACTCACTATGACCATAACTTCCTCCAGGTTGAGGCAACTAAGATTTCCAGACAATAATAAATATCAACATGAGTAGTTAGGGGTGGTACATACGTCACTCCAAAAGTTTTGAGAATGAATGCAATAATACTTAAAAAAATATAGATCTGATTACTGCATTCTAAATGGCTCATCATTTCAAACCACTTTTCAAATGCCTAATGCCATTCTTCTTTGGAGAGGCTGCAAATGTATAGTTAATTAGAAGTGATTGCAGTTTCAGGTGATTCAGACCATTGACCTCAAATTTTTTATTTTATTTTTGGGAATAGAAAAAAGCCACATTGGACCAGATTTGAACTTTTGGAAGGATGGGATAACATTTGGCTGCTGAGTCTGCAGAAATTAGATACTTCTAGAACAGTGGGGCAGAGCTGTTGTGTTTGAACAAAATTCCACACAGACCATTTTACATTCTTTGTATCCTTTGTTCACAGTTCATTAAAGAGTTGTGGAAAATTTTTGTGGTGTACCATCTGGCATTGAACTTTTTTCTCAAGCAGAGTTGTCATAACATGGTCACTAGCTAAGAACAAATCTTGCCAACACTTCTTACTCAACTTGCTTTTGTTGCGGATCCTCTCCGGGAAGACCCAAACAATTGTCTGTAACTAGCTTATGGACCATATTGATATATCCATCTTTTGACACCTTTTAAATATGTTTTGGATAGTTTTTCTATAACTTCTTGGCACCATTCCATTGCATTGCTCATTTGTGAGGAGTAGGGGATCCAACGACTGGATAACTTCTTGAAGTTTTACTACTGTCAATCCAATATTCAGGGCTTCTTGAATAACATGTGCAACAATGACTTATGCAACGTGGACTCTGCTTTCATCACATTTTGTTGCCCTCCGTAGTGTAATGGTTACCATGCTAACTTCATATACCCAAGGTCACGGGTTCAAACCTGGCGGAGGACGATGGGTTTTTTCGGGCGTAAAAATCCTTAGCATGGTTTCCTTCGGAAGGGAAATAAAGCCATTGGTTCCATGTCGTAGATTTACGGCACGTAAAAGAACCTCAAGCTTGATAGAGAGGCCTCTGAGCAAAATTAAGCAGTCTTTCATGCCCAATTTACAATGGGACACTGATTTTCATCCATTGCTGTTTTAGCCAGCCATCCTGTGGAGTGCAAAGGGCAAAATTCCCAAATGCTCAATGCAGTCTTTCAAGGCATTCTCTCTCCCCTAAAGTGACTAAAAATTATACAGAATCATTACTGGGAAATACTCTAGCATGAGATCCATTCTAGTATATGACATAGCAACACCTGCATGTGTAAACATAAAAGGCTTGCACATGATACTATCAGCTGAACCGCAATCTAAAGCTATATAGTTTTCATTGAATGAATTTGTCCTCATGTAAACAAAGCACAAATGTACCCTTCCGCTTTCTTGCTCTGATTGGAGGGGTAACATAATTATTTTCATAACCACGTGGTGTCAAGGGAGATAACTATGTGCACCTTGGAACTGTCATCGCTTTCCTTATGTGTTAACCTCTTTGCAGGATAGTTTATAAATATGCTACTGATTAGATAACAATTGCATACAGTACTCCAAACTAAAAATATAAATAAGAAATATAAAAATTACTATACGAAAAACATACCTAATCTGAATCTGAAAGAGGTTGTATTCCATCAGAGTTCTACTCCTCCACTCTCCCTTCATCTTCCACTTGCATTTTACTGTTAATGATGGTATCCACCCATACTTGGGAAATTGTGTGACCTTCATTTGCCCAGTTTTCATCAAGAAAAGTTTTCAGCTTCTGCCCTTCCTGTCGGTAGGCAGGAATTTAACAATACATCCTCACAGTCAACAAAGTTATTCTTACCATTTCCTTTCCAGAATTTGAAACCGATGTCAAGTAACCGCTTAAAAAAAATGTTTGTTTGAACGTAGGAAGGTCAGAGTCACCATTTACAAACAAAAATAGTTTCTTATTTGTTTGTGGCTCATTAATATAGAAGAAATGATGATCTTTTTGATGCACTGCACTCCTAAGAAATTCGTTGCACTGAATTTCTGGCACTGGCTTTTTACGTTTCCTTGATTTTCCAGGAGTGGTTAACTTGCATGTTTGTAACTTTTCACTGTGCACAGAATTTATACTTAATGTACACACACCTGTAAACTCCAGTCACAATAACAACACCCTTGATGGTCAACGTGGGATATTTCTCACATAGTGCATGAAAAAATTCAAAATTATAACTTTCTCACCACTCATTTAAAGATTACCTCTGCAATGTTTTACAAACTGCATTTTTTTGGTCATAATGGTTATAACAGTCTCAGCTTCCCGCCTCCAAAGTGCACCAGCAGAAGGCAGTTTATGCATGCTGTTTTTTCATTTCCTAATTAAGTGCAGTTTGATTGCTTACTTTAGATTCATTTTGCTGTAGCTCTACATAATAACATATTAAACTTAGCATTGTTAAGTAACACAGAGAAGATCCAGTAGTTTTTTATAGTACTCAGCAAACTGCTTTGTGACCACTGTATCTTATATATGACATCAGCCAATGAATATACACTTGATTCACTTTTGTGCACATGTCTCTGTTTACATGAGTACCTAATCTTTCAGTGAAAACTGATTTAGGTAGACCTGCTTTGACTCCACAACTCATTATTGCCCATTCTCAAAACTTTCAGTGACAGATCCTGTTCTAATGTTTATAAAGTTACAAATGTTGAACATTCTGCCAAAGTTATGCAACAATTCAACTGCACCACATTGTTTCTTGTCAAATGTCAGAAGGTTTGAATTAATATTTGTTGTTAAATTAAGTCTATTTTTGTGTGTTCTTTCTAGGGATGCATCATAGGAGGACAACTTGCCTAACCAACCAGGTTAACTCAGGACCTCCCTCGTGCAGTTTGTGTTTCATTTAATGTGTATAGTAAAGAGGTTCCTTTATATATATTTACATGAGTGAAGGTACCTTTACTTGGAAAATGATGTTATTTTTGTTAATTGTACTTTGTTACTCGTCATGGAAAGCTAAAAGAATATGAATACCAAGTGAAAATTTGTTAAAGAGTGCTGAAAATGGAACAGTTCTGTTATGTGTTTATTCATTCACAGATTTTTATACCTAGGTAAATTACAGCATTTACTCTCTTGGAATTATCATTTATATCTCATGTTTTAGTGAGCAACATGCAGAAATTTGGAAAGAGCATAAAAGCTTGCAAACACTAATTTGTTTTTTTCAATGTACCTAATGTTAGGCAGCACACTAAATAAGAACATCTGCATTTGTGATGACATAGTATGGTCAAGAGGCAGAACCTGAAGGTCTTCAGGGTGCTATGCCATTAATTGGGTGATGCAATCTTTCCTGTCACATAAGATGTAAATAAATATCAAATGCGCCATAAAAACCAAGAAATAAACTTGTTTCAGAAAGAGTTTTGAGTCTCAAACCAGATTCCAGTCATGTAAGAAAACTTTAATAAAGCTGTCTAGATTACTCAGCATACTGTTTTATCATTACTTCACAAAATTCCTTTACAGTTATAATTAACATCAGGAAGCAAGTTGTAAAAAATATAAGTGTAATAAAAGTGTACATTTTGTGTAAAAAGCTGAGGGTAATTGTTTCTAAAAAGTAGCCATTCATATGCACCAGCCAGTTACAAATAGATGAGTATCAGCCATACCATTGTTATAAAGAATAAGAAGAATGCTCCACTATGATTCATTTCATCCATAATTTCTGAATATTTATGGAGTATTTTAATATTGCTTTCAACTCACAAATATATTTTGCATTGGAATAAAAACATAGATTACACCCAAACTTCACTCTTGAAATAAAGTAACTTACTTCGGACATGTTTCGGTGGCTGTTGCCACAGTTTTCAACAGAGATTCACTGATGAACTTGTGGTAGCGCCTGTAGAAGTCATTGTGGAGATGAATTTTGAGATGAGTCCATTGACATACCACAAACAAATGGACTCATCTCAAAATCCATCTATCCAGAAGAGAGACCTCTACAGGCTGCTACCACAAGTTCATCAGTGGAATCTCTATTGAAAATGATGGCAACAGCCACCGAAACATTTCCGAAGTAAGTTACTTTATTTCAAGAGTGAAGTTTGAATGTATTCTATGTTTTTACTCCTATTTGATTAGTTACTTTACTGTGCCTTCCCATTAACGTTTTAATTAATATTTTGCATTATTTATTACAAAATCTATTAATTCCAAACTTTTAGGGAATTCTTATAAATATTATAGGAAAATAAAGAAAGAAAAATAAACAAATTAATTGTTAGGTTCTGAACACATTTTGTATACAGCTTCAAAAATAGATGGATAAAATGATAATAAACTTGTATGTTAGATACAGATATGAAAACTTTCAACCAGCAAATTATTCCCAAAAGCCTCTGATTTTTAGGCAGAGGTTACATGTGCCTCAATTCCCCATTTTTCCTGTGTGCTGATGAATGCTTTTACTTACAATAGAGACAGGATTTTTTTTCTATATAGTCTGATGTCATATAACAGTTATTTTCATCAAATTAGATGCTAATAAAGAAAAGGAATGATGCAAAATATATTTTGGCACAAAAATATTTTTACATAAAAGCAAAAGAAAATAATAAATGCTCTATGCAGACTTTAGAATAAACATAAAATAATTTTTAAAATATAAACTGGTTGTTTAAATATTCCTTTATTTGTTAATCCTTGTTATGAAAGCTTGGGTGGAATTTGATATTGGATACTGCCTTGACAAATAAAACAAGGTCAAAAATTGCATTTGCCAATATTTTATATAAAATTATTTCATACTGGACCCAGTTGATAGATTTTGCTCAGGTTGTATATAAACTTCTTGAACAAAACTTCCTTTGAGAGCATTATAATTGTGCAACTGATATGAAAAAGCTGAATCAGTTTTAAGTAAACCCTATACTAAAAGGGATGTATACAAGAATTTCACATTAATCTAAGATGATACAAGTCCTGGAAACCTATAATTTTACTTAAAAATGTTGAAGTTTTTGGAAAGATTGTTCAAAGTTTTTAATATTTCATGCAGTATTAGAATCCTTAAAGCTCTTGGCTAGACTATTCAGTTTGAGTTAAAATAGTGCAGAGGTGTAATAAACAACACCAAAGATATTTTCATTGTAGATAGATGGGGCTGCTAGTTTTCTTAGGCTTGTTTTGTATTTTTTATTTAGGTGGTTGTTAAAGCACCCATTAAGAATTTGTATATAGGTTAATCTTTAATATTTTTCTGGTTATATTGCTCAAGAATGCAAATATTTGTATTAATGAGTGTTGAAAAATAAGCTGCCAATTTTGTGACATCATTATCGCTAATGCCAATTTAATCATAACTTTGTGAAAACCTGGAGTTAAATTAGGGAAAAATAAGTTCAGATATACCCCTCATTTTGGAAAAACAATAAAATTACACTCTTGATTTTAAACTTTCCCTGCCCGAGGAGATGTAAGGATCATGTTTACCATGTGGAATTAGGATGCTATTTTTCACAGTCAAATATTTTAATAATCATTAAGTTGATATTAAAAAGCACAAGATTTGTTATAAAAAGATGGAATATGTGCATTAACACTCAGTTTAAACTTTTTTGAAGATCATTCAAATAATTTTGATAGTTATTTTGCTATTGGAAAGCTTTATTCTAAGTTAGGGACACAGGCTATTTTTAAAAAAAACATTTAAAATTTGTATGGAGGATGTTCAACTTCATCTCACACAATTTTAAATCCATTTCATTAATATGAACATCAGGGGATAATTTGCATCTTTATTGCAAACATGATGAAAGTTTTAATTACTTTCAGTCCAAAGGGGCTAAATGGAGAAGTAAAAATCTTTAAAATAAGTTTGTTTGAATGATGGTTTTAACCATACATGGTATTATGTCTGCTTTCCAATTTTGTTCAATATGTTATCAGCAAAACACAGAAGTTTAGGCATTATAAATCATTAAAATTTGTCCGTTCTTAGTCATCTTGTAGTTTCATGGGTAGCCTAGGTGTTGCTGTGTGCCTGTCCTTATTTAGGGCTTAACCACAGGAATATTTTTGGATAGTTGAATGTTTGGTGGTGTGATTTAAAGTTGAGCCTGTTAAGAAAGTAATGCTAAACTGTAGGCTCCTCATGGTTGCCTTTCCAGGAGCAAAATACCTTGCTGAGGTCTTTTTTAATTTTGGTCTTGGTCATTGGAATTAATATCATGTAGATTAAACATTTGCTTGCCAAGCTAGATTTTGTTATTTTCTTTATTCACATCTAATGTAATCTATGCAGTTAAACACATTCTATAAAGCTTAAAAGATTTTGTAAAATGTATTTAGTGTTTTTAATTTTATTTTAAACCAAATACTTAAAAGTTATAGGAAAAATGGATTTTATGTTTAGTTTATTCATATTCAGAAGTGAACTTCAGTTTACTCCTAGTCAATTCTTCATGACTAAACATTTCATGCATTTTAGGACACTATTGAAAAAAAGTGAAGAAGTAAAAAAAAAAAAAATTAAGTTAAAATAGTTATTATGATGCAGTGATATATGGGTTCATAATGTTAGTTATTACATGATAAACAATTTAATATGTTGCGTTCACTTATTTTTGCAGAAGCTTGTTTTTCTAACTATTGATGTTAATTGAGCCAGACATTCTTACAGTTTTATATGTTTCATTTATGTTGAAATGATAGATTTTCAAAAACCATTGCTATGTGATGGCTTTGAAATTTTCTTTGCATGACCAAGAGAAAAAAAAATGAGCAATCAATTACAACTTTAAAAAGGTTGAAGCATTTGAACATTTAAAGCAATATAAAGAATGATTAAAAACTGGACAATGTCACAGGAAATTTATCTGGCCTAAATTGTTTTTTGTATAATTAGATTTTGTTTACCTATTAAGCTTTACAAATTATACAGAAGACATTCAGAATGAAGAGGACTTCCTAGACAATTTTCAAGATATATATAATTTATTATGCAGAAATATCTTAAGCATACCAATTTTAATTTAAATTGCTAGTCATTTTAGAGAAATTTATATTTAATTGTGTTTTGTTATGCTCTTCACGGTACGATTCCACACACATGGATCTTTTGTAAAAATGCCTTTTCTGGATTTAGGGGACCTTAAAGCATGCATTGTTTTGAAATTTCAATATTAAATTTTTGGATGGAATACCATACTTACTCTAGGTAAATAGTAGAGAAAGTAAAAACTAATGCTTCATCAACCTACAGTAAGTGCCCAAAATTCTGACTTAGCAAATATGCAGTATATTTATACTTGCAGATAATGTTAAATAGCATCTTAACATATAAATAAACACTTTTAGGCAAGAAGGACTCTTAAGTTTGGTTTGATAAATTCTAATATTATTTTCATTGAGCTGTTCTCCCATTCTTATTGTAGTCATTCTCCTGGATGTATGGCTAAGGCAGTCCATTAATTATAAGGAACTTTATTTTATAAATATTTTTGTCAATCTAATTGGTGTCATAAGAAAATATTCTTATTTTTATATTAGAAAAAACCAGGCTTGAGGAAGCTGCCAATCTCCTGCCAGATTTCCCTGATATATCTCATTTTGATGAAGGAGCTTTATGTGTTGTTGGTGACCCTACTGGAAAGGGAATGAAAGTTGTACTTAAAAATAAAAGGATAGAAATTATCCAACAAAACTAAAAGAAGAAAATATATAATTCATCAACATGTAGGTTAAAAAAAATTGGCAGTTTTCCCAGAATTATTTTTTATCATTTCGGACGATGAATGAAATTGGTGAAATGATCCTCAAATGAGCTCAGGGTCCATGGAGCTTAAAGTTAGTCAACATTTGTACTCTCAGTTTAAGGGAAAACCCTGTTAAAACCTATCCAGATAACTCACCTTAATCAAGATTCCTCTTGAATGTGAGGCAGACACGCTACCTGTATACAAAGGCAGGTTGAAATTCTTTATTTGTCACTCTTAAAAATAAAAATAAAAAAAATAAATACATAAAAAAAAATAATAATAATAATAAATTTAGAGGGATACCTATTACTAACTTGTGAAAAAAATTAATTCATATTAACCTTAATGGTTTCCAAAATCTTCTTCATAAAAACATCCAGTTTATTTTCTTCATTTAAATTTTAACATCATAAATGCACAGTTTTTTCACAAACTAAGGAAACTTGATAACAAACCATGAATATTGGAACACATAATTATAAAATAGTGCAGTAAAAGCGCTCTTCATGCCTTCTAATGTGAAGAAACTAAATGCACCTGCTTAAATGTGAATGCATAATTAAGTGTTCATTGTTAAGCATCAATTTTTATGCTTGTTTTAAGAAGCAATGCTTGAGGACACAAGCTGGATTTGACATATATCTAAAAAGTATACCATGTCATTTGAACTTTTGTATTAACATTACACAGTTATTTATATCATAGTTATTCCATGAAAATTATTAACTAGAGGTGTCAGGATTAACGATGATGCAAAATTTGAAAACAGCGACATTGGAAAATAGAATAGATGCATGGAAGAAAAATATTTTAGGAGAGATATCAGGATTAAAAGTGATTAATAGTGGTATTATTATTAATTCTTGGTATGAAGGAAGAAATAAGACCACTAATAAGTGGTGTAAAATGGGGTTTTATTATATATACTTTTTTATGAGGAATAAACACGTAATCATTTTCTGCTTATAGTTAAATGATGGAAAAATAGCCAAATATGTAATGCCTGAATATGGCATATTGGTGAAAAATGGATTGCCCAAAGGAACCAAGGTTATAATGGTGTGGCTTCAATCCTAAGCATAAAAATATTTTTTGTAATAGCTAAATTCACTGAATATGTTTAAAGAATTTCAGGATTGTCCATTAATCACAATGTTTACTCTATATTTTTGACTAACAATGCAAAGCTTATTTTTCTTTAGTTTTCTCAGAACTAGGGATTATAAAGATCTGTAAGTTTGAAATGATTCAATTATGGCATTTTCTGGAGTAAAATAGAAGACCTTTTACATGCTGGCTTAATATTAATACAGTATAAAAGTAATTTTTAGATAAAACGCATATAAGCACATGTTTGGAAACTTAATAAAGATATATAATTCCAAAGAGAAATAAAAGAATGACATGAGATTATATTAGCACTAACAAAGTACTGAATCATATTCAAAGTAGAAGAAAGTAAATGGTGGAAGGGTCATAGACATTCAACTTTAAACCATAAATAGAACTTTTCCAAAGGGACAAAACATCCTAAACAAGTGTTTGTGTGAAATTCAATAATTTGTAATGCATTATATGATAGCACTGGTGCTCCAAGCCCAAGTGAAGTGCATATTGCCCTCCCTACCAAGGGTTTATGAGTATCATTCATTAGTTATGAAGTAACTTGTGTAAAATTCTAATAGTAGTTGATTTCTGTGCAAAAGTGTCCAATGCATAACAAGTGAAAATATTGTTTTGCATTAGTGTGTAACAAATGTAATGGCACACCTGAGAATTTAATAATTAATAAAGAAATAATTTCAAATAGAACATCATGATGTAAATGTTCAGGCTCACTGTTGATGAAAAGTTAACAAAATACAACCCAAAATAACAGGCTTTATTATTAATAATCAACAAACAGTATTTCTAATAGTGAATTAACTAACAAGGAATTGCAAGTAAAATATCATGTTTTTAATACAAAATATATGTTGTAAGTTGTTAGTAGATCAGTTTTTTAAAATTCACTGATTATACATATACCAAGTGGCATAGCTCAGGCAGTTTCATCTGTGACCCACATTTGGGAGGATGTGGTTTGGTTCCCAAAATGTTGCATAGGTTTCTTCCATTCTCCGAATATCTCATCCCTTCATCGTTACCATTTCATTCTTCCTTCATCCTATAGGTTTCTTTTAGTGTGGTTTGGCAGGGAAAAAGAATGCTCAAAAGCCTGTTTGCCAACATTGTCTGGTTGCCAGGACCCTATGAGGGACAGGGTCCCTAGTCTGCCTGTGCAACTGACAAGGTGCTTCATTCTGGAAACTGTAGGGACCCTATCATTGCCATCCTGTCACTCCTGGTTTTGGCCACTTGGTGTATCCTTTCACCTTATCCCTCCCTCTTGGGAGCTCCCACTTGTGGGCCATAGGTACAATAATCTCAAATTTGGTGTTGAGTCTTCTCTGACCATATCCTAACCTATTTATATTCTTATGTGCCTGCATAAATTGTGGAATCCAAAGACTCCATGTGCCAGTAGTATCTGTTGAGTGATTTCTGGATCCTGATTTAGCTGGTATTAAAAAATACTATCTTAATTTAAAATCCCTGCACACATTCATCATTTTAAGATCAGTATTTGCTTCATATTTATGAAATGTTCCTATAACTTTCTCATGTATGCATTAGACAAAACCTATAGACTTTCTACTAAAACATTTAACCTCAAACTCTAGGTGCCTCTCCAGCTCTGCATCTTGTTAAAGCACATACATTTTTATAAATTCCTTTTTCCTTTTTGTCACCACCTCTCTTACACTGTTGATCACGTGCACTGTTTATGGTAGCATTTCCGCCTGCTTATTTCTGATGTTACTTTTCACACAGTCAATTATTTTTCCACTGGTGAATGAACTAAGTGAAAACTGCACCACATCTACATGTATCATGGATTAAATCATGAATGAATGATATGAATGACAAGCCATTGTTACATGTAGTACACCATGAAAGTTATGTTGCTGCAGAAATTCCACTGGCATTGTGTGAAATGTGTTGACTTTACAAAAAGTATGAAGAAAAAATCAATACAATTTCTTTTGATCTCTCCATAGCCTTAAGTGGACTGAAATGTACCTTAGAGTGATGTGATAAATGTCCCATACAAACAGCTTTTATGATAAATCTAATGCTTAAAGAAACAAACATTGGTAAAATATTTAATTTAACTTATAATCCGTACTGACATCTATACCACTTCCAGTTTGTATCAGATGTGAAGCACTAATGGGAAAATGTTACATAAAAATCTAAATATAAACTTTATCACATTCAATACCCAAGTAAATAAGTTAATCTGAAATGTGTTTTCCCAAATTAAATTATATTACAGTACTCTGTCTGTCCTATAAGTTGTCATATTAAACAAAGGGAAGAAATATACACACATGTATAAATATTATGGTTGTGTAGATTTGCAAATAAAATATGAATAAAGCAGCACATAACAATGGTGAAGAATAGCCTTTAACTGCTGTGCCTTACACTGTCACCTGCTGCAAGTTTGTTTAGAAAGACAGCAGTGAGTATAAGTTACTCCCATTGTTGTTGCTCAGCTAACAGTGGCTAATAATAAAATGCTATCAGTGCTTCTACATCAATTTTGGGCTTAGGTTTCCTCCTTAATGCAAGATATTTTTCTTTATTCATTTAAGTCATTTTCAGAAAATTGTGCCACCCTCAGCAGTTGTTCCAACAAATTGAATTTCAAAGTTAAAGAATTTTCCAATAATCTGAAACATCAACAATCATAAGTAATAAAACTGTTAGAATCAGCTGAAAATTCAGTACCATAGCTGGGATTTGAACAAGGTTTTCCTGCTCTCAATGTTTATGTCCCAGTTAGAACCAGCTGAATTTTTCAATTGGTTCTAACAAAAAATAAAATCCTTTAATAATATAAGATAATAAAACTTAATATCCTCTTAAGACTTCTTTTGGAACTTTATAAACCAAAAGTGTACACAAAATAATAAAAGTGGAACATTTTAGCTCATAAAAATATCTTCTAAGCGCCTGAAATATGTTTCTTCAACATCATCTCACAAAAAAGAAAAAAAAAATTGTAAAACAGTGTGCATATAAAGTTATCAGCATGTTTACAAACATGCAAAGAAATTAAAAACATCCTACACCCAGTTACACATTGCAGATGCTGCTTAAGTGTAATTGTATTTATATAAAACAATAAATATTTTTAAAATTTGCTATCCATGTTAAACTTAGTATGCAAGATTCAGGTTTAAAAAATCAAAGCAGGACATATTTTCAGACCTTCACTCCATTAATTGCCTAGTCATAAATAACTGAAAACCTTCTATGAGTTCATGAACAAAACTGCACATTTTCATACTTATGTATGAAACAAACACTTTTAGGCATTGTGAGGTAAATTAATCCCATATATCCATCAGAGTTAAAATATCAGATTTTAGGTTTTATTCTCACATAGTCATAATGATTTGCATTGATATTATTTGCAAGTAGATATCCGGAAAAAAGAAATTCCAAAATATTAATGATCCATTTTATATGACTTCCATTCTGCACTGTTGTTTGCTTCAATAAATGAACCAACAAAATTACATTGGAAGTTCTTTCAAATACCTGGAAAGAGGCAGACAAGTCTAAAATTTACATTTGTGAAGCAAACAAGAATGCAAAAATTGACATGTTTAAAACTATTTTCATGTGTAATTAAAATTTTGAGTGAAGAAAAGGTATAACATTGACTTTGTAATGTTACCTTAGACAAATGATTTGGCTGCTTATGTTGTTTTGTTTAGGATCAATAAAGGAAAAGAAAGAGATAGTAAATAATGCAACTCCAGCAGTCAATTATCATTAGCATTACAGCTAATGCTAAATAACTTGAGCAATATTGTTGCTTGGTATAACATAGTAGAGTTGGTGCTTTTGATGTCTGACTCAAAATAACTTAAGCAGTATTCATATTAATGTTTAATACTAGGTTTAAAGGGCTGACACAGAAACAGTTTTAAAAAGTTAGAGACATAAAAACAGAAAACTTACTCTTCTCAAGGACAATATTTCTGCAATTCCTACATTCATTGAAGACAAACTAACCATGTTAAACATTCTCTAATGCAACAAAATTTCTTTTTCCATTAAACGCCACACAAATTAATTTTATTCAATTGGATTTGAGTGTTATATTACTGAATTTTAAAAGATATCAGCCTGAATAGCAAGGAATAAATAAACAAAGTAATATCAAAGATATCTGTTTTTATGTTTAAGTCCTACTCATATAACAGCTATAACTATATATGCCAAAAAATTTACTCCACTTGGTTCCTTTATTTTTGGCATTTCCCCCATCTCTCTCCATTAATGTAGTGCATCTTTAAAAGTTGTCCAAAAACAAAATAAGTTTTAATAACCATGATTCCCTCATTCACATGCAATGCAAGTTCTGATTCAGCTCATTTTGACATTTACAAATATAGCACATGACACTGCTTTATACCAACAGATATAAAAGTTCATTTAAGTATGAAAATTTAATTTATTAGCATGAAAACAAAATTACCACATTAATTTTCTTTCCCTTAATTTTTCTTCTAATGCTGACGGAATGCATCTATGAAATTTTAAAAATCCATAGAAGTAAAATATCCTATACAAATTTATGCCAGTTGTTACATACAATAATCATAGTTTTAGTGTGTTTCAAAATTGTAGCTTACATGGCTATTTAAAAATTAATGTGTTGAATTCATTGTTCTAATGAAAATGCTCCACTAGATGCATTTTTAAAAATATTTGCATCAAATGTAGGCTTTACAGTAAATAAATTAAAAAAAATATTTATTATATCACATTGTTTTATTCCAACCCCTAATTATTGTATAAAATTATTATTTTTTGTAGTCTTCAAAATTTCCAATTTTTCAAGTATTAATAATTTGGAGCATTGTTTTAGAAAAAGGTATGTGGTCATTTCCTACATGACTTTTGTGAGGAATACAATGTTGAAACAAATTTAGGAAAAAATTGCATCTTGTGGAGTATTTTGAATATGAAAAAATATTGAAAAATGTTTGCAAGAAAACAAGGTTTAAAGTTTGATTATCTTTAAATAAACATGTGTCTGCCCATTTATAGGTACAGTTAATTAGTAGTTGAAATGCATCAAGTTGAAAAAATATACTTTCTTAAAGTTTAGAACTTATATTATTTTATAATAAAACATTTTAATTCACAGATACATTATCCAATAGGAGAACAGAAAGGTCAATTCCTGGCTTATAATAAGCAAAAGATAAAATATACAAACACATCACTGAAAAAATATTACGTCTGAAAAGCAGAAAATGTATATTTTAGCTTATATTCACATGCTAATCCATAATAAAGTTTTCATAGAAATGTACTGAACAGATTTTTCACAAATACATTACTTTAACATGAATATTTTATGATGGATTTTTTATGAGCCTCACGGTTATTTACACTCACCTGTGCTTTTCAAATGTTGGGAAACATTGAAACATTTCCAGGGACATTTGTCCTCATCTTCAGAGCTGTTTGACAGAAGCTTGCTTCCTTCTTTCTTGCCTCCTCTTCCACCTCTTCCTGCTGTAACCAATCCTGTTAGGGTGTTAGGGGTGCAATTTATTTTACTGTAGCTGAAGAGGAGGAAGAGAGAACTTCAGTTACCAGCCACTGAAGATGAGGATAAATCTCCATGTAAACATTTCAATATTTTCCAACATTTAAAAAGTGAAGGTGAGTGTAAATAAGTTGTCTCATCTAAAGTCCATCATGAAAAATGTTAATAGTGCTTCTGTTTTTAAACTTTAATGAACACTTCAGTTAAGTTGTAATATTGCCCCTTATATTTTTATAATGGTTTCCCTACTTCAGTTGATAAGAAGACATGTATAGTAAAAAAATAATGAGTTGATCCTGATGAAAATGCCTGTTAAGGGAAAAAAAAAATGTAAAACATTGCAGAAAGGGAATAATTTCTGCTTCATATTGCAAACTATGCTGTTTGCTGCAGTGAAGTGAAACAGTTGGTAAACACTTATTTAAGCAAGAGTAAGTTTTCAATGCAACTGGCTCAATATGAATTTCTGAGTAAAAATACAAATTTTTCCAAAGATGTCTCGGAAATTATTTATCTAAAATAGAATGCTCGGTTTGATAAACCTGTGAAATAATGTTTGCTTGGTCTGGACTTTAACTACCCCTTTTTTGTGTTTGTGTAACTCTTTATGTATTTATCTCACAAAGACGCTGATTACCATGCAGCATAAGAGTAAGCATAACTTTTTAAGAACTGCCTACATCTGTGGAAAATACAGAACTATGAATTTATTTTTAATTGAAGCAATTTTATACTTAAGTTAGTATCCCACAAAAGAAGAATATCCCTGAAAGATGATGAACCATGAGTGACATTGTTAGTTTTACCTTCTATGAATATACCTATATAAATATTGAGTTTTCCTTATCTCACCTCCAACTGAACGTATATGTATATATGTATATGTAGCTGTGGATACTTTATAGGGAAGACTTGTCCATATTTTTTCTTGATTACAAGAATGTATTTTTTTAGATATATATGTACATATATATATAGAGAGATATTCAATATATACTTGTTTTGGTAGACTTGGATTGAATGTGTTACATCTTTAAGTACTTTTTTTGACAAAAGACGCTTCATTTTTGTTAATGTTTATTTTGAGTTATGACTTCCATTGTGTTGAACTGGTGAAGCACTGATGGCCTTATAAGTGCTCTTTCCAAGAATTAGCAGAGAAATTTGGAAAAAAAAACACAAATTATATTGGTTCTTTTTAATCTTTACTGCTGAAGTGTATATATTAATGATGAACATTGAAATTCTTTTTTATTATTGCAATATATTGAATATACAATTCCTTCAACTATTCAAAGTAACCTTATTTATTTGTCAATAACATATGGAAAGTACAAATAAGATCCCTGAAAGATATAATTTTTATTTTGTCATAACGGAGGTTTGTAATTCTACATAATGGGAAAAACATTTAAGAAATAAGTTGGAAATGTTTAAACTAATTGTAAAAAGTTTTGGACTGCATTTCTTAGAACTTAACCCTGTAACATTGCAGTAATATGTTAAATTATTTAGAAATTTTGTGAATAGGATTTTAAGGATAGTGTATCAAATTTATCTGAAAGAGTCCCAAATATAAGTGTAATTTGTTTCTCAAATTTTATTTTTTGTTGCTCATTGTTTTAGGAGATTCTCTGTAGTAGTAGTAGTAGTAGTACTACTGCACTGCTGTCTTCACAGCAGCATCCTTTATTTTCATCAGTTGCTAAATTTAGAAGGCTTCAATTCTGCAGATTTCATTAAATGCAGTCCAACTGAAAATTTTGGGAGTATTGTGAGTAATAACTTCAAAACTTATAAAACAAATTGACTTTGAATCTGCTGTATAAAGAGGTTGTTTAGCAAATTGTGACGTACGTGGCTTGTATTCGAGCTTACAGTGACTGAACCACTTTCCAGTATTACTGTATGCATGATGTGATAATGCCACATTTTCTGCTCCTCTCAGAAAGTGCCAATGTTAGTATGAATGTGTATGTGTGGAGATTGTTAATATTGACACCTGTAAATAAATGTAGTAACAAGCTATCATAATAAATAATTAGTACTCTAAAAACAGATGTAAGAAAAATAGAAGTTTTAATCTTATTTCAGAAATACATTTTGAGTAAATATTGTGGGTTGAGTCTTAGTGGTGTTTGTTTTATATATGTACATTTACTGAAAAGGATTAATGCAATTGCTGTGATAAAAGTGCAAATTAAAACAGATGGATTTAAACTAATGATTTTTCCCTCTTTCTTTTCTTTTTCTTTCTCTCTGTATATATATATATCTCTCTCTCTCTCTCACATATCCCCAGAACTAACAAAGAGTTTAGTAAACATATTTAAAGAGAGAATTTAAGAAATGAACCCCAAAATTGTAGCTTTTATGCTAGACAGTGGGATTTGGGAAAAGTAAGGAAGATAAGTTTCATTAAGACAAACGCTTTAATATTAAATGTTAAAACATTGTAAACTAATTATTGTTGAATTTTAATTGTTTACATTTTCTCTTTAGGAGATATTCAGGTAATATAGTACTTGTAGCATATTTCATGATTGTGGATTTTAACCTTGTACACTGGTACAATGAATGAAGCTATGTAATGCAGCAAACAAGATCTGGTTGTACAGACATATAAATATAATAAAAGTAATAAATAACTTAAATGTTGCTGGTTTCTATATTCCTTACCCAACCTAGATCACAGAAAACAACAAATCTGATGTGTTCCATTTTGTTGTAATATTATTCTTTTATTTACATCATGCTAATCAAGAAGTTCATTATAAGTAGAAGGGAAATAAGGTAATATATTAGATTAAAACAAATCAAATATTTTAAAAAGATGTCACTATGCAATTGTCTTTGAAATGTGGTTCTCTTTCCATGGCCAGGAGTAAACCAAAAGGGAAATGAAATGGATGAGACTTGCTGTAAGATAATTTTAAGTATTTTAAAACTGAAACCAATAATGGGAATATCTCGGAAATGGTTAGCTCTACAAAAAAGGTGCATATGATATAAATTGTGTGTTTTAACGAGACCTACATTTTTGTATTTTAAACTTTTGTCTAACTCTTAGGTTCACAGTTATGCAAAAGTAATTCAGAATGAAGAGACTTAAAGAGTTATTCAAAAGAAATTTAGGACATATATTTTTATTTGCCATGTAAATATCTTTAATGCAGCATTTTAATCAGAATCATTTATGAAAATCAAACATTTCGAAAAATGTGCCATATATAGGATAGTTTGGGATGGGGGTGCTTTCCTGTAAATCTTCGTGATGATAGGTTTAAAGGCATGAACCATTAGGTCGTTAGTGCCTTATGAAACAAAATGTGGCAAAAGCCAGATATAAATATCAACATAAAAATAAATCATAAATATAAATAATAGCAAAAGTTAAAAATAAAATTCAATGTACATAAAACTAATCATGGCAAAAGCCAGAGATAGGTGAATTTAGGAAACTATTTCAAAAACTGATACAAAAAAGGAATAAAAGTAATTAAATCTTCAGTTGAAAGGTTACTTTGATAAAAATTTAAAAACCTTATCTACCACTTGGTTATTTATTGTCTCTCAGGACCTCTGCAAGACTTGCTGGCAGTTTCAGAGATTCCTAAGGAGCACAGACTATCAGCACATGATGGACCAACAAATCTACTCTATTTAGCAGACAGATAGGAGGAGATTCCCTCTTAAGAAGCTGTAAAATTGTTATGGCCAATATGCAATTGAGCCAATATCACTTCCTCATGTTGAGATACCCAGAAGAGAGGAATTTACCCAGTTTATTCTAAGGTGCTTCACTACTCTAAACTTGTTCCCATGTAGAGCTGGCCATGCTTCATGCCAGCACGAAAGCATTGCTCTCTTCACAACTAGCTTAAAGTCTTCCAATGTTACACAAGAAATTGCAGCACTGAGTTCTGTGTTTGCCATTTTTGCTGCCAAATCCACCCTTTTATTGCCAGACAAGCTAATATGACCGGGAATCCCTGCACTCTCCACAATAATACTGGAATGAGAGCACTCAATAATAAGGCAGTCCCCCAAATTTTGATGGCGAACATACAGAATTGGTTTGGTTTATTGCATACAGCTCTGCACTATAAATGGGTGTGTAACTATGAAAATCAAATGTATACCATTTGGTTTGGTACACTTCCACCGGCATTTAATTCAATCATTGTAATTTGACAAACATTCTAAAAAACATGTGCGAATATTAGACACAGACATTGTAGACCGACTTCTAATATGGCATCATCCCAAGCTCTATGTGAGATGTTGAACATAACCACCAAGGTGGGTGCACTCTCTCCCCCTTAGGAAACATGGTGGGCATTTCAATATCATGCTTCTAAAGAAGCTCTCGGAAACAAAAATCTGCAGGCCTTGGACTAAGATGTTTCTATAACATTCGTCCAGCCCAGTGTGGTAAAATGCAGTGGACGTTGGATACAAAGGCATACACTTCAGCCCACAGCTATAATTTGTTAACAGGATGGTGTCCTGCTGGTTCAGTGCAAAGGCTCACTACTGGGCTGGTTGGAAAAGCCCCAACAGCCACATACATGGAGCCCTGATTATGGATAGTGTTTAATCTTCTCAGTGCAGATGGTCATGTTGAAGAGAAAACAATCCGAAATTAACTTGGATTGGCTCAGAGCACAATAAAATGTGTGTATGATCTGCTCCCCAAGATTTAACTCATACAGGGTATATATAAATGAAGTGCCAGTTACAGTAGGTTCACCAAAAATGAAAGGCCCATAAACTTTTCGCCGGGATACGGCACAAAAAACAGTCACTTTGGGGAGGAATCTCGTTGCATTTGTACCATCTCGTGAGGATTTTCTGAGCCCCAGATGCGCACATTATGAGTGTTAACATGTCCACTAAGGTGAAAGGTCGATTCATCAATGAAGACAACATGATCCACAAAATCGTCATGAAACAACATGTCGTTTGCGAATTTGGCACGTAATCCGTGGTCTGTCGGCTTTAGAGCCTGTAATAACTGTAAACGGTAAGGACGTAGCTGTAAGCGTATTCTTACAACTTTCCAAACAGTCGACACAGGAACTTGTAATTCACGACTAGCTTTCCGGACTGATTTCTTTGGGCTACGAGTGAACGACTCTCTCACTCGCTCAACAGTCTCTTCATTTACTCCTGGTTGTCCCGTACTCTTCCCTTTACAAAGGCAGCCGGTATCTTCAAACTAATTATACCATCTACGAATGTTTTTATCACTAGGAGGATCACAACCGAACTTACTATGGAATGCACGTTGCACAGTAACTACAGATTTGGTCTTTGCAAACTGCAAAACACAAAAAGCTTTCTGTTTACTAGTCGCCATCTTTGCTACTACCGCTGTCTAGCGGATTGCAGCGGAAACATTGCACGCACATGCGCACTTGTGCCAACAAACAAAACTGCTTGAGTTGCTTTTTCATTTGACATATAATTTATAACTGTAAGTTGAATGTAATAAATATTATAAAGAGTTAAAAACCTGATATTCATTTATGTACACCCTGTAGCATCCGTAAAATATTCAGAGAATGGCCCCATTATGCTTTCAGCTTTGCTATATATGGTGACTAACAAGTTTTCTATTAAATATCAATCCAGGGAATCTCATCTCATCTGCAAAAAGTAGTAAATCTGGACCAAATCAAAGCAATGGTGGTAATCACCTCCTACTGCAGTGACTTCTCAGTTGAGAAACAAAAACTGTGTTAGAGCTTCAATCTGAGTTTGCCTAAACACTATTGCAGATGGCATCCCAAAATTGACATGTACTGAGAAGTAAAATAGAAGTGAACTTGTCTACAAATAAGCAGGATAGAGTTATTTGCTATAGTAAACAGCGTGACGCTATGCACTGATCCCTGAGGCACTCTGTTCTCTTGAACAAAAAGATTTGAAAACACCTGCCAATCCTTTATCAGAAAATGTGGTCCATCATAAACTCCTGAATGAATAACACTAGGCATCCATGTATATTCCAGTTGTCTAGGAAACAATATCCTTCATAAGCCTCTCAAGGTCAAAAATATCCCAAAAGTTAGACAATTCTTCATGAATCCATTCATGATATGTGCCAATTTCAGACAAGGTGGTCAGCTGCTGAATGATGTCAACAACTGCACATAGCCTGAGTTTTGAGCCACAATACTAGGCATTCTATCATTTTGCAAATGCAACTGGTGAGAGAAATAGAATGGTAGCTGGACAGAAGTTTGGTATTTAAGCAACTTTTTGTTTTTCAGCTATGTTGTCCACATGACTGTAGCACTTGTAGTTAAGCTTTAAGCCAATTTAATATGCCTACTTGGTATATGATATCAAGATAAAAATAAATAAAATCATCTGTCCCAAATTGTAAACATATTTAAACATCCATTCACAATAATGTCTCCTAATATTCACTAATAATCACTTTCTTAGAGTTGGGGAAAATTCAGATAAAAACTTAACCACTTAACAGTATCTACCAGCTTTTTAACCTGTGCCTGCACTAATGTAAATAAAAAGGTATACTAATAAACATAAGTGCTCTCTACTTATGTAAATAAAAGGAGTAAATAAATCAGAATAAGTAAACAAAATAAAACAAATGCTGCAACAGTAAAATATAACTAAAGCAAAATATAACCTGGCATTCCCTTTTTATAAGGCATTGCGAAAACTGTTTAAATTCAGGAAAAGCATGAAGAGATTTCATGTATGCTGTGGTCAGCATTGTAATAAAGTGTTCATTGAATTATTCTACTAGGTTGAAAATAGCTTTTGATCATGAAAATTCAAAACTTGGTCGTACAACCCATTACACTGCCAAGTCCGTAGGAATGCTCTGGAAGGTCCCGCTGACAGCACATGTTAGTTTGTTAAAGTTGATTTTATATATATATATATATACACAAGGTGATTCACCTGTCCATTATTCTTTGATTTTATGCAAAGAAAATTAGGTTTAATCCCCATAATTCAACAAACTTCTCAATATCCACTAGATAAAGTGTTTCCGACATGAAACTTAGTGATGAAACTTTTTCATATAGCACAGCAGCTGTTCAAAATGATGACCTTCATTGATTCAGAGTTGTGCGCGATGTTGCAATGACAACCTGGGAAGTAGTAACATCTGGGATGTGATGGACTTGCAGACCTCCCTGATTAGTTGCTGAAGATGATTAAGGTTATGCGGCCATTGGCAATACAGTGTTTTAAATGACCCCATAGGAAGTAATCAAGTGGCATAAGATCAGGAGATCTGGCAGGCCGCGAGGCAGGTCCTCGCCTTACTATCCATCTTTGAGGATGTGTGCCAGAAGATAATTCACGACAATCCTGGACTGGTACGGTAGAGCACCATCATGCTGAAACCACATTTATAATCTTTCATTTAATGGTACATGATCCAGCAATGGAGAGAGATCATTTTCAAAGAAGTGAAGTTAGCGTGCTCCTGTAAGGTGGCCCAATTAGATGATCACCCAAAATGCCACACCATACATTAATTCCCCACTAGTCTTGAAATTCTGCCTGTCTTACCCATTGAGGGTTATCGACACTTCAGTAGTGCATGTTGTGGCAATTCACAATGCCATTGTGAAACCACGATTCATCTGAAAACAGAACTTTGGATAAACTGTGTAAAACTGTGTAATACCCACTGGCAGCAATTTACTTGAGCTTCAAAGTCACAACCATGGAGTTTGTGGTGTAGCTGCAAGCACTAAGGGTGAAATGTATTGTTATGCAGTATTCGCATAACTGATGGTCTACTGATGTTTGTGCCTTGTGCTAGTGCCCGCGTGCTAATGTGGGGATTACCTAAGACAGAGTCTAAAATTATATCTTCATTGTGCCCAGAGGTAAAACTGGTGCCTCTCTAATAGGACCTGTCCTTTCAAATGCTCCTGTTATGCGTAAACATGTTCAGCATTCCGAAAAGTGTTGTGTGTAGGTTTTCGTCTTTCTGGAAATTGATCATACTGGCATTTAGCCTGGAATAAATGCCGAGTTCACAACCAATTGAGTCTGTCCATCTAATGGGCTGTGAGGTTCATAGGAGATAACCTTAGCACATACCTACATGTTTACTTCGTGCATTTGTATCTAATGGGGCATAGACCTAAAGTGTCTTCTGGTAGTATCCGCTAACTCACCGAGGGTTGCAGCTGCCAACATTTTGTAGAGAACATTAATTAAAAAGAACAACCGATAACGTGGTGTTCTAGCATTTTGAAATTGCTTTTATTAACTTTAATGTTTTGAAAATTTCCTTTATCATTTAAAATCATAGTGAAGTTTCTTTTTTAAAATAATTAGAAAGAAAATTAAGGATCAAAGGCTGAAGAACACGTAAAATGAACTATCGTTTGTTCTTCATTGGTATACCTTTTTGCTTACACCTAAAATTATTAAGAGTGACAAACAGTGAACTAACCTTGCATTTCAATGGATAATACATAAAGAAGAAAAAAAGTGCATGCTGTGGGCGTCGAACCACACACACGCTGGAGGTGATGAGGGAACATTAAATTAACCAGTTGAGCTACAATCATTACGCCTGGTTGTTTCATTATAGTATCACACGTGTCTCCCTCTCCGCTACTGATCTCTTTATAAATGTTGTGGACTCCTTTTTGTAGCTTAAGCCGTTCATTTAGTCTTCATTCATTATAATTTATGTTGCAGAACATATGACAGTGATCCTATTGATTAAACATGTACTGTAACATGAGTTATTGCTGATAAGGTCTATTTTCCGATGAAGAGCAGGCTAGATTTGCATGGTTTCCAAATGGTCAACACATGCAGTAATTTCGACCTTATTACTTTCAGAGTATGAAGTGTTGCTTTTCTCTAAAAATAATAAGGAACAGGTGAACCACCTTGTATATACATAAAATCAAAGTCTACCTGGCAGACATTAACAAACTTTATATAAAATCTCCCTATCCCTTTTAACTCCTATGGTCATAATGGAGGCTTTGCTTTAGAAAACACTGCTGATGTTTTGCTTGCTATAGCTTTTCTTAATGTTTGGTTTTGCTTGTTTGTTTGTTGTTTTTTTTTTCCTCCCAATATTATATTATTAAATACATACACACTCATTTACACTTCCAAACTCTGTGGGGGATGAGGAATGATTCTAATTAAAGATAAATTCTTTGCCTCAGCTGAGAATTGAATCTGGGACCTTTGAGTGAGAAGCCAGAATGCTGAACACTCAACCACAAAGGCAGTCAACTAGTAGGCCATAGTTTGTCTTGGACACTTTAGAAGGGCGTGCTGACTAGCACTTACCTCATTATTTCAAATGTTGTAGCAGTAAAAGCTGAATAAATTTGACCACTACATACATACACGGGGGGGGGGGGGGGGGAGAATAAATAGCCATCTTTAAACTACAGGGTATATATAAATGAATATCGGGGTTTTAACTCTTTATAATATTTATTACATTCAACTTACAGTTATGAGTGATATGTCAAATGAAAAAGCAACTCAAACAGTTTTACCAAGAAGCTTATAAATGTTCAACGTGACTACCCTTTGTCACACGGCACACATCAAGTCTATAGCTGAGTTCTTCCCAAACGTTGATAAGTGTGTATTCAGTAATTGTAGCAACAGCTGCTTCAATCCGGTTTCTTAATTCAGGGAGGTCAGCTGGTAGCGGAGGCACGTAAACACGATCCTTGATGAAGCCCCAAAGGTAAAAATTGCATGGCGTTAGGTCAGGAGAACGTAGAGGCCATGCATAGCAAGCCCTGTCATTGGGGCCCTTGTGGCCTATCCAGCGCTCGGGTACAGTGAGGTTCAACCATTCGCGTACTTCGTTATGCCAGTGAGGTGGCGCACCATCCTGCTGGAAAATGAAGTTCTCTGGCTCATTTTCTTCCAACTGAGGGAAGAGCTATTGTTCTAGTGTATCAAGGTAAGAAGTGCCAGTTACAGTAGGTTCTTCCCTTTACAAAGGCAGCCTGTATCTTCAAACTGATTATACCATCTACAAATGTTTTTATCACTAGGAGGATCACATCCGAACTTACTACGGAACGCACGTTGCACAGTAACTACAGATTCGGTCTTTTCAAACTGCAAAACACAAAACGCTTTCTGTTTACTAGTCGCCATCTTTGCTACTACTGCTGCTGTCTAGCAGATTGTGGCAGAAACATTGCACGCACATGTGCACTTGTGCCAACAAACAAAACTGTTTGAGTTGCTTTTTCATTTGACATATCATTTATAACTGTAAGCTGAATGTAATAAATATTATAAAGAGTTAAAACCCAGATATTCATTTATGTACACGCTGTACTATAAGAAGTCATTTTTATCATAAGTAATATGACGAGAGCTCTAACTTTTATCAATGAATTCACAAGCAACTTGTTGCGAGCGAATTTATTTAGAGAAAAGTTGGAGCTTGAGTTGTATATAATACGACTATTTTGTCTTATAAAATACAATAATAAAATAACAATGATTAGCGTATATGGGCATGAAGAATATTCCTAAAATCTCACTGCAATTTGATATCCATATCATAAATTTCAGATCTCTTTGTATTGCTACATTATATTACTGTGGCATAAAATAAACATAGATCTCTTTGTATTGCTACATTCTATTATTTTGGCCTAAAATAAACAAAAGTGTTGAAGAAAGGAGAATTAGTTATATTACTAATGACTATTTTAGCGATAGACCTATCTCCAAAATGTTTTGGTACTTCTGCCATTATGTATGGGAATACTAATACTATTATTATGAGGCAAACATTAATTCAGAGAGAAAACAAATGCACCTGAGTGTGATAAATTTAGAAAAACAATTGTATGTGCAGAGATAATGAGTTCCGAATTGGTTGAAATTTTACATGCACTGTATTGGCCACTTCCTATGATCACGTGTCATGAACGAAATAGTCAACAAAAAATGCTTAATAGGCAGTCTACTTGCAAGCATTTATTTGTAAACCAATTCTTGACAACACTACACTAATGAAGTCATGTGGAATGAATGTAGCAGCCCTTGCTGAAAGCCATAAAGTAAACAATTATTGGCATGAGCAGGCAGCTTTACTCCAAAACTGACAAACAAATCAGTCATCGATATATCCCCATCCTTTTTATTTTATATGAGCATACTGGAAAGTATGCATAATATTAGCAGTGTTATTATTATTGTATTTCTGAGTAGAACTAGAGTAGTAAGTGTTGCCTTGTTACAGATATTTGTCTCATTTGTTTTACAAGTAGTTCACTTATTTGCATATTGATTGGGATAGAGGAAGTTAACTTGGTTAGCCATATCGGTTGATGAATGCAATTGCTGAAATGATGCTCAAATGAGAGGGGCCCATGGAGCTTAAAGTTACTTGACATTCATCTTCTCAGGATAAGGGAAAAAACCCCAAAAAAACCTTATCCGGGTAACTCACCCTAAGCGAGATTCAAACTCATAACCTGTTGAATGTGAGGCAGACACACCACCACCACACTACCCAGGGGGGGTTAGGAAGACTTGTGATGTTTATTGTTTTCACTGACAGTGAGGAATGTGTTTCCCACCTTCCCCAACTGACTTAATAGACTCAAATTACCATACTAGAATTGCATACTACCAATATAATCAGTGCTATATTTCAGCCTAAAAATAATTCTGCCACCTAGGAGCAGTTTTTATACAAATCATTCCTATCTGTTGTGCTGCCACTTGGTGAAAAATATTTCTAATATTAATTTCCCCCACCCAAGACCCTCTGAATATTCTAAAAGGATCTCATACTGCTGTTTATAGTAATTCAATTTAAAAATGTTTTAAAGCATTGGTTTACTTACAATATTATATACAACTATGAAATACATTGATTTAATTTTAACTACTGAATTTTAGGATGGAATTTTGCTTCTGCTTTCTTGGTTTTCAATAATTATTAAAAATTTACCTTTTACTTAGCACCATGCAGTGCTACTTTACTAGTTTTTTTACAGGAGTAGGAACAGTGCTGACACACATAAATATCAAACAAGTAACTTTAAACCAGCAGTGTAAAACATCAATCATACATTGTAAAAACACAAATAGGATGGTTACTTTTCAAAATATCATCCTTCAGTTTAATCCACTTCCTTGGAACTGTAACAAAAGAGCCGTTATCACAAGGAAATTTATTATCTCTTGCAGCAGAGTTGGAAGCAAAATGATGTAGGCATACAGCTTAATACTTTGAAAACATCCTCTACTTAGTACATAAATAGAAAAGGTATTGCATTCCACCCAAAAATTTGATATCAAGATTTCACTGGAAATACACATTTTTGGATCTGCTGTGTTCGATAAAAGCATTTTTAAGAGAAGGTGTGTGTGTGTGTGCAATAACTCAAAAACAAAATACTTGTTAAACACCTAACTTGATATTTAACTTCAGCATTGGAAGCAACACAAAGATTTTCAAGAAGATTCCTCCACCCCAGACAACCCCTTACATAGGATAATTTTCAGAAATTTATATTTATTCAAAAAAGGCTCTAATGACTTTGATTAAAATACCATATAATAAAGACATTTATATGACAAAATGTGTAAATTGAATTTTATGGGAATAGCCTCTGAAGTCCTCTTCATTATGAATGACTTTTGCATAACTGGTAAACTAGAGATAGACAAAAGTTACTACATAAAAAAATGTAGAGCTCATTAAAACCCACAATTTATGTTATACACAAATATTTTGTACAGTAAGCCATTTTCAAGATATTCCTTGTTATTGCTTTCAATTGTAAAATGATTAAACTTTTCTCATACAGGAATTTATCAACTCCTGGTCACACAAAGAGAACAAATGTCAATCACAGAGCAACAGCTTTTTAAAGACTATCGCTAGTGTATTCCCTTATAAGCAACTAAGTAATAAGACAATTTTTGCTAATGTTTATCTTGAATAGCATGAAATAGATAGAAGAACAATTTTTTTAAGAATAAATTGTTACAGAAATGTAGAGAACACATTAGATTTTTCTCTTAAGTATTTATCTTTAGGAAATATGACCATTCATATTTGATGACTTATCTTTACTAACTTAATTTATACCAAGAGCACAAAGTTTAGGTCAAGTATATGTCTGATAATAAGATCTACCGTAACAATTTATTTTTTATAACACCAAAATAATGGTCACACTAATTATATCCCCAAGGTGCTAAATTAATAAATATATAGTTTACATATAACATAGCTATAGCTTACATGGAGTATGATAAACTAAAAACAAATAACATGAAAAGTATATGTCATAGCAAACATGTGATTTGTATTATTCCTACTGCCTACATTTCAAAAATAAAGGATTTCTAATACTGTTGCTTCACCAATATCCCAGAGTTGTGTATGATATATAGTGCCCTGCACTCTAACTTTTGCAAATTGATTATGCATTCCCAGTCTTAATGCCATTGATCCAGAAGTCTGATGTTCTAGATCATGATGTTTGAAAGCCCTTCCAATTTTGGAAGTTTACTTCTAAAAATCTGATGTGTTCCATTCACATGACTCTCTACTTGTTCTGCAAATTATTATTACAAAAGATTGCTCTTCTATTTGCTTCATGTTAATTTGTAATGGTTACCATGCTAACTTCATATACCCAAGGTCGCGGGTTCAAACCCGGCGGAGGACGATGGATTTTTCCGGGCATAAAAATCCTTAGCATGGCTTCCTTCGGAAGGGAAGTAAAGCTGTGGGTCCCGTGTCGTAGATTTACGGCACGTAAAAGAACCTCAAGCCTGATAAGAGAGGTCTCTGAGCAAAATTAAGCGATCTTTCACGCCCAATATAGAATGGGACGCTGAGAACCAAAGCAGTTAAAGAGCGTCCATAAATAGCACGCCATTTCATTTTTCATGTTAATTGAGATAAACATTAACAGAAATGATCTTTTTACTTAGTTCCTTGTAAGTAGAAGAGAAATAAGAGAATACACTATAATAAAACAGTGGCAGCTGCTGGTTATGTTGCAACACCCAGTTTTATTGGAGGAATTAAAAGGATTTTCTTATAAAATCATTGGGTTACCTTTTGTTTCTTTAAATTATTTTAAAGTTTATAAATGTTATTAGTTTATTCCTAGAAGTATAACACACTTTTTAACTGGTTACTCTAAATAAAGTGGCAGAAGTAAAAGACACGCTGCATCTATATTGCTACAGAGTGTAGTATGGCAGAAAGGTTTGCTTCAGACTTCCCTATCCCATTTTTTAAGGTGGCTGGTCATTGCACAGCTACTGCAAACATTGCATGGTGTCAAGAGGACTTGCCTCATATCGTCTCCTAGAGTGCAACAGATAGCATCACCTTTCTTTTTCTATTCCAAAAGACACGAGCGCAGTGCTTGACTAACCGAGTTCTTCCAAGCAGTAGAAAAGATTTGTTTCCGGCTTCTTGATTACCTAAGCGTCTTGCACCTTTGCATGTGTTTAAGTTAACTCGTGGCTTTGCTTTTACAATTATCCCTACAATTTTATAGTGAATTTATATTTTAGTTAATATTAAGCAAGAGACAAGTATAGTGAGCTTAATTTAAGGAAACATTTACTGCATTTTCCTTTTAATTTAATGTGTGTTCAAGTTTTTATAAAGTTTGAATAACTTGCAGGGCAGGGATTTTTCTAAGCTTTCTCACAGTTAAAAATCAAAGAACCAAGTAGGCCACGATCAGAACTAAAAATTGATCAGAGCATTACTACAAATAAAAGACAATATAAATGAGTGTTTTGACAAGATGACTATTATAATAGTCAAGACTGGCTATGTGGCTGTGAAATCAAACATGGGCTGTTTTGTTTTCTTTGTATTTTCTTTGGTAGCAAACAAAGTTGGACAAAAAGCGGCATTAGAGATATAAACCATTTAAGTTCAAGCATAGAAAAACATGAGGCCTCCTCTGTTCACTTGAAAAATATGTTGAAACTAAAGCTTTTTGGGAAGTCAAACATGGCATACAGACAGTGCATACAGACATAGTATTGCTGAGGAAAATAAAAAAGTTAAGCAGAATAGATACATCCTGAACGTATTGATAAATTGTATCAGATTCTGTGGTGTATTCGAATTGTCCTTAAGAGGGCATGATGAAACAGAGTCATCATTAAGTCCATTTATAGAGGATTAATTAATTTCAGTGCAGAGTTAGATTCAGCCCTAATAGGCCACCTAGAAAAAGCAACAGTGTTTAGGGGAACGTCTAAGACAATCCAAAATGAATTGCTTCTAGTCACGCCAGGAGTTTACCAAGAGGAATTAGCCAAGGAGATGTGCAAGGCCAATTTTCTAGCAATGATAGCAGTCAAACTATTGATGTTTTCACTATATTTCAATTGGTCATTGAGGGACTACATAGGTGATTTAAAAAGAAGTTTAATCACAGAACAATCCAGAAATTTAACCCTTAGATTGTTTTCAGATTCTTGTGGGGTCTCAAAATAAGAATTCCATAATTTTGGCTGTGCTTGTTGGTTATCTAGAAGGCTCTAAAGTTGTTAAACAAATTAAACACTTCTTTCTTATCCGAGGGCATAGCTACATGCTTCCGGATCGTGTGTTTGGTTTGATAAAGAAAGAAATGAGAAAATACGAATTGATCACAATGCTATCTGAGTATTATGAAATTATGGGGAACTTTGGGGAGGTAAAAGTTTTGGGTAAAGACTGACACACCTATGATTTAAAATCGATGGCAAAAAATATTGTAAAAGGTAAATTGCCTTTTAAAATTACAGAGGTGAGATATTTACATACAAAAATACTTGTATTAATCGTGTACAGTGTTATGTACAAAACACTTATTTCTTTTGCACCAATAGAACTTGAAGTGTTTAAGCCAAGGCAGACAGCTTCTGTAATGTCTAAAGTACCTGAACTTCCAATGGTGAATCATGTCAGCAAGAAGAAAGCTGATGACAAGTTAATGAGTTACTTCCATAATGAATCGGAAGAGGGTAAAGTACTAAAAGGGTGTGGCAAAGATTCTCACAACAGGATGGATTATGATGAACCATTGCATTGAGGTTTTGTACATTCAATTTTCAGTGATTTTGGGTATTGCAAAAAAAGAAAATTTAATCCTACATTAAAAGTTTTTCTGTATATCAATAATTAATTTTGAACAAATTAGGGTTAAATGTGTTTAAATTAACCAATTTTCAATTCAACTGTATTTAAGCATTTATAAAACACATGTTAATGATTTTGATGAGGTTTTTTCCAGCTGTGAATGAAAAATAATTAAACTTTTTAAGTTATGTGCATTTCAAAAAATGGATATGTTGAGTTTTGTAAAATTCTTAAGTTTTGTTGTATTTTTTTCCAAATAAATAAAATTACAAAATTAGTTGTACTGCCTATCAATAAATGCATCTCAAAAAGAGATACACTAACATTTCTTTCCTGGAGTTACTATGTCAAAAGCCTCGGAGTAAACTAAAAATAACATTTCTTGTAAAATTTTTAAAATGGCGTTTGTTGAGTTTTGTTAAAACAGTCCTCAATTGCATGTCATCATATCTTTTCTCTACATATATGTTTAGGCAATACAGTTCAAAATTTCCAGAGAATGCAGTAAAAAAAGTGTGCTCAATATACAGTTTTTTGATAAAGTGAAACTTTTGCATAAACTTACATCCATCTATTCAGCAGGGGAGTTTCAGTCACTGTCTGGGGCAGTAGGCCTGTTGGAATTTATCTTACAGAATAATTTAGAAAATACATTCAGTGAAATAACAGAACTTTTAAAATTGGTGTTAACTGTGCCTATGACATCAGTGGAAGCTGAACAACTCTTAAAAGGGTGAAAATATTTTTGAGAAACTCACTGCCTCAAGAAAGAGCTTTAGCTATGCTGTCCATTGAGAAGGACCTGGTTGCACGAATGCCAGACTTCAACCATAAGTGATAAGTTTGCAGCAATCAAAGAGAGAATGATGGATTTTCTGTTTAAATGAGGGCAGTGCACTACTTATAATTACAATAGATATAAATAATTTTAATACATAACGTTAAAATATTGGGTAAAACTTCAACAGGCAATTCGGATTTGACATTTTTTAAAATATTGGCATGTCCAGATTTGAAATCTGCTGGATTGCTGAGATTTTGACTTCCTCTTGGAATCATTTTAGTTTAGTTTTAGAGATCACTTGGCTGCGCTTTGCGGCTTAGGGACCAAACAGTTTATAACAAATCAGTAAGTAACAACAAAGCAGCTCTAATGCCAGTATAACAAAACCCAATCTGGATACATGTGTAAATGTTGTAGTATGATATAAAACTATGTGCAAAAAAGCCGGCCCGCATCAATGTGTGCAACGCCCAAGGTAAAATTTGACCAGCCGCCACGATAGTCAAATCTTTTAAAAACTGTTGCTATGTATTCAGTGAAAATTTGGAGCTTTTCGCATGTCCAGGAGTAAACCAAGAGAGATATGAATGAAGAGTTTCTGTTTGAGAAAAGTATAAGTATTTTAAACTGAAATAAAAAACAAGTAGTATCTCAGAAATGGTTGACCACCGTCCCTCCCAAATGTATAAAAGTGTAGTGTTATAAAAGTTATATAATTTTTTGTAGTAAAATTTTGTCTACCTCTTAAGTTTACTCGTTATGCAAAAGTCCTCCAGAATGAAGAGGGCTTCAGAGGCTATTCCCAGAAAATTGAAGATATACATTTTTATTTGGCATCTTTAATATATGGGATTGTTTGAGCCATTTTTGAAAAAATAAAAAATTTTGAAAAATTTTCCATGGAAAGGGTAGTTTGGGCTGTGTTATGTGAAAATCTTTGTGTTGCATCCTTGAAAGACACAACCTAATGATGAAGTTTGGTATTGTAACCAACTTTCATTTTTTAACTATATTATTCACAGACACACACCACACATGGACCTTTTTCTAGGCATCTTCTTGGTGGAAGAGGGCTGGATGCTAGCAGAGGGTCCCAAGAAAGTCCCACATTTAGCACTCCATCCAAAGAAACAAGCACAAACACACTACATTGACATGGAAATACGGGAGTCACTTTTCAACAACATACTCAATAAAAATGGACCAGGACCAATCTGCACCAAAAGGAACCCTAAAAAATTTGAACACCAATACCCACAAACTGGATACCCTTGACTACAGAAGAAGCTGGGTATACCATATGCAACTTCAAAAACAAGAAAGCAGTGGGCCAGATAGAATCTATAATGAATACATAAAAGACACGGCACATCTGTTAGACCAGGTTTGGACAAAATTATACAACAAATGCATACAAACAGCCTCCATACCTGAACAATGGAGAAAATCAATTGTCAAGGTATTATATAAAGGGAAAGAAAACCCAGAAGAACCCATAAAATTTAGAGGCATCGCTCTGGAAAATTGTCCCTTCAAAATAATAATGGGAAGAATGAGCAAGGAAATAGATGAACATCTACCAAAAAATCAGTTCAGGTTCAGAAAGGAAAGATCAACCCTAAATGCAATCAAACTCTTGTTGAAACACATTTGGAAAACCTTTAGAGGACAGAGAGAAATATTATGCTGTCTTCATAGACTTCATGAAGGCCTACTAAACGGACAACTAGTCATAGAAAAAACTAAAGAAGACACTAAGAAACAATAACATATGGACGAACCTCATCAATACACTGCTGAAATGGAATGAAATATGTGTCTCAGACAACATCGTCATGTCAGAACCGATCATCCAAACAAATGGAGTACTGCAGGATGATCCACTAAGCCCCTTGCTGTTTATACTAGTAACCAAAGAAATCCTTAGAATTAATCAAAAAGAGGATATCTTCTCATGTGCATAAGCACATGAAATTGTAATCAGTTCCAGAGACATACAAAACACTAGGAAACAATGTACAAAGGGAAAAATGGTGCTCTAAGAACAAGCTGTACATTAATATATCAAAAACAAACACAAGATCTTCGGAAACGGAGGAAGAGCCGCCACAAACGAAGAGAAAACAAAACTGAAAATAGTACCAGACTTTAAATACATCATCACACTACAAACAAGCGCAAAATGCTTTACAAAACATATCACAGAAAAGACAACCCAGGCAATAATGGCAATGGATGAAATAAGAAACATTAGATCCCTCACCCTAGAGATGGCAATGCTGATATTTAGAGTAAAAATTCTACCAATACTGGCATACAGCATAGAAATCATCTAGACACATTTAGCAATGAAAAATCTTTCCTCTCTAGAAAGCGAGATATATAAAGGAATTATTAGGAGCATCAAAAGTAACGAAGTCAAGACTCGCATACCTACTGGCGAAGGAAACTTTTCTCATCCACAACCTCAGAACAAGCATACTCTTACCCAGCACCAGCACATCACAGAAGCTGTTAGCAACACTGAAAGGAAAAGAGAAGAAATACACCCAGAATTCCACAGCACCGGGATGTGGACTGTGCGTGGACAAAGGAAAATTTCAAAATGAGACATGTCATCACTAGGTTGACAGTCTGATATTAAAGAACTCAAAATTCCATGAACCAAATATAAGATTGTAAATGTATGCTATGTGAATATGCAACAATTTAAATGTATTCTTACTTTAATCCTGGCTGTTTGGCTGAATAAAATGTATTAATTATAAGACATGTATTTCCGATGAAATGTCACATTCTCTACCTACTGTGTACATAGTATGTGTAGCGAAAGTACAAATGAATACTCTTAACTGGCTATTGACACCATCTACAGGCAGAATTCACTTGCTGCCCCATTCTGTGCAGCAGTGCCCTATATAGGGGCTCTTGCCCATGAGAGCTTTTCTCTGCTTAATTTTAGCAGTTCTTGAAAACTGCTTCTTCCAATCTCAGTATGAGAAGTGTTTTTCTTGTGTTCTCTGAACTAGTTTCTGATAGCCAACTTAACTGGTCCTGAAGACAGCCCCAGGTTCGAGTCCAATAAAAGGTTGTTCAATTCCCTCTAAGCAACTTCATTTGCCTTTTCATATAAGAGTCCTCACATGTCCTTGTACCCATTTCTGCTGAATTGAATTGTGGGTAACTAGTGCAATGAGGGACTCACAGCATTAGTCGTCACATGTCCTGGTACCCACTTCAGCTGAATTGAATTGTGGGTAACTAGTGCCATAAGGGAGACTCACTACATTAATAGTCATATGTTCCAGTCAAATAAGCACCTTGGTTTTACAATGGATGTTCCGAAAGTACGTTTTGACATTTATTTGAATGAGCAGATGATACACTAAGTGAAATAAACATACGTCAGAAGAATCCACATCTATTTCTGGTTCAACTACAGAAGGAACATCAGCAGAGGAGACATGATGCCAGATAAGAGAGAGGAGTAGCAACTGGTGTACCCTAGGTTATTCAAGTACAAACCACTGTGGTAGACAGACATGTACTGACTACATCAGAAGTGAATGCTATTATCTGGTAAGAATATACATGTGGGACCTCTGTATTTATTAGCCATGATCATGTACATATATTATAGCTGTATATGGTGAAGAGATCATGTCTTGTCAAATGGTTGGTATTGCGTGTTCAATGAAAAAAGATAGAGTGTGGATGATGAGGATCGAATTGGGCATCTCCTCACATCCACAAATGAAGGCAACTTGATAGAATGCAGGACTGCTGTTAGTAGACATGTGCATAACAGTGCCAGATGTGGCATCCACACTGCATATTATCATATCATGTTCCAAGATGTGTTGGGTTACCGAAAAGTGTCTACAAAATATATGCCAAGAAGCCTGACCCCAGATCACAAGTGTGCAAGAATAGGAATCAGTCTCGATCACTTAATGTGGTACATGCAAGAAGGAAGTGAGTTCCTATTCAGAATTATCATAGGCAATGAGATATACGTGCATCACTTTATCCCAGAAACCAAGGGCACCTTAATGTTATGGAAGCATCCCAGTTCACCAGTAAGAAAAAAAATTCAACGTTTCACCCTCAGCAGGAAAGATTATGGTCACAGTTTTCTGGGACACAAAAGGTATGATTCTCCTTGATTTGCTCCACCAAGGGACCATGCTACTGTGACAACCTCACCACACTCAGGTTGCCATTCAATGAAAGGCATCAGGTCTCTTGGTGTCTTTCTCCTCTTGAGTGAAGGTGTGTACTCTGGACGATAACACAAAACCACACACAGTAAGATTCACAGCAGATCAGATTTGTCACTTCAGAAGGGAGAGATTGGATCACCCAGCCTACAGCCCTAATCTTGCTCCATCAGACTTCCACAACAAACTCTATGGTAGAGCAGGCTATGCAACAATTCCTTGCATCACAGAGCCCTGAGTTCTACCAGAGTGGATTCTTCAAACTGATTGCACGCTTCAACAGATGTGTCAATGTTAGTAGTGATTATGTTGGAAAATAGTACAAAGGCATTTAGATCATGATGCCATGGTGTAATTTTTTTTTTTTTTTTTTTTTGCAATAAAGTAATCCATGTGATATAAAATGACAAAACTTTCTATCCGAATATCTTTTGTATAATATCGGTTCTGAATGCTATCATAAAAAATATGTTTGATCTCAGAGGTGACTTAAGTGCCCCCCATCAAAGGGAACTTCACTTTGATGATTTTACCTATGTAATGCTCCAAAAGCCTCTGTCTCAACTCAGATATGTAAGGGGTAAGTTGTTCTCAAAGCTCCTATAATGGCAATGCAAAACACCCTTTGCAACTTGGTAAAATGATGATGATGATGATGATGATGATGATGATGATGATGAATCAGGCTTAAGGGCACTCAACTACTAAGGTCATTAGTGCTTGTGTATATCACTCTTGTGGTATATCCAATACATCACTTTGGGCTTTAGTCCCCATATCTTACCAAATAGGCTTCTACAGGCCCAAAAGACTCTATAAGCTTTGGCAACTAAATAAACTAAATGGTATTTCCAAGTCAACTCCTTGTCTAAAAGAAGATCAAGGTATTTTAATTGGTAGGAATATGGCAAAGTTGTACAAATAGTGCAGGTACCTTTGTATTCGTCTTTCTGGTAAAGGCTATTACCACATAATCTGGAGTTACTAAAAACAATCAAGGCATTGATAACACAACATAGTAGGGTATGTAAACACTTCTTGATGATAGCATTATTTTTCACCATTATTTTACAGTTCTATACTTCATTCCATGGTACAGTAACTAAATGGCCAATCTTGTTCAACAGTCACCCATCAGTTTTATGTGTCTTTGACAGGCTTTGCCATGGAGGAATATATTAATCTTGCGCACTCGTCGAATCTGGCAGATCATCTTGGGAACTGTTTTACTCAATTTCAGAGAAGTGACATAATGGGATTTGTTTCCTGTTGTTGCGCTCCTTAGACGCTACTGTTAAGCACGGCCAATTGGAACAATATCTGCACCGAGCGCCTCATGGCTGCTTTGCCGCTATCACGCTGCTTCCTTCTCAGGGCTGGTCGTCCCAACCAGCTGGCTAGAGAATTCAGGTCCACCACTAGTATCTTCCCTCGGGGCAGCCTTTAATTGTGGTAGACTACATATCTGATCATCTTCATCACGCGGTACGGCCCTTGTCTGTAGAAGCCTGGGCCAATGCCCCTTGGTCCAGGTACCAGATTTCTCTGCCGGAAACCTTCGCTGCTGCCCTGTCAGTTTGCACCGCTCGCTTCCTGGATTGTGGACAAATCGTTCTGTGCTAATGAAGAGGGTCCACGAGATCCTTCGTCTATTGCCTCATAGTCACTGCACTTCTTGCAGGCACAAACCACCATACTTCAGAGTCACCCTGCGGACTCCAGGATGTCCTTCGAAACTCCTGAACGCCACCTCGTCTTCATCGAGTCGCAGGATTCTCCTACCGAAGTCGACCAATGTATCGTGGCTCCAGAGGGAATTCAATAGCAATATTGTTTCCGCAGTCACCCTCGCGACTTATGATGATCCGTCGCAGGCTCAAGCCTTTCTTCTCCACTGTCAGGATGTCGCCCGATGCCGTCGCTATCTCTTGTAGGCCAACTTGGTTTTCTTGACTGTAAACCTTCCGGGTCTGCGGTAACGGCTGTAGATCTGTCCACCAGCAGCCATCACATCATCCCTTCCATCCAGCCGTTCACGATGAGGTCGTGATCCATTTTTCTGTCTAGAGCGCGCAGCGTTACGATAGCGGATGGGAATCTTGCTCGTGTTCCATCTGCTCGTCGGCTTGGATGTGGACTAAGTATCCTGGTCGGCCACATTCTAACACCCGCCGCTTGACACTCGTTGGTGGCATAGATGCGAATGGTCTTAGTGTATTGGGCCGGCCACATCCTAGTACATTCCATTGGAAGATCTTTGTCGTCGCCCTTGGGTTGAGTCTTGGTTCACGTCATTTCGAATAAAGTGTGAACGCTGTTACTTTGGTCACTGGGTGTTTGCTGGCTTGTTGATGCGACCCCGACTTCACCTGCTAAGAGCAGCATTTTCTTATTCTGCGTTATTGTTTTAAAATAAAGGACAAAAAAACTCATTTGAGAAATGTATTAATTTTAAGAACTTCCGTAGGAAGACAAACGAGGTAATCGCTGATGAAATATTTGTCCACTTAGAAGTTTTTAAAATATCTGTTGCAGATTGGTTATTGGATGGTTGAGCATACGGAGACATGCGGGAAGAAAAGACACGAATTTGACGCTTGTAGGTTCTGTTTGTTTTCTAGTGCCTCTAGTTGCTAAGAATTGTTGCACTATCTCTTCGAAGCGCTTCTGACTTGAGAACTGGAATGCAAGTACGTCCAAAAGTGTATGTGTCTGTGTGTGCGTGCTGCGTGCGTGCGTGCGTGCGTGCGTGTGTGTGTGTGTACATGCGCGCGGGTATTATAAAGTCTTGTCCTTCCATTCTCAACTTTCTAGACTGACTTTAGCTCCACTAGCAAGCACTTCTGGGATTTAAGAAATAGCCAGTGTCAATCGTCAAGGGGTCATCATTTTGGCACAAAGTTCTATTACTGATCGGAAAACGTCACCACTCAGAGTAAAGGGTTTCTCTCGATGTTGAGACTCAATTGGCTAAAGATATATTTGCAGAGATGTAGAATGTAAACCATTTCATTGGAAATACTTTTGAAGGAATCAAAAGTAGTTGCCGAAACAGTTGATATCCTACTCCGAATACTAGGCTGCGACGTAGTAAGCAATTAAATGCGGTTGAAATACGCTTGAAGAATAACAAATGAATTCAAATCTTTTGTAATTTTTCTTATTTTGAATAGCGTCATGCCAGATTTGAAAACTGCATTTGGCGTTTCTGAATTGATATGTGATCTGTTTTCAACAATGTTGACTTTTATGGATTTATAATCAGTTCAAAATGTAAACAAAAGCTCTTGTTTGCAAGACTCTGCAGAATCAGAAGTCCAAACGAAGAAATACTGCATATGAAGAGCATCTGTGGAACGGTGTTTCACTTAGTAAAGAACCACTCAGGCTTCTCAATTTATTTGTAAGAAGAAAACTTGAAGTTATTTTGTTAAATATGTACCGTTATCAATTCCTCTCCCTTCCTCAGTGTCTATTTCTAAGACTGATCTTCCCTCTCAAATTATGGCAGAGAAGTACAACTGACGTAAAACATCTGAACAATTTGGCAATTTAATCAGAGAAAACTAGAACAAGAATCTTACTGACCACTTCAGCCAGTAATCCATGTAATTTATAAAATTAGTTCCCTTTATGGTATGGAGGTAGCGTGTTTGCCTTAATTAAAGAAGTCTCGAGTTCGAATCTCAGTAGGGCAATTTACTCGGATGTAGTTTTTATTCGGATTTTCCCTTATCCTGAAAAGATGATTATCGGATAACTCTAAGCTTTAAGGACACCGGTTACATTTGAGTATCATTTCCCACACTTCATTCAACGCCCGATAAGATCCATTCCGATTAAAGGACATGAAAAATAAACAAACAAATCAGTAAGTATAGTTTAATTTTGTAGATGTGTGAGTCATTTTGTAGGCAATCGAGATTTAAGACCGTTAAAATTACATCTTTTACTATTGATTTCAGTTGCTTTCAGTTTTACAGCACTAGTTTTTAACAACGAATTTTCATTTCTACAGCAATTCTTTAATTTTACCAGGCTTATGTAACGTAATTTAAAATAGGAAAACGAAAGGGCCTACGTCTAACTAGGTTTTGTCCAGTGGCGGCTCGTGCCTAAAACAAGTAGCGTGCTGCACGGGGGAAAAAAAATGCATGCAACTCACCTAGTTTCGAAAAATGAAGTCCATACGCCGATGTTTCTTCATGCAGAATTTGTCCATCACTCTGACGCTGAAATCCCTGATATTTGTAACGAATTTCTTCTCTATGGATAGCATGGCCAGAGAGGTAAGGCGATCCTGACACATGGTGTTCCTCAGAAAGGTTTTTATCCTCTTCAAAGAGGAGAAACATCGTTCTGGTTCTGCAGTTGACATGGGAATAGTCACAACAATTCTTAAAACCTTTGTCACTTCACTAAAAGTTTTTTGCAGATTATTTTTTAGTGTCAACTGCAAGAGTGGAAGAGCACCTTCTACTTTCCTGAATTCCGGATGCTCATATAAAATGCTAAGTTCGGTTCGGAGCTTGTTTTTGTCGAGATCTTTGTATCGATCACAGACAATGCCGAGTTCTGTTTCAGGAAAAACTTGAGAAAATAATTCAAAGTTTTTTGCATCCAATAGTTTTGCAGCATCAAGATGTTCTGTGGACTCAAAGCGGCTGTGTACCTCCGATATTATTCGGTCACATACTTCCTTGGCATCTACTCCTAAGTTAGTTTCCCTACGACGTCTTTTTGTAACGTGGACGTTAGATGTCTGAATCTGGTGTGCTATATCATCCGTTCTACTTCGCACGGCATCAATTGCTTTGGCAAAAGATTGGACTGCATTTTTTGCCTTCACTGCATCCATCTGTCTTGCTTGTAGCTGATTATACAAAATGTCTACATGTGGCATTATTTTCTGAAAAAAAAGCAAGCCAGAAATTAAATTCTCCATCCTCCAAATTATACCGCAGGCCACGAGCTTCTTGCACTGTCCTATCTGATAAAGATTGTTCTAATTCGTCAAAACAATCGATCAGAGATTCTCTGTGTTCATATACGGTGTTAACAGTCCTAGACTTGAAATTCCATCTTGTTGCAGATCCTCGAGGAACTCTTCGAGCAACAGTTGCTTCCAATGCTGCTAAACGCTGTGGAGATCTTGAAAAAAATGCTGGAAAAGCTGAGAGACTGCAGAAGAATATTCTGGCGGACTGATTTTGAGAAGCTGCTTTCTCCATAACCAGATGTAATTGATGGGCGTAACAATGTACATACTGTGCGAGAGGATAGTGTTCTTTCACCTTGATCTGCACGCCTCCTGTGTTGCCGCTCATTACAGACGCACCGTCATAAGTCTGGGCGATGATTTTATGGCGATCATCCTTAAAAAGGGTGTCCACTTCTTTCAAAATACAACCGGCAATAGAATTAGCGGTCTGATCAGATGGATTAAAAAATCCCAAAACCGTTCATAAATAAAGCCGTTCCTTTCATATCTAAAAATTAATGCCAACTGAATTTTTTCAGTGATATCAGTGGTTTCGTCTGCCATGATAGCAACATAGGCTGCCTCCTTCATTTCTCTTTCAATTTCTTCGTGGCACACTTCCAACATGCAATCAAGTAGTTCATTCTGGATGGTCTTAGATAATCCTTTGAACACCTTATTGCTTTCGGTATGCTCTTTCATCGCACTGTCTATACTGCCCAATAGATTTATAAGGCCTAAAAACACGCCGGGATTATCTGACGTTTCCGTCTCATCATGTCCACGCAAAGCAAGCTCAAAGGCCCCACAAAATTTGATGCAGTCTATTATCCTGGATAATATGTATCTATTTTTCTCAACCTGTTCATTATGTTTTTGTGTAGCATCTTGATATGCCCTGCTTAGCTGCGTTGCAATATTTACACCTCCAAGCATTGAGAAGTCAAGCGAGTTTTTCATATGCTTCTTGCTATTTGAATGTTTTTTTATATATTCATTAACATGACCTAGATCTTTAACACCAGTCGTAGACCACGAATCTGTACTTCCAAACAAGAGGCAAGGAAAGCAAAAGAGCGCGTTTCTGATTTCACAACCACAGATCCAGTCACTGTTGTCATATATATTTGTGTTAAACTTTCTTGTGTAAATAGAATTTTTACTTCCTTTTGCTTTCTGTTCAATTTTTAGATCAGGAGTAGGTCGCCCTAAATTTTTTATCCTGATCTTTTCATCTAACGATCGCCTTGAAAAGGGAGTTTTTAACAGCTCATCAACTATATTCATTATGTATGACTAAAGTTTTCTTACCTATGAAAGTAACACAAACCTACACTGAATGATACTGAAATATAATAAAGTGCGATCACAGTTGGAAATAAACTGAAAACTGACACTGAATAACATTTACACAACAGAACACTTTGTTTCAATGTGATACACGTGGGCCTGTTAGATTTCACATTTGCGGAAGTAACACATTGCGCCAATATGAACTTATGGTTACCAATGTTAACAAACAATATAACAAACAATGTTCTGTACGTTCCAATGTGAATAAGGTATGGAGATAATAGTCCTTTTATGGCTCAGTTTGTATCACAAAGATATAATTAGTTATTATAACTAAAATAAAACGTTGTAATACGCTTTAATTAATTTCACTAAATTCTGATGTTTAGTGTGGCACTTAGGTGAGTGTGGCAGGGCTGTTTCGTCTGCTGCCAAAACGATTATAAGGAAAAGAACTAACACTCGTAGCGATTTCATTGATTCCGTGCTTTAGCCAAACGCAGCACGTAGCAGTGCGAAAACGATGGGACAGCTACCGTCAGGGGGGGTAAGAGGGGAAGGTTCTACGCAAGCGCAATATTCACCTACCGTGCTTGATCGCTTTGAGCACGTGGATGCATTCCATTAGCTAAACTTGCGTGTTTACCTTGCTTCGAGAGTTCGTCATTGGCAGTGCTGCCTTTCTTATTACTACCATAATGTGTTATGTTTGTTACATGGTCCTTCAGCATGTCTGTTATGTAATTTAGAAGAAAAAAAAGTAGCGTGCTGCAGCTCTTCAGCACGTAAGGACGAGCCGCCCCTGCGGTTACCTCTACAACAAAAACGTAAAGGACATAAATTGTGTGTTTTGTCGTGGTGTACATTTTTTGTTTTGTTTTTTTCTATCTCTTACGGTTTAGTAGTTAAGCAAACTTCGGCAAAATTCATCCAGAATAAAGAGGTGTTCAGAGGCTATTCCCAAAAAATTCGAGACATACATCTTATTTTTGACATATATAGCTTTAATATACGGGATTTTAATCAAAATCGTTAGAGCCATCTTTAAGAAAATCAAAATTTTCGAATTTTTTTCCATGTAAAGGGTAGTTTGTGGTGGGGGGATTTTTTGAAAATCTTCGTGTCGCATCCTTGGAAGATATTAAACCTAAATACCAAGTTTGGTATTTAACGGTCTTTTCGTTTTGGGGCTATGCTGTCCACAGACACACACAGTCAGTCATACACACACACACACACACACACACACACACACACACGGACCTTTTTACTTTCTCTACCCGTACTATGTACATAATGTATAGAGAAGGTATTGTAATGCACCCAAAAATTCGATACCGAGATTTCACCGAAAATACATGTTTTGGGTCCCCCTGAATCCAAAAAAAAAGCATTTTTGGAAAAAAGGTCCGTGTGTGTGTGCGTGTGTGTGCCTGTGGACAGCATAGCTAAAAAACGAAAAGACTGTTAAATACCAATCTTGGTATTTAAGTTTGGTATCTTCCAAGGATGCGACACGAAGATTTTCAAGAAAATCCCCCCACCCTCAACTACCCTTTACATGGAACTTTGTTCTAAAATTTTGATTTTCTCAAAAAATGGCTCTAACGATTTTGATTAAAATATCGTATATTTAAGATATTTACCTGGCAAATAATATGTATATCTTGAATTTTCTGGGAATAACCTTCTGAAGACTACTTTATTCTGTATGCATTTTACGAAATATTGCATAACTGCTAAACCGTAAGAAATGGACAAAAACTTACCACACAAAAAATGTAGAGCACATTAAAACACACCATTTATGTTATATAATTTTTTTTCGAGGAGTTGATCGTTTTTGTGATATTCCTTGTTTTTGGTTTCAGGTTTAAGAGACTTTTACTTTTCTCATACAGGAATTTGTCAACTTGTGTCCATACAAACAAAGGAACTTCAGTCACCCAGTAACCAGCTTTTGACTTCACTTTAACCTATGATACTCCCATATTTCGCTTCTACTTACAAGGAAGCAAGTAATGAGACTATTTCTGCTATTTTTTTCTCGATTAGCATGAAGTAAATAGAAGAATAAGCTTATTAACAATAATTTGTTACACAGAAGTAGAGAAAGTCATGCGAATGGAACACATCAGATTTTTTTTTCGCGGAGTTGATCATTTTTTTAGATATTCCTTGTTTTTGGTTTCAGTTTTAAAATACCTAAAGGAGGCAAGTAATAAGACCATTTCTGTTAATGTTTATCTATATTAGTAAGAATTAGATGGAAGAATGAGCTTTTTAATAATAATTTGTTGCCGAATTGTAGAGAAAGTCATATGACTGGAACACATCAAATTTTTACTCTCTCTGCACGTACTATGTACATAGTGTATAGAGAAAGTATTGCATTCCACCCAAAAATTCCATACCGAGATTTCACCGGAAATAGACTTTTCGGTTTTTTTAGAAAAAGGTCCGTGCGTGTGTGTCCGTGTGTCTGTGAACAGGAAAACTGAAAAAGAAAATGTCGCTAAAATACCAAATTTGGTATTAAGTTTAGTATCTCCAAGGATACGACACGAAGATTTTGAAGAAAATCCCCCCACCCTAAACTACCCTTTACATGGAAAAAATTTCGAAAATTTTGATTTTCTCAAAAATGGCTCTAATGATTTTGATTAAAATCCCGTACGTTAAATATATTTATATGGCAAGTAAAATGTATATCTTGAATTTTCTGGTAATAGCCTCTAAAGACCTATTTTAATATTCTGTATTTTTTAATACTCTGTATGATTAGGTATTGTTTATTGCGCACTGCGTATTTGTTTATGCATATCGTGCGCTGAGCGCAATGTCTTTTGTAACGATTCGCCATTTGTTTTCATGTCTGTGGTTGCTCGTTGGTAAGTTTCCCTTTCAAGCACGTCTATTTTTCATTTCATTAAAAAGAAAGACATTCTCGCATTAAAATTGGACAGTGAAGCATTGTGCTGAACCCGCCGCAAGAGGTTAAACCTTTCTTCTGTGGTTTTGAATTTGGACATATTTGCGCCCAGATCGCGGTAATGCGTTACATTGTTAACTACGCTCTAAAATCAACTGTAATTGGAACACAATTATAGACATCCACGACAAAATAATTTAAGACAACCTGTAATGAGCACACAAATAGGGTATATACAGTCTTGTTGTAGTTCGCGTGCGAGCTCAAAAGTATACTCGAAATTTCTAAATCCACAATTTTGACTTCTCAGTGACGCAACAGAATGATGCACTGGCCTTCTGTGTAAACCGATGAAGGTTCCATTCCGGTTCATGATGGTTGCATTTAAGTGTGACTAAATTCGACACCTTATGTGGGCATATTTACTGATGTGATACAGGACTTTTGTAGGACACATTTCCGGCATAGGATTTGGATTAAGCATTGCGCAGAGCACCGGACGTAGGCCCTCTTACGTGAACCTGACGAGGAAAGGTTGAGGGAAGACATCCGAAGGGCGACCAAATCCTGAATGACATACGTAGCCCTAACGGCTACGTTGGAAATCTCCGATACCCCCTAGGCTCTGCCCATGGGCTCTAGCCTCCAGGCGGACTCCCAGAGAAAGCCCCAAACCCGAAGACGGGTGCCGATCCGGTGGTCCCGACCACGAACCAGGATACATTTTTACAATCCTCAATCTACCATCCAGCCGCAACCTGTGGAACACTGCCACCTGATCTTTCAACCCTGAAAGAGAGATGATTATAAATTATGGAATAGGAAATTGTGGACCTGAAAATTAGGGAATGAAATGAAATTACCCAGCATTTACATGTCAACCCAGAGAAATACCTGAAAAAAAAAACCCATTGGTAAGATAGGCTAACTGGGACGATCGAACCTACAACCTACTGAAGGTGGGCCACAGATAAAACCTGAGTCTTTCCACTCGGTAACTTCTGGCATACTAGCTGATAAAATGAATTTGGCAGTTTGCAGTTTAGCATTGGCAAATAAACTTGTTATTAATGCCCTTATGTAAAATACAAGATAAAACAAAGTAAACAAACCTAACCTTTTGATATCTGTCCTTTTCCAACCATTTCAAATGTGTATTTCACCCTAAGCCTTAATGTCAAGTTGAACTATTGGCTCTAAAAACATAATTCTTTTTTATAAAACACTTTTATCCAATTTTATTCTATTAAATTTCAATTTATGTAGTGAAAAGAAAAGCTATAAAGGAATAATTAATAAATACACAAATGCTAAACTTGAGAGCTGATAAGGTAGACAATGATGTTTGATTATTTATGTTATTTTTTTCAGTTGCTTTAATTTGCTCAATGGATTTTGATGGGTTGTCTACACAGGGGCAGAGAGTGCTTACTGCTTTGCACAAAATGCATTCAGAAAAGTCGCATACTATGGTGCAAAAGAATATTATTGTTTTTTCACAGCAGTTACCAAGTTTAAATGGTAAGCTAATATTTCAATAAGTACTTAGGTTGACTGAATCTTAAGTTTAGAACTATCTATTCTAAGCTTTCTTTAAGCTGTTGATCTGGTGTCATAGATGGACGCACCTCACAACTGATAGGCCTCTGAACAAAATTAAACAGTCTTTCACACCCAATATAGAATGGGATGCTGAGAACCACAGCAGTCAAAGAGCATCCATAAATAAAACTCCATGTCATTTCAGAGTTGGTAATTTTGTTGTTCTGCCATTAAAGCTGGTCTCTTATAAACATTTAGGGCCCCAAGTCGCAAAGTGTAGCCAAGGGCTCTGTGAAGCTAAAACCCCAATGATCTCAAGAAGAAGTCAAAATCTTGGCATTCTAGCGGATTTCATATTGATAATGTTTTCAACACTTTCAAATTTGAATAATCTGAAATTTTACCCACATGCACGCATGCACACACACACACACACACACATTATATCATGCAACTTTCATATATTTTTACCCTTTCTTTCCTTCTTCTGTCCAACGTTATTAACTTATCATATCCTTTATATTATGAGTTGGTATTTCATTAATTGAATGGATTCTTTAGTAGAATAAATATACAAATATACATATATCTGTGTCATTAAAACTTCTTTTGTGCACAGTATCAACACAAGAAAATGGTCCAAGGATGCAGCATGATGAAGAACAAATAAAATATATGTCTTGGTAAGAACAAATAAACATAATTTCCCTTTGATATTAAGAATTGTTGCAACATTACATTAATAAGATTTCATTAAACACTAAAATGAATTAAAATAATACATTTTGATAGTATCTGTAGTAAAATTATTAAGGGTGATATTTATATTTAATAAACTAAATTCACATTTGTCTCTTACTGTTTTAAGAAATGTGCTTTGCATTATTCTATTAGTATGAGATTCATTTGTGTACACTATACTTACTAGAGGCATTTGCTGCAACCAAGCTTTGAGATAGCTCTTTTTACTTTCTCTACACGTACAATGTACATAGTGTATAGAGTAGGTATTGTAATGCACTAAAAAATTTGATACTGAGATTTCACTGGAAATATATGTTTTGGGTCCCCCTGGATAAAAAAAACAACATTTTTTTGGAAAAAGGTCTATGTGTGTGTCTGTGTGTCTGTCTGTCTGTGAACAGAATAGCTCAAAAACGAAAAGACCATTGAATACAAAACTTGATATTTAAGTTTAGTATTTACCAAGGATGTGATACGAAGATTTTCAAGAAAAATCCTCCCAACCCAAACTACCCTTTACATGGAACTTTTTTTGAAAATTTTGATTTTTATAAAAATGGCTCTAACGATTTTGATTAAAACATTGTATATTAAAGATATTTACCTCACAAATACAATGTCTATCTTGAATTTTCTGAGAATAGGCTCTGAAGAATATTTTATTTTGGATGAATTTTACAGAATTTTACATAACTGCTAAACCATAAGAACATGTCAACCATAAGAACACAAAAAATGCAGAGCACATTAAAACACAATTTATGTTATATACATTTTTTTCGTGGAGGGGATTGTTTTTGAGATATTCCTTGTTGGTTTCAGCTTTAAAAAACTTTTACTTTTCTCATATGGGAATTGGTCAACTGCTGTCTATACAAACAAAGAAACTTCAGTCACATAGCAACTAGCTTTTGACTATCACTTTAACCTACGGTACTTTCTTATTTCGCTTCTACTTACAAGGAATCAAGAAATAACATTATTTCTGCTAATTTTTCTCAATCAGCATGAAGTAAATAGAAGCATAAACTTATTAACAATAATTTGTAGCAGAGATGTAAAGAAAGTCATGTGAATGGTATAAGTGTGACCTTTAGATGTGCTAGATGTTACGTTTGATACATGTTTTTTCCTACTCTCCGAGAGAAGCTGGTCATTATGAAGCTTAAACGTGAGTTAAAGAATGAAATTTCAGGTGGTATTTATCTTCCAAGTATCTGATCAGCATTCAATTAAGAAACGTTTACAGAGCTGTTGGTTTGCACATCACAGCATGGGTTAAAATAAACCATAAATTTCTTACCTGGGTGAGAAACTTTCGGACCCTTTAGAGTTTTTTTGTCTTTATTATTATTAATTAATTTATCAACGGGTATAGGGTCTTAAATCATTTTTTTTCAACAGATGTTGCTCACAGCAAGGGAATATCTACGCACAAAAATTTCAGTTCTTAGTGCACAAGGGGTGTCAATAAAAGAAATTACACGACATCTGAAGGTTGACAAAAACACTATGAGAATGTGGGCTAGAAAAGAGGAGGGTGATGTTGAGGACAAAAAATGAAGTAGTAGACCATCTAAAGTTACTCCAAATATAAAAAGAAGGATCAGAGGGATCTGTAAGGATAAAGTTGCGGGCATACGAAGCGTTGTCAAGAAACTGAATTTTTCGACTGAGTTCCAAGACAGTGGGAAGAAAATTGGGGTCTCAACAGTGAGACGCTATGTAAGGTCCACTCATTGGTGTAAAACTGCATATAAGGAACCAGTCAAGCCTTTGCTAAGTGAAAAAAATATCAATGATCGAACAAAATTTTGTGAAAGATTAATCGGGGGAGGTTTTGTTGACGATACTCCGGAAGGACATGTAAAAAGGCCTCACATCCTCTTTACAGATGAACTCAACCCCAACCAAACAGACAAAATCATAGGATCCATAAGAATGATCCTTCCAGTATTTCACCAGTCCTTGTTCCAAAATTTTCCCTAAAAATCATGGCATATCACGGTATGGGAAAAAAGAGTTGCACATTGTCCCACAAAATCAGACTGACAATGGTGATATTACAGACTGTCAATTTTGCCAATATTCAAGAAGACTATGGATGACCGCTCCCAGTTTCCCAAGGGTAATATGGGTGTTTTGATGCAGGATGGAGTAACAGCTCATACTGCGAAGACAACCATGAAAAGTGATAAAGGAACATTTTAACAACGTTTGGACTGACTGGCCAGGAAATTCGCCTCATCTCAATGTCATTGAGAACTTGTGGACCTAATTTCAAGATAGTGTTTTTAGACAACCCAGACCACGAAACAGGGATCAATTAATCACCAGGGTTCAAGAGGAATGGGAAAGCATCGACCAGAACACCACCAAGGATTTAGTGGAAAGTTTCACTCGATGCATTATTGCATGCCAACAACGGCAGACATACAAAGTTCTAAATTTGGTGTGTGGTAGACAGATATATGATGTTTATGTTGTTGAAAATTTCTTAAAGCTGGGGGGTGAGAAACTTTCGGTCCACCTGTATATAGCTTATAATAATAATAATAATAATAATAATAATAATAATAATAACAACAATAACAATAATAATAATAATAATAACAATAACAATAATAATAATAATAGCAACAGCAATAATAATCATCATCACCACCACCATCATCATCATAATCATCATAGTAATAATTATAGTAATAATGATCGTAATAATGATAATAATCATGATCATAATCATGACCATAATAGTGATCATAATAGTAATAGTAATAATAATAATAATAATAATAGGAGAAAATAGAATATAACAATTATTTTAATTACACATTAACTAAACTTTAAATTTAAAACAAAAGAATAAAAAATAATCCCCTTCATATATTTCCCTATACTATGTACATAGTGTATAGAGAAGGTATTGTATTTCACTCAAAAATTTTATAGAGAGATTTCACAGGAACTATATCCTTTGAGAAGGCTTGAATTAAAGAAAACCATTTTATATCTGTGTGTGTGTGTGTGTGTGTGTGTGCGTGCGTGCGTGCGCGCGATCATGTGCACGTGTATGGACAACATAGATCAAGATTGAAAAGACAGTTAAATACCAAATTTGTAACTTATGTTTAGTATCTTCCAAGGATGCATTACAAAGATTTTCAGGAAAATTCCCCCACCTCCCACTATCTTTTATGTGGAAAATTTTTTGAAAATGTTGTTTTTTCCAATAATTGCTCTATCAATTTTGATTAAAAACTGCATATTAAAGAAAGTTACATAATACATAAAATGTATATCTTGAATTTTCTGAGAATATCCTCTGAAGACTTCTTCATTCCGGATGAAGAATGGTAAACTGTAAGAGATAGACAAAACCTTACTACACAGAAAATGTAGATCTTTTTAAAACACACAATTTATGTCATCTACATTGTTTTGCTGAGTTACCCATTTCACGTTATTGATTTAATTTTAAACTACTTAAAGTTTTCTCAAACAAGAGGACATATTTTGTTTCATCTTTGGTTTACTTCTGCAAAGCAAAAACTGAATTTCACTTGTTTCACATAGCAACCTGCTTTTTAAAAGATTTAAGTATCGCTTTAACCTAGTGTATTACCTTATTTCCCTTCTACTTATAAGGAAGTAATATAACTATTTTTGTCAACGTTTATCTTAATTACCACATTGTAGATAAAGGAATTACCTTTTGTAACAATTATTTGTAGAGGGAGCCATGTGAACGGAACATTTCAGATTTTTTTAAATGGATAACTTCTGATTTTGTGTCCATTAGGTAATAAACATCACTAGATTGGCTATCTTCAGTAATGAAACTCACTAGGATAGCTATACAACATATATTGGTTTGTTTTAGCTGTCCTTGAGACTCGACAGCTAGGCTTTGCATGGCAAGAGGGAAGACCTCTTGTAGTTTCTTCCCTCTTCTCGTCTCTTTATGCTTATATGCATTATACCATGTAGGTCAGTTATGTTACTGCCACATGAGAAAACAGGCTACATTGTGAACAGAAACAAGTTTTATATCAAGAAGCCCATTTTATGTCATAACAATAGAATAGAAACAGCCACCAGATTAGGAATAAATTCTTTGTTATTTATAAATGTAATTGAAATTCTTTCTTTATAAATTTAGCGGGCTTCACAGCTAATCTATGCCCCTGATACTTACTATATTGCATGTTAAAGAGAATATAAATTGCACCACAAGAAGACATCCATTTCAACACATGGAATGGGTCAGACATTAATGTGTGGAGGAGTCTATTGAATTGTGTCCATAAGCATAGAAAGCACAAAAGAGCAAAAACAAGAGATCTGGAAGCACAAATAAAAGGTAACTAAATCTAGAAAATAAAATATCAGAAGGGAATGAGCCCTACCTGAAGAAAAAGAAAAGGAAAGAAGGAAAAGTGAAAGAAAAAAATAATACTAGTTTACGATATAAAACATACAAAGGAACATTATAAAGAAAGTGAATGCATCCAACTCAGACATGCAGAGAGAGAGGTTTTCCATAGCTATCTGTGGGATTACAAATAAATAAACAAGAAACTAATCCTGTCCAATCTGAAAAGGCCTGCTATATAGGCTATGTCAAACTGTACCTGTTCTTTACTACTCATCAACTCCCTTAATGAAAGTGCATACAAGAATGCACCTATCATAAAGCACTGTAGCCCCAGAGACAATCAAATATTGTTCATTTAATTGTTTTTTTACACAAGCCATGTGTAGGACAGGAGTTGGATAAGTAGAGTCAGACTGAAAAATTCAGTGCCATAGCCAGGATGTGAACCACAGATCTCTGAGTCTCTAGCTGGTTTCTCTACCACTGAGCAACCATGGCAATATGCCAGCATAACATTAGACTCCTCAACTGTTGCTTGTTTCCTGGTAAAGCACAAGGTGATCTCAAATTATTTTTGAGATGAAAGGGAAATAACAGAATACACTAGGCTAAAGCGATAGTCAAATCTTTTAAAGCTGGTCACAATGTGAACAGTTGAGGTCCAGTTCGCTTTGCATGGTTGCGCTTGGGAACAGTTAGGTAGTTTAAATTTGAAAGTAATAACTAGAAATATCTTGAAAATGGGCCATTGTACAATAAAAATATATATGACATAAACTACATGTTTTAGCGAGATCTACATTTTTTGCATATTAGTTTTTGTCTATCTCTTACAGTTTAACCATTATGCAAAATTCTGCAAAACTCATTCAAAATTAAAGAGGTTTTCAGAGGCTATTTCCCGAAAATTCAAAATACACATTTTACTTGTAATTTAAATATCTTTAATATATAGCATTGTAATCAAAATTGTTAGAGCCATTTTTGAGAAAAATAAAATTTTCAAAAAAATTTCCATGTAAAGAGTAGTTTGTGGTGGGAGGATTTTCTTGAAAATCTTCGTGCCATATCCTTGCAAAATACCAAAAAGCATTTTGTACTAAGTATAGTATTTAATGGTCGTTTCATTTTTGAGTTATGTTGTCCACACACACAAACCTTTTTCTAAAAATGCTTTTGTTGGACTCGGGGAACCTCTTAAACATACATCCCCGGTGAAATCTTGACATAAATTTTTGATTGGAATACGATACTTTCTCTAGCTACTATGTGCATTGTATGTACTTATATATAAGAGAAAGTAATTTAAATATTCATAAACATAACATAAGAACAAAACAAATATTTTTGTGACACACCAAGATTCACTAAATACAAAATGTATTGAAAACAATGCAGAAGACTTATACAACAATTTACCTCATCAGACTAAAGAAATAAATGAAGAAGTGAGGAAAATGAAGGCATTTAAACCTTACCTGATAAAATAATTTTTCTGCTTATTGAAGTTAATAAACAACAAATGTTACTTGTAAAACACAAAAAATCTCTACTATGCATGCACTTTTTCTTAGGTGCTCAACTCCCTAGTCTTCATTCAGTAGTTTCATACAATTTTGGAAGGGAGCAGCTCAACATCAATGAGTCATAAAGTACACTGCACACTAATATCTAGTGGCTTCATTGTTAATGTTTCATTCTGTCTATAGATCCTAGAGTTCACACATGCATGTACACCGTGTTTAATTTAATAATTCAGCTAGTTCGTAGTAAAATTAGATGACCTATTCACCATAATGGCCAAGGGCCTCAATGGAAACTGTCTTTGATTGGCAACACTGAGAAAGACAGGCAGGCAACCTCTCTTTTCTTACCTTTCCCCCTTCTTGCTTCCCGATACAATTAGCAGCCAAGATAATGTGTATCTATATAACTCTTAGTATTAACTCATCTTAAAATAATTATTCCACAGTTTTTTTACATCAACAATGCCTTGTAATTTTGTTGCAAATGACGAATAAAAACTGAGTTCTGACATTGAATCTATCTCACAATCATCTATGTCATCACAAATATTTTGCTCTATATCCTCATCTGAAGATTCAAAACTGATGGATTTTCTACTAGATGGCTTACAATATTCCCTCTCCTCATTTATAATTCCTTTGGGAACCAAATCTTTTGCTTTCAGCCGCCTTTTCCCTTCCTTTTCTTGAAGCTTTGTTTTCCATGAGGTAGTGTTTAATGCCCGCTTTTACTGCTCTGGCACTGCAGGCGATGACACTGATGATACATGAAGATGGAGTCTGGTGGAATGTAATAGTGGGGGGAACTGGAGAACCCGGAGAAAACCCACCCCTGTGCTGCTTTGTCCACCACAAATCTCACATGAGGTCGCTTGGGATCGAACCCGGGCCGTCTAGGTGAGAGGCAAATGGTCTGACCACTCAGCCATGGCGTGGCCCTTGTTTTCCATGAGAGTTACCATCAGTTGTTTTGCATATTGATTTGTCTTTCTTGATTTTTGTTTTCAGATTACTGAAGGGCCTGGATTTTAAGCTATATTCACAGATAAAATTAATTTGATTGGAATATTGCAGGATAAATCATATTGTTTTAAAAGAAGAAAAGTTGACATGTTTTTATCAAATTCAAACATAGGGGACAATGCCAATTCCCTGGCTGATGTTATGTCTTCAGCTATTAGCTCATATAATAATTAATAAAAAGAACACCATAACTGTTGGACATTGCTGAAAGATTACTAATTTTAGCAGCAGCAGAAGATACAGCTGAAAACTCATTACACCGTCTTATGGCGACCTGCCACTAGTAGCTGGAACTTGAGTGGTGATAGCAGCTTCTCTCCCATTGCCACTAGGTAGCAACAATAAGAGATTCACTTACCACCATTAAGCTGAAATACATTGTTTAGTATTATCGAATCACGAATACCCCAGCTTCCCCTGTATCACCTAGAACAAAGAGAAATATGCATAAACATCAACAAGAGATAATTAATAAAAATCTGATGCGTTCCATTCACATGACTTTCTCTACATCTCTGCAACAAATTATTCTATTTACTTCATCTAACCGAGAAAAAATTAGCAGAAATAGTCATATTTCTTGGTTCCTTGTAAGTAGAAGCAAAATAAGGGAGTACCATTGGTTAGAGTGATAGTCAAAAGCTGGTTGCTATGTGACTGAAGTACCTTTGTTTGTATGGACAGGAGTTGACAAATTCCTGTATGAGAAAAGTATGTTTTTCAAAGCTGAAACCAAAAACAAAGAATATCTCGAAAACGGTCAGCTCTACGAAAAAAATGTATATAACATAGGATGTGTGTTTTAACATGCTCTACATTTTTTGTTTTTTAAGTTTTTGTCCATCTCTTACGCTTTAGCAGTTATGCAAAATTCCATAAAATTCATCCAGAATAAAGTAATTTTCGGAGGCTATTCCCAGAAAATTCAAGATAAACATTTTATTTGTCATGTAAATATCTTTAATATACAATATTGTAATCAAAATTCTTAGAGCCATTTTTAAGAAAATCAAAATTTCCGAAATTTTTTCCATGTAAAGGGTAGTTTGGGGTGGGGGGATTTTTTAAAAATCTTCGTGTCGCATCCTTGGACGATACCAAACTTAAATACCAAGTTTGGTATTTAACGGTCTTTTCGTTTTTGAGCTATGCTGCCCACAGGCACACACACATATACACAGACAGACGCACACACAGACATTTTTCTAAAAATGCTTTTTTTTTATTCAAGGGGTCTCAAAACATGTATTTCTGGTGAGATCTCGATATCAAATTTTTGGGTGCAATACAATACCTTCTCTATACACTATGTACATAGTTTGTATAGAGAAAGTAAAAATGCATAGTACACAATTGTGGAGTTTAAGTATAAACGCATGCATGCACGCACGCACACACACAGAATACAGGACACCCTAAAACTTGTATTTCTGGTGAAATCTTGGTATCAAATTTTTGGGTGGAAAGCATGTCTTCTCTATACACTATGTACATAGTATGTGTAGAGAAAGTAAAAATGTATTGATGCTATAAAATTGAAGTAGAAAAAGTATCAATTTTGTAAACATGTTTTAGTAGGAAATTCTTAAGATTTATTAAGATTGCAAGAAATACATATATTTTATATGTTTGTAGTGTACTTTTGAACTCTTATATATTTGGAACATAAGGATGAATTTGAAATGAAATTGTAGATTACATTTATTTCAAAAAGCATAAATCTAACATTTTACAAATTTTATGGCAGATGGAAAAAGCGACTTTATTTTTTGTTCAGATGCAATGACAGTTGATACTGAATGTTTTTTTATAAAATTATATTATATTTATAACAAATTTTATAATTTGTAATACTAGTAGCAATATTTTCTTTCCTTCTTCAGATAAAACATTGCATATATAATTCACATTTATTCTTATTTAGATATTATTCATTTTATTAAAACCATATAATAATGTGTTCTATTATTCATTTACAGTGTTTCACATGGGCCAGCAGCAGAAACACTTTCTTTTCATTACAACACACATGATGATGTCAGTCACAATTCATGCAATTTTGATAATCCTTTAGAGAGTATATTTTTACATAAAACTGCTAGATTGCCAGTTAAGGGTATTAGAGGCTCAGAAATTGAGATAATGGTGCTTCCATTTCTTGGTAACACAACAAAACAAAGCACTTTGGAATTGCAAAATTTAAATAAGAATGTTTTCCATGTAGCAGAACACAAGAAAAAAGAGAACAAAGTTGAAAGCTTAAATAAACAAAATAACTTTCCACTCAAATCTGTGATGGATCATAGTCAAGATATGGCCAATAATGCTTCAATTATTAACATGCCAACAGCAATAACATGTAATAGCTTAGCAGTCCAGAGTGAATTTCCATCTGTCCCCATTTCATCACCAGAAGTAGATAACTGTAATAAAGAAACATATGGACACAGAAACATATCAAAACTGAAACAGTTCACCGCATCACCTATGACCTTAAATTTACCCAAAAGGAAAAATACTGCTACTATGCAAAAGAGAGATACGAGTACAATATCCTTAGAAAATCATGAAGTGAACAGAGCAACAGTACAAGATTCTGCTAATGATAAAACTAACAGAGAAAATAGAACAGATAGACATAATGTTAAACGTAAGCATAATGATCAAAAAGACATAAAAGATTTTTTTAAAGTGAGGAAAATGTTTGGAACATCAGCTATGGAATATCAATTGGAAAAATCCAATCCTACAAAACATTTATGCAAAGAGAAAACTGATACCTTTGCAAAACCAAATTCACTTAATGTAGCAACATTATTGTCAGATTCTTCACCTATGATTTCAGAAAACGTTGAAGATCCTTCTACCAAGTACAATAACAATGAAAACATTAAAAATATGTTAAAAAATTCTAATACAGCATTTGATATTCAGTGTATCCACCCAAGGACTGCAATTCACTTTTCAAAGAGATATGTACATTATAATGTACATAACACTGCAGAAAAGGTAACTGAGAATCCTGAGTTAAGAAAAATAAATGCCCCTGAAAAAGCTTTAGTGTTTAATTATACAGATAGCAAATGTGATACCATGGAATCAAACACTGAGGGTATTTTGAAAGAAATGAATTCCGATCTTGCAACTAACACCAACTTAGACGAGAATGAATCAAGCTGCTCTCCTATAGTTGTTCATGCAGAAAAAAACAAAGAGACATCAAATATGTCAGAATCAAAATCTTCAGCTTCAGGAAGTTTGAAGAGCAGAGGAGAAAAGAACAAGAAATGTGTATTTCAAACCCCACTGAAAAAATACTTTAAAGATACCAAGGTAAGAACCCTCACATAAATTTTTACAACTTATTATTCTAAGCTACAAGAATTTTGTTATATGAAATACACATGCACCCACACACCTGCACATGCGCACACACCCAACAAACTTGTATTTTACATAAATTATATGTTTTAATGAAACCTACGCTTTCTGCGAAGTAAGATGTTTGTTATGTCTTACACTTTAGCAATTCTGTAAACTTCATTCAGAATTAAGAAGACTTAAGAGCCTATTCACAGAAAATTTAAGACATGCATTTCATTTGTTATTAATAGCAATTTTTGAGAAAATCACAATTTTTTGTGTATTGCATTGTTGGAAGATGTAGAACTTAAAATACAAAGTTTGCTATTTAACTGTCTTTTTATTTTATGTTTGCTGTTCACATGTACACGCACATTTTTCTGATAGTTTTTACTTTCTCTACATGTACTATGTACATAGTGTATAGAGAAGGTATTGAATCCAAAAATTTTATACTAAGACACATCATGTTTTGGGTCCCCCTGAATTAAAAAAAAAAAAGGTATCTGTGTGTGTGTGTGTGTGTGTGTGTGTGTGTGTGTGTGTGCATGTGCATGTGTGCGAGTGGAGCATAGCTCAAAAATGAAAAGACCATTAAATATCAAACTTGGTGTTTAAGTTTAGTATCTTCCAAGGATGCGACACAAAGTTTTCAAGAAAATCCCCCCACCTCAAACCACCCTTTACAGGGAAAAATATTTGAAAGTTTTGATTTTCTCTAAAATACGTCTAATGATTTTGATTAAAATCTCTTATATTTAAAATACTTACATGCCAAATACACTGTATATCTTGAATTTTCTGGGAATAGTCTCTAAAGACCTCTTTATTCTGAATGATTTTTATTGAATTTTGCATAACTGGTAAGAGATAGACAAAAACTGACTTTTTAAAACTGTAGATCACGATAAAACACACAATTTATGTTCATATAATTTTTTTCGTGGAGTTGTCTGTTTTTGAGATATTCCTTGCCATTAATTTCAGCTTTAAAATACTTTTTCTCATATGGGAATCTGCCAATGCTTGACCACTCAAAGAGACGGATTTCAATCCCATAGCAACCACATTTTAAAACATTTGACTGTTGGTTTGGCCTAATCTGTCCCTTATTTCCCTCCTACTTGTAAAGAAACTAAGTAATAAAAATTTCTGCTAATGTTTTAGCATTAAATAGATAGAACAATAAGCTTATTAGTAATAATTTGTTGCAGAGGTGTAAAGAAAGTCATGTGAATGGAACACATCAGATTTTTTTTTCTCTTGTGTGGTTGAATCTATTCTTAGTATTCATCTCTTGGCTTCAATTTCCAGTTATGTTTTATTTCTGTCATTTTCTGTTATTCACTGCATATCATTTGTTACTCATTAGTTATTACTTATTTGTTGCATTATCTGTGGGTTTCTAAAAATTACATCTCATATAGGTAAATATATCAATGACCATGTATATGTTCATCAACATTTCCATTTTTGCAGCTAATTTATCAAATATCAACTCACAAAATTAGCAATGTAAACATAATATTAGATGGCATCTTTTATCCCAATATGTTCTTCATGTAGATATTTGTCTGGGATCGGTCACAAATTTGTATTTCAGAACTTGTTTCTGCCATTGTTTGTTTTGCTGACTATATCTTTAAACTATTCAGTTGCAGTGTTTGTAACACAAGAAATTAAAATGTTTACTCTGTGCTTAAATTTATAGCAAATGAATTGATTACATAAACACACATATTTCCAAATATAGAGAAGTGTCTTTCCTGGCATTTAAAGTGATTTACAAAATATACAGTGATCACCTCCCCTTATAGCCACAGAAAGAATACTGGAAATACATACTGCACTTAAGACATATTTTTTATTTGTGATCAAGCCACTACAGACATTGGTTCAATATTTTTAAAATTGTTGGGGGAAAAACAAAACAAAAAAAAAACAAAAAAAACACTTGTCTTCGTACAAAGTAGTCATTGATTCTCCCTTGCTTGACATAATGACATATGTTATGAGACATTATATAGCCTCAAGATTGGCAGAAAGCACAAGAGCTTGTGCTGCAACCTTTTCCCAATGACACTATGGCTGTTATACTCTGCCTCCAGTCAAACTCCAAGCACTGTTGCTGTGTACGCACAAGTATTCTGACTCAGCCGACCAGAGTCATTTCTAAATAATGACTCTTAACAATTTTGATTAAAATATCATCTATTAAAGATACTTACATGAAAAATAAAGTATATATCTTGAATTTTCTGAGACTAGGCTCTGAAATCTTCCTCATTCCGAAAGAGCTTTGTATAATTTGTTGACAATGTACTGCATAACAAATATAGATCTCTTTAAAACACCAATTTATTCCAAATAAGTTTTTTGTGGCATACACTATATCTGAGATATCTGTTATTAGTAGTTTAAATTTGCATATTATTACTACTTTAATGTCCTTTCAATATTCAGCTGTTTTTGCAATTGCATGGAAAAAATATGTGATTTCAATGCCGTCATATAGCATTCAGTTCCTAAACATATGTAAATATTTGACTATAGCTAAGTTTACTTAAATTAAAATGTAGTAGATAGAAAACTGACTACTCATAAGAATAGTTTGTGTACTCATTAATAAATGAAAGTAAAAAAATTCATGTGGAGTAACGCATATTTGTATTACCTATAATTTTATAGCCTAGATAAAACTATAGGTATAATACATATTAATTTGTATTCTCTTTTTTAAACAATGTCATCTTTTAAACATTTTATTCTCTCTAATCATCTCTGTGCACCTGCTCATTGCAATGCATAACAAAGCTATATTTTCTAGTTTGGTGGTAATATAGAGCAATTCCACAGACTGACATTCATATACCAAAGTCTCACACACATTAAGGTTTAAAAATATGGGTTTTGACCACATTGTTTAATAGAGAAAACACAGAGGATTAAAATGATCCAAAATTATATGAAGGTTTATCCATACATATTTTTTATCACTCTGACAATTTTGTCAAATCTCGTGAAATGCCACTGGTCAAGAAGGGCAACTCTAAATCTCTCTGAAAGTGTAATCCAAAAACAGTTTTAAAATAAAATAAAATCTTGGTTGAGGTAAGTCATCTGGATAGGTTTTTTCTTCAGGAAAATATCATTTGTAGGGGAGGATTTAAGCTTTTTTAGAAGTTTTTAAAAATCAAGTTACTCCAATTATTGAAGGAGTTAGGGTACAAAATGTGCAGTATAGTATACTGACATTTGTGAAACTTTTTACACCAGAATAAAGACAATCTGTAATTGTTAAAATGAACTGATATGATACAAAAAGGAAATAAAATATACTATAACATTTTTACCTTACTCAGTATTGTTTAAGTTTCTATAGGCCTGTTTACAAAAACAAAAAAAACAAAAACAAAAATTCAGCACCTATATTGGGATTTCAGACAATAGTTATATGGAGATTTATTTGTAATATGGAGTACTCATTAATCAAATATTCTTTTTGACACTTTTACATCAAAGACAACAGCAAAGAGAGAGGGAGAGAATATTAAGGTAAAACAATAGTTTTTATTTTTAACCAACATACAATGTTTTGCTTATGTATCATTACATTATTCATTTAGCAAATATTCTTGGAATCCTGTACAGGCATAACCATATGATATGCTTCACATAGTTGCATATAAATACATTGTACAGATGAAGCACATGGTTTATTGTGTCATAGGATATAAATTGTGCAGCATCACTAAATGCAGCTGACACTGCACATAAAGTTCTGCAATTGCTTTAAGACTGAACTACAGAACCTGTGGATCAGTCTGATTGATGTTCACTTGAAAGTGTGAACACCAACATCATTTCGGAATATTTCCTGAAAAATTCATTCTTCTGTATTTTGTGCTCCAGATGGAACAGCCATCAACACCATCCTTTTTACTTGCTTTCCAATTACATCCACAGCTCCTTTCTCATGATAAGTCTCAAAGAAGTTCCACTCAATTTGGGCTCTAAATGCAAAGCATTGTTGCATTATTTAAATGGCCTGCAGCTTCATCAGAAAACATTTTAATGACTTTGAAGTATGGCAGAATGTGCAATATTTGAGAAAATATACTTACTAGGTAAATGTCAACGAAAATTTATCATGTGTAAAGAAATCTGGCATCAAAACAAAAGACTTATTCTGAATCTCTCCACCACAGTCTTTTCTAAACCAAACAATAATAAAAACTGGAAATCTGTGTGTTGTTCCAAAAGACAGCCTGAATCTCATTTTGTTGCTTACATGAGTGGTTTTTTGTAAAGTCTATTTGTAACACTCTTCATTAGCAGTATTTTCTTTATTTTTATGTTTTCCATAGTAATCATCTTCTCTTCGACATAGATATATTCATGTTGTCTTTCTGCTAATGTTTTAGCCACCTTCTCAATTTACACTTGCCAAAGTCTCTCTCTATTAACTTGACAGTAATAAGAGGTAGTAAGAGCATGGAATGCGTACCTGTTATTGCACTATAACCAGAAATCCATTGTGTTTGAAAAACCTGCTCAGATATATTTGTTGTTGGTAATGTGATGTAACACGGGTCTGGAAGGAAATTGTAATCCATAGTTTATTTTTCCATCCATTTTCAGTGTAACAGACTGACATAGATATGCAGTATGTATAAAAGAAGTCAGAAAAACTGTTTAGAAATGTTTATATTTGGAAGTTTTATTATTGTGAATCAAGGAAGGCCTAATATGTTGTTAAAAAAAAAAAGATCTGAATTAAATCCATGATTTACCATGTAAAATTGTGTGTAAAAATAGAAATTTTGAGGCATTTTTCATTTTGCTTTGCATTTATGAAGATCATTAGCATTAATTTATCTTATTTTTTGGAATTTGTGAGCATTTTATTATTGACCAAGCGACTTCAGGGATAAGGAAATATGTATCTTAGTTAAAATATTGAATTAAATTTTACCTCTTGATACAGCATTTCAATGTGTGGGCCTAAGTGGTTAGATCACATGCCTCTCACCAAGGTGGCCAATGTTCGATCCCAGGTGTCATATGTGGGATTTGTGGTGGAAAAAGCGGCATCCGGGCAGATTTCCTCTGGGTACTCCACTTGCTACATAATCACTTTTCCTTTCATCCATTTCTCTGTCATTTCACATCATCTTCCTCACTCTCATATCAGGCATCAGGCTGATCTCTAATACTGTCTGTACACTCTGATCCAGAGTCTTTCTGCTCCACAACAGACATATGATCGCAGACATTTTTAAATCCAGGGGGGTGTAAGTCTTCCATACAAGGAGGGTAAATTGTGGTAGAAAAAAAGGTATGACATTTCTGTGGAATTGCTCTATATGACAACTTAGAAATCAATTTAAAAAACTGTAGTACGCATTACATCAAATTGGTACATTACTGTTTCATGCACAGCTATGCTGTGTTCATTGATAAGTGAATGATTCACTTACACTAGACTTTTACATAGTTGTTATATGCCAAATCTAAATTCATATTCATTTTATGCAAGGGTTAAAGTAGGTTTATGACATATATGAAAAACAAAATCTTAATTTGATTTTGGGGAGAAGAGTTTGGCGAGCATCAGTCATCCTTAAGCAGTTGTAGATGCTTCAACAATGCTTTGCTAAATATCACAGACTATGCTATTTTCATTTTTGTTTCAGGAAACAGCAGAGGACAAATTAAATGACACTGTCATTAATGATGTGGATGAAACTGTTATTCGTAATATTCTTTTACAGCTAGATACTAAAGGACTTCTGGAAATTGGCATTACAGTATTGTACAGGTAAATATATTTAGTTTCAGGCTCAGAGCTTTAGTAGTAGTAGTAGTAATAGTGGTGGTGGTGGTAATGACAATGATGATGATGATTTATTGTTCATTGACTTCTATACAAGTTTCAGACATTGTTAATTTAGTTTATATTTACATTATACCTAATTAAAAGATTTACACTTCATCCAAGGAATACAAGGGTTTTTGATAGGATTTCTTGATTGTGGTTTTTAAATTAACAATTTTCACTTCTACAGAAAACTTGATATCTAGTATAGCAGCAACTGCATTTATATCTTTAAATACAATTTGGTTATTGCATTTACATTTATAGTAATTTTACTACTTCTTGTACTATACTTATAAATATACTTTGTAATTGTTTTTAGTGTACATATACATTACAGTTCTGGGCTAATAATTATAGTAAATTAAACTGGAATGACCATATCAATCATTTCAATTAAAATCTCATCTGTCAATGGTGTTTTGTTTAGGTTAAAAAGTTGTTGAAAAGTGAGCAATTAAAAAGTATTTATCATGCTCTTAACAGTTCTCATTTAACTTACCTGAAACCATGAAATGGAGTTTTATTTATGGACATTCTTTAACTGTTGTGGTTCTCAGCATCCCATTCCATACTGGGCATGAAAAAATGCTTAAATTTACTCATATGCCTCTTTTATCAGGCTTGAGGTTCTTTTACATGCTATAAATATACGTCATGGAACCAATGGCTTCCTCCCTGGTGGAGGAAGCCATGCTAAGGATTTTTATGCCCCAAAAAATCCACCATCCTCTGCCGGGTTTGAACCCACAACCTTGGGTATCTATAGTGGGGAGCTTGCAACAAAGGCTTATTAATGAATTTGAAATTCTACAGAGGAGGACATTAAGGATATTGTATGGGATGTCATATGAACAGGTCATGAGAACCGCATTAACCGGCCAGGGGGGACTCGAGGTGCTGACCACGTCTCACCCTCCAATACTGCACCCCATCCATGACGTCTTTAGTGGACCGAGATGGACGCAGCAGCCGGGCGGTAGGCCAAGGTTCCCCGTGAGCTGTCGCGCCATGGAGTTATGTCATATGAAACCCCGAACAGAGAATTATACCTCATTACAAAAATCCCAGCCATGCTCATACAAATAAAACTAGAACTATTTTTATTTATAAGATAATAAACAATATCACCAAATTAAGCTTTAGTATTAAAATCAATACTGATATCCATAGCCATAACACAAAATAGCAAAATCATATACAATTAAAAAAACCTAATTTCACAAAATATGGCATCCATTCATATTAATCACAGCTTCCAAACAATACAACTCGTTGCCAAAATAAAAGAAAAAAAATATCAAAGCTGCATATATTTGAAAAGAGATTAAAACAATATTTAGCCTATGTTTAAATAATTTAAGTTTAGATCTAGGTTCCAGTTAGTCAAAAATGGTATTAAAAAGATGTATTTAGTGTTATTATAAATATTCTATAAATCTTTGTTGCTACCAGCCATCAATAACAATGTATGTACCAGCCTGGATAGAGTATTAGCTCATAAGGCATTTTGAGAAAATAAATATATAAACTATACATAAACAATTAACATATGTGCTTCTTAAAGGCATACCTTGAAGATTATGTAAAATTTTTATTACAATTAATGGTACTAATGCATTTATTCTGCAACATCATTCATTTATTCATATGCACTTTTGAGGCACATCCCCACACCCAATTTCTTAAATGGAGATGAGGGTAAATTACACCATAATAAATAATTTTCAATTCTTCACTCCCTAATAAACATAAAACAAATCTTAAGTAAATTGATTTGCTAATTTTGGCAAAATGAACTATACCCATGTCAACATATTGCTTACCCATATCCTAAAATTTGGAATGATCTCCTTCTCATAAAGTTTAGTCTCAATCATATGTGAATCTTCCTAATTTTCTTAATTTAACAAATCATACTCAATAAATTCGGTTTTATCCATATTGCACATATTTATTCAAAAATAGATTAGAATCTTTTTGGCACTTAAAACTGTTGTTTTTATTAAGGATATGCTATACCTTCAAAAAAGTTGTCGTCCATATACAATGTTATAAAATAACTTTTTGGTTGATTGTTGTGATGATATGGGCTACTACATCTAATATAAATTTTGAAAAATATTTTCAATACTAAGACAAGTTAAAATATAATGCTATGTAGAAATTATCTTTAGACTTCTAAATATATTAACTTTACCACACTTATACTTCTACAAAATCATTCTACATTTTAAAAAGTGTAATTTCCACATTACAAAACAACTGATGTTCAGAAACACCACTCAAAGCATAAAAATGATTATGCAGTCCTAGGCACAAATTACACTTATATGAAAAAGATGCCTAGTTTTGCTGGAATAAACTTTTATAATACGCTATCAAAGAAAGAAATATAAAAATAATTGTAATACATTTAAACACTTTTTAAAACAGTTTCAATTAATAAGTCCTTCTATTTATTTATTTATTTATTTACCTTTGATCGCACAAGAGATACAGGTATGATCAAGGAATATAAGTACATAATTTGGTGCATATACTCTTTTATGGGAATGAGTCACATACACAGGGAGTCACATACATGTTCTACATAAACGTTAGGATTTTCCAAAACCCATATCCTGACATTGTGTTTGTGTGCTTTTCCTGATAGATGGAAAGTGACATTACTAAACACCAATGATTCAATGAAACCTTCAGTTTCCATTCTGAGTTATGTGTCCTCACAGAAAGACTTCGCTTGCCTTTGTCGTCTGATTTCAGAGACTGCAACAATTGCAGACGGTATGGATGGAACTTCAAATGTTTCTGAAAATCCTCCAAACAGTTTGTTGGGGGATGTTTAATTCTCTACTGGTTTTTATGGTGGATTTCAGAGAACTTTGTGAGAAACTCCCCATCACACGCTCCACATTTGCCTTACTTATTGATGGACAACCAGTTGACTTCTGCTTACAGATGCATCCCCTCATTTTGAATTCAGCATACCACTTACGGATACTGGGCCCACTGGTTGGAACAACACCAAATTTTCTTCTAAAATTGCATTGTACAGTGATAACAGACTGGGGTATGTGAAAATCTAGCACACAAAATGCTCTCCTGTCTTCATTTGCGGTCATTTTTCTATTATATCATCACCAAACAACATCAAAGTTTCTTCTAAAATTGTGTTGTTCAGTGACAACAGACTGGGATATGTGAAAATCTAGCACACAAAATGCTCCCCTGTCTTCATTTGCAGCCATGTTTCTGTTATATCGTCTTCTAGCAACACAATTAATAAATATGCAACAGTTACCAATATAACAAAAAATATTTGAGTTTCTCTTTCCATTGATATCAATGTTATGTTTCTAAGTGTACCATAATGATAGTTATTCAGGTTTATTGTATAGTAATGTATATAAACATGGTAAAGTCGAAAGCTTGTGGAAGTATTCTCTGCAGCCTTCTGTTTTTGGTACCGGCTAATTTTTTTTCTTTTAAATTATGATACTCTGGTAGCATTTCCCCTTATAGTAAGTTATACAACAGTAATGACTGAAAATAAGCAAAGTAACATGTTTTAAGCCCACTGAGTGATACCTATGATTTTAACTGGAAAAGAAAAAAAGCAGCAGATAGCTTTCCTGTTAAATTTTCTTTGTGACTACCCCAATTTAGATGTTTATCAAGAAATAATCCCAAGAACTAGATTTCATGCTCATAGTTGACTAATCTGGAATGGATTGAGATGGCTGGGGTCACCATTGTTTTACATACTTTACATTGGAAGTTAAGAGCAATAGTCTTTTCTCTATACAAGCAATTTATTTATTTTGGACCAGTTTAGTAGACTATTCATGGTAATTGTAACATTCTGTGGAGGGGTATCATGTTTTGCCATAATAAAAACTTGTGTCACCTGTATAATGTGTTGCTTTAGTTTCAGTGACCTTTCTCAGAAAGTTGGTAAATCATTTATATAGAAAGAACTAATGAGGACCAAGAATTGATCTTTGAGGTACCCCAGACAACATGATCTTCTATCTGAAATTTCCTTTATTATTTCCTTCTGTATTCAAAAAGTTAATTTCAACTATTTGCTCTCTGATTTCGAAGTAATAAACCATTTTAAAGCTATTCCTCTCATACCATATTTATTTAATTTATGTAGGAGTATTTTGTGGTCTATGTCGAATGCTTGGGATAGATCTAAAAATAGACCAACTCTTAGTTCACTTGTGTCTAAGGTTCCACAAATATCTATTAAGTTGATAACTACCAAGTTGATTTGTTTCTTTGGAAGCCATATTGGAAGCTATTAATTATTATTTTATTAGTCTCCTATACAGAATTTCAGATTTATTATCAGCCTGAATAAATACAGATTCTATGGCATCATCAACATACATAAAATGTTACATTTGAGTTTAAATATATACAGAATTAGTAAGAAGAGAATCCAAAATAGTTCTCTACCAGCGCCAGGCTCCTTTCAACTTCTGCAGAATGGGACCTGTAATGACAAATACAAAGTGGCGTATCTGCACAAGAGAAATATGGTTGCAAAGATGATGATAATAATAATAATTCTAATGATAATAGTAATAATAATGATGATGATGATAGTAAAAGTGATGATGATGATGCTGATGATGATGATGATGATGATTACTACTACTGCTACTGCTGCTGCTATTGCTACGACCACCACCAATAATTAATTATTATTAATAATAAATATAATAATAGTAATAATAATGATAATGATGGTGATGATAATCATAGTAATAATAATAATAATAATAATAATAATAATAATAATAATAATAATAATTTATAGTTATTTAATTTGTATTCTATGGAACAACTTAAAGTTTCAGATTTAAGTATTCATTAATGGTGAGTGGTAAATGACTTTTGAGATGGTTCTTAATGGCCATTCTAAATTGAATTATCAATCTTCCTTAAATTAAGTAAGAAGAAAATAACTAGAGCTCCTATCTATTGCTTCAATTCTTTTGTTTTTTATTTATTTGATTTATTTTAATAGTTCAGTTTCTGAAACTAGAAAAATGAATATTGATATTTCATTTTTCAGACAACACATTTCGTTTTCAACATATTTAGGGTATTGAGGAATAATAATTAGACTATACTAATGAGGAATAATTCTAAATAGTATTAATCAAAACTACAAAACAGTGTTGCTTTTAGTAAGTTATCTGTAATACTTTAACCCCTTTTACTTCACTGGTGATTTTGTATTCTATTAATTATATAAAATAAAATTATAAACTGTCTTATTGTTAACATTTCTTTGTATATATTAATTTATTACTTTGTGAGTTTATGTGTGTGTATTTGTTCCTCTGACTTAATTCAATGTGTGTAACACCATATTGAATTGCAATAGTGTTGAATTGAATAACTAACATTGTGTTGAAAACATTATGGGCCTTAAAATTTACCCTTAAGCCTACCCCAGATCTTACTGTTCTGCCCATGAAAGTGATTTTAAATCCTGCATCATCACCAGCTATTTAAATAGCCCCAGCTTGTGAGACAATATAGCTTTTAGTCACAGTGTATCAATATAAACCTATAAACCATCACATAAGCATGGGTTACTATTGAAAATTAACTGATTTTGATTTACTCTTCATAGGCCACTAGTGTGTAACAGAGTTAAGAAGCAAAGTGCTTACTTTATTTCATTGCAGACTGTATGGTATAGCAATCATATGAAAAAGAAAAGTTAAACTGTTGTGCTACAATAATAGGAATAAATGCTGATATCTTAATGTGGCAGGTGGGACATTTCAGCTAGTCCTAGCTGATTGGTTCCTATTGCAGCGAGCAGGAAGGTAGAGTGTTTTATTTGTTCAGCTTCTTAGGGCGGTACACATAGTCATTACCTCAAGGATTACTCAAGGTTTCCTTAGCAGTTTGCATGAATTTTGTATGCAGAGTTGCAAATACTTAAGTAGACCTTGAGTAATCCTCGAGGGACAGAGAAGGCCGCTCAAGTGCATCTTTATTCTCTCCATAAGTAATCATTCGCTTGATTTTTCTCTCAATGTCTTAATCGTAATTCCATCGAGTTTCTCAAAGAGATGAAGATTTTGCACATGAATCACAGTTGCATTGGAGGTATATACACGATAGTGAAAACCCTCTAGAGCATTACAGCAATGCACAGTTTTTTAAATGCTACAGATTCACAAAGAATACTGCACAGAAACTATTTTGCTATTACTGCAGTTTGAAGAACAGAGCATACAACTAGGCCTACCAGTGCCTCCAATTTCCCAAGTCCTGTGTTCACTAAGATTTTATGCAACTGGAGATTTTCAGGTAAACATAAGTGTAATTAAATTTTGTATTTGCTATTTTAATTGTGTTTATTAAGTTATTTCAGAATAATCATGCATTAATTAAATTGCGGCAATTGATATCTGAACAGTGTGATTTTTATTGCTTTGGATAGTATAGGATATACATATGTAAATAATAAAATGGATAATGTGTGAAGAGTGTAACGTTAAAAGTTAGGTTAGGTTAGCTTGTCTTGTTTGAAATTTTTTTGCCATTAATTACCTCCAATGAGGGGAGGGGGGGATGTTTGGTTAAAATGCACAGCAATAAAGTGTTTATGCTACACAAAAGGCCAAGTGGATTATTAGTGATATTGAACCTCATCATTCATATAGGCCCTTATTTAAAACCTAAAAAAATTGTTACTCTTGCTAGTAAATCATATATCTCTTGAGTTATCTTGCAGATCCTGTACAGTAACTTCACAACAAACCGTATTGTACATATAAGATACAATTAGGAAAGGATGTAACTATTCTGCAATACAAATTTTGTAATTGTAAATAATGTTTATACTTATATAACATATGTAAAATGTAACTACCTTTATTATATCAATGTATGACACAAAGACAAACTAAATTGAATTGAATTGAATAATATGTTACTATTCTGCAATACAAATTGATAATAAACTTCCATGTTACCTAAACTTACTAAGCAATCCTAATCAACATAAAATGTTCAAAAATATTTTTAAAAGTTGCCATATGCACACTCCCCATACTGTAGCGGAGATTTTTAGTGCCATGCAACAGAAAAATATTCCATATAGGGAGCAGACTGCATGTGTTGATGATTTACACCTATTCACTATCGTTTCACTTACATTAATGCATGTTGGGTAGTTCTCTCTTGAAATGCTGGTAGTTTAGAAATTGGAAAAAAAAAATCTGATATTAGATATGCATATCTCATTATTGTATGACATGTTCAATATCTCTGACTTTTGCTCAAAGTGGGACCAAATGACAAACAATGCACGCTTCTTCTGGTCATTCTGTTATACATAACAATACATCTATTCCTAAAAATTAAAATGATGATGGTTTAAAAACTTTAGTTTTTCTTTCTTTAAAATTTATTTGTAATTGGCAAGTATATTTTGGGACAGCTCTGTTATCAAGTAATTCTTAATTTATTTTGACATGCACCTAAATGCTTTAATAATAGTAGTAAGTGCAGTTTCGTTATGGTTGTGCTTAATATAAAATGTTTCAATTTTCTTATTTGAATTTTCAGATTGTTCTTGGAGACCTAAGAAAGATAAATCAGAGCACAGTGAGCCACATTATTAGGCAGTTGTCTACTGGTATTGCACAAAACTTAAGACAATTTGTGAAATTTCCAAGCACTGAACAGCAGCACGATAGAAACCTATTGGGCGATGTTTCCCACTTTCTAGGTGTAACAGGTAATAATGACAAGAGTAACAGCTTATTAGCTTTTTTAACTTAATAAAGCATCAGACATTAGTTATACCAGAGGAATATATGGATACAAATTTAAGGGTATTACATAACATTTTTCCAGGCATAAGTAATCGTAGCTTTTAAAGAAGCAATCTCAAAAAATTAATTGGAAAGTGAAAGCATTTCAATAGTAATCCTAAATACTGAATTTTTGTTTATAAAACTAATACAAAGTGAAAATATAAATAGCAGGTAATCTTAAATACTGCATTTTTATTTATGTTCATACAAGGTTTGATTGCCATAAATTATTTCCAATTTATTCAGGTGTAATTGACTGCACCCATATTCCAATCCAAAGTCCTGGAGGACAGTTTGCAAAGCTCTACAGAAATAGGAAGGGGTAGATGTTTTTGAATGTGCAGATGATTTGTGGGCCTCAAATGGAAATCATGGATATTGTTTCACATTGGCCAGGATCAACTTAAGACAGCACAATTTTTGAAAACTCTTATTTGTCAGAAGTTTGTTGATGGTAGGGTCCATGGAATTCTGCTTGGAGATAATGGCTACCTATAGCTACCATATATCTGTATACTCCATTGCATATACAATATATAGTATGGGATTCAAAGTTCTAGAATAAAAATACCATCTCATTTTACTTATATATTTATTACTGTATTATAAGGCAACTGGCATTCTCAATTTCACTACAGTTTAAGCACTTAGATAATTATTACATCAACTGGTATACTAGCAGATTATACCTTTTTAGATAATATATGGTTACTGTTCAATTTATATGCATTGTGTTTCAAAAACTATAGTATAAAATGTAAGTTTACTGGAGCTACATATTTCTAATAGGAAGCAATATATTACAATTTGATCCTTTATTTCAGATACAATAGAGCACACAAATCCACCAGAAATATCATAGAGCAACTCAATGGAGTATGGAAACAAAGATTTCCTTGTCTAAGGAGAAAATTGCTCATAAAAGCAATTACCACACAATCAATAATAGTGACATGTGCTGTTTTACATAACTTTGGCATTCTGAGGCGAGATTACCTCGAGAATGTTGAAGAAAATCCAGTTGAGGCCGTACCTGTGGCCAATACCAATGTGGGACAGAATATATGTGGATGTATTCTCAGGCATTAAAATGCATTTGAGTTGGATATTTGTGTTATGAGTTATTAGCACATCCTGCAGAGGACAACAGCTGCTGTCATTTTAGGAATAAACATTTTATTAATATTAGTCAGTTTTTTAGAATGGTTACATCTTTCTAATACCCAAATATACATTTAACTTGACATTCTTTATTATTGCCAAAAACCACTGTACCCTACGAACACCTGTCATTTTCTTAGTTGTCTCTTATTCATTGTTTTCATAACTCCATTCTCTCATGTTCGCCCTCTTTTTCTTCTGAATCAGTGTAACTATACTTTTAACAAATGTTATGTTTCCTTTTTTCTTGTTATCTGGAAGTATATTTGCTGCGTGTCCTAAGCCTGGATAAAGTATGAAGGAAAGCTATTACAGGTTAAATTTTGTGTGAATTAGCAGATATGAATATTGTGTCAGTTTTACCCACATATATTTCAAAACATAGATCATTTTGTGTGCTGTTCATATAAAGGTAATCTGCAATTGTACAATACAGCTACATTTTTGCAATAAAAACAATAATTTACTTTTTATTTATTTATTTCAATAAATACAAAATGTCGTGTTATTTATGGACGCTCTTTAACTGCTGTGGTCCTCAGCGTCCCATTCTAAATTTGGCGTGAAAGACCGCTTAATTTTCTCAGAGGCCTCTCAATCAGGCTTGAGGTTCTTTTATGTGCCGTAAATCTACGACACGGGACCAACGGCTTTACTTTCCTTCCGAAGAAAGCCATGCTAAGGAGTTTTACGCCCGAAAAAATCCATCGTCCTCCGCCGGGTTTGAACCCGCGACCTTGGGTATATGAAGTCAGCATGGTAACCATTACACCACGGAGGGTGACATTTATTTCAATCATATGGTATACACATCAGAACAGTGTTACAGTAAATCATGTCAAGACTAAGTTTACATCATGTTTACAGCAGATCACATAGATCTTGGTCCTGGTCACAATAGATCACTTTAAAACAAAATTACAATCATATTTACTGGTGAGTATTACAAAAATATCCTTCTTAACCCACAAGTATAACTCTATATATATATTTTATCCTACTAACATAATATAATATGATATGTGAATCAAAAAAGAAATACACAAATTTCAGTATACAAAACTGTAAGATAAGATTAACCAACCTAAAACACCCAGTTAACATGTGCATAATCTGTTTAACAATTTAAAAATGCTTCTGAATATAAAAACAGTTGAGAGTAATAGATCATTTTAAGCCATATTTTAAACAGTTTTATATTCAACATTGTTTATAAGTTTGTCAGTAATGCATTAAAATATTTGGAGCCTGAATATATTATATTTTTATCGCCAAAAACACCCCTGTATGATTTAAGGAAAAAATCATTTTGTTTATTAATTCTACCTTTCACCTACTATTCAGTGTAACTTTCTTTTTGAAGAAAGAATTATCAAAACCATAATTATGAATCGCATCAAAACTGTAAATAAATGTGATAATAAGTTTGAAACAATAATTGATTAACAAATTGTTTTAGTTAGCAACAATTATCTATTGGTACAATTGCCTATGCTTCAGTATATTTTCAGAAATTAAGTAGAATTGCTGGATGGATGGGATGGATGGGATGGGATGGATAGGATGGATGGATGGATGGATGTCCATATTCACTGTTGGAAATTTTACAATTTCATGGTTTCGTCTGGAATACAATATTATATACAGAAAACAGACTTAATAGTTGCTATATACATTATGAAAACCACACACGCACGCTCGTGCCCGCACACGCCCACACCCACACACACACACACCTACCCCCACCCCCACACACAATAAATGTGGTGTTTAGAGTACATAAGTCTTTGTATAATAGCAAAAAAAGTACAATCAGTTTTAAACATTATTGGGAACATAATTAATGTTTACAATTTATATACACAGATTACAAATTAATCAGATTAGTTTCTAAAATAATCAAAAAACTCTTGCACACTAGAGAAAATCTACTCAATTAAAAATGTTTTTACTTCTTTCCTAAACTTTGTACAGTTACTATTATTAATTTTATTTGTGATTTGGCTGTACATATGTATGCCCTTGTGCAGTATAGAATTTACCTTTTTGGTTGTTCTGGCAGACTGTATATGTATTTTATTACTGTTTCTGGTACTATGTTTATGAACAACATTGTTTGTACTAAATAAGTATGTATTGTTCCTTATAAAGCAAACAGTTTCAAAAATATAAAGACTTGGTTGGTAGTGTAAGAATATTATTTTCTTGAAAGTGTGTTTACATGCAGATTTAACATTAACCTAAGTATTTTCTTTTGCATTATAAATAGTGTGCTTATTTCATTACCCCCCAAATAAATATACCATATGCAAGTGCAGTTTGCACATAGGAGAAGTAAATCGGTTTTAGTGTTTGCAGATTACTAATTCTTTTTAAGACATATATTATATAATGGGCTCTATTTATTCTGGATGTGACATTCTTAATATGACTTTTCCAGTCTAAGTGTTGATCAATTAATATTCCAAGAAATTTTGCTTCAGCAACATACTGTATGGTTTCTTTATTACATACAATTTTTGGTCCTATTATTTTATTACTTCTATTGGAGTGCATGATATGCATACATTGCAACTTTTTTCCATTTAGTACTAGTTTATTCTCTATTAACTATTTCTCCATACTTAACATTGTATTATCTGCTTGAATATGTAGCCCAGTGGAATTACTGCCCCTGAGAATAAAATTAGTATCATCTGCATATAGTATAGTCTCGACATATGTTGTGTGAGCAGGAGGATCATTGATCTATACTAAAAAAAAGTAAAGGACCAAGATTTGAGCCCTGAGGAGCACCACATCTTATTGTCTTAATATCTGATTTTGAAGTTTGAAATTATTGTATCAGTAGTTACTACAGTAAATTGTTGTCTGTCAGATAAGACCTAAACCTTTCATAAGCTATCCCACGCACTCCATAGGCTTCCAGTTTTGTCAGCAATATGTTATAGTCATCTAAATCAAAGGCTTTATTCAGGTCCATAAATATACCAACTGTTGTATCATTTACATTAATTCCCTCCAATGTTCCCTTAGTGAATGCATAAAAGGCATTTAATATAGATTTGTTTTTTTGAAAACCATTTTGTTTATCACTAAGTACATACTTTTCCATGAAGGGTGCAATCCTATTGTACATAACTGATTTCATAATTTTAGAAAAACCTGATTGAATGGCAATAGGCCTATAATTATCAACCATATTTACACTATCATTTTTATATATAGGAACAATTTTTGCCAGTTTCATCTTATCTGGAAATATCTCAGATAACAGGGAAGTATTACATATTTCCTGTATGGGACTTAATATACTGTCCTTACATGACTTAATTACACATTCTGGTATCTCATCAAATCCTGCTGAAAAGTTATTCTTCATTGAATTAATTATTTTACTTATTTCATCTGTAGTGACTGGCTTTAAAAAAATAGATTTTTCATTTATTTTTAATTTAGCATATGAATTACTACTATTTGAGTGTAGGATTGTTACTTTATCAGCAATATTGATGAAATGGTCATTGAAAATATTGGCAACTTTGACTGGATTTTCAACAATATCATTAGCTACTTTTAATGAGATTTTTTTAGTATCATGGGATAATTTATTAATAACAGTTTTTTTTTTATTATGCTCCACAGCATCCTATTTTCGTTTGTCGACTTAACTGATACATGATTCAATATAAAGTTTTTTTGCAGCCTTTATAACTGTATCAAAGATTTGCTTGTATTTTTAACATACTTAGTGAACTGTTTCGTTTTGTTGGTTTTGCTTAATTCTAAAAGATAATGTTTCCTTTTACTCGAAACTATAATTCCTTTAGTAATCCATGTTTTCTTATCATTCCTCTTGTTATTTTTTTTTTGCCCGTATGGAAAAGCCATGTTAAAGTAGTGAGTAAATGTTGTAATGAAATTGTGGTATTTCATATCCAACGTGGATGCTTTGTACACATGTGACCAATCTTCATTGCTTATCAGGGTATTAAAGTACGAAATGTTTTGATTGCTAAAAGTATGTGTATATTGTGTTAGTGGCTTGGGGTCATCACTGTTGTTTGGTGGGTTTGTTAGGCTTAGTATTATAGCATTATGATCAGAGTAGCCTGTATTGATGTTACTGTGATTAAAGAACATACCTGCTTTATTAAGTATCATGACATCAATTAACGTACTTGTGCTTTCTGTTTCTCTGATGGGACTCTCAATAATGTTTTCAAGGTTTTATTTTTTGTAATGATGCGCTATTTTGTTTAAAATCTATGTTAAAATCGCCTCATATTAAAATCTTGTTTGCACGCTTTTTAAAGTTATTAATCATATATTCTAATTTGTCCAAAAATGTTGTAATATCTCCATTAGATGATCAATATATACATTACATGTAATAAGGAGTTTTAAATCACTAGGCGGTCTTGTTTGTTAATTCTCACTTCACTATATGAGGTTCTAATGTAAACCTCTATGAACTACTGTTTTGGATTTTATTTTCTTACAATTGAAGATTATCTTGAATTATTTTGCTTTATGTTATTATAGGTAAATATGTTACTTCTTAATCCTTTTAGTAATGTCACAGGTTATTCCAGAAATCATAAGATATTTCTCCTGAATACAAAAAAATTATAGAAAGCATTTTTAGAAAAATATTCTTGTATGATGTGTATGTGTGTGTGTGTGTGTGCCTGTGAGCAACATAACAGAAAAATGTGATGCGTTCCATTCACATGACTTTCTCTACTCTTTACATGGTACAATTTTCAACATTACAGATGATGAATGACTCATTTATTTTTCTATCAAAAATAATATGTTATATTTTTACTAAAAAGAGTATTGATCAGTCATATGTTTTGATCTGAATTAAATATATATATATATATATATATATTTATGTGAATTGCTTGCAAATTCTAATATCAAAGCTCATGTTTCTTTAATAATTGATGTGGAAGTGTAGTAATAGACATTTATCAAACAAAAACTCTTATGAACATAATAGTAAATAAAAGTGAGGTTCCATAGCAGCCCATATATGCAATAATGTATGTTCATTTCTGTATGAACTAAATATTTTGATTAATTTAATTTGAATACGATAATTTTTATTGGATAAGTAACAAAATGAGTGATTTTTTTCACCACTTTATTAGCTTATAATTAATGCCCATCTCATGGAATGGAAAATATTGTAAATATCTAATTTAATTTTATTTACTAATAATGTTTTTTCAACACAGCATTTCCATAGCTAATGAACTTTAGTGTATAAAGTTATAAACACACAATATGTTTACAAGATTGTTCATAGACGATATTGTCACATCCTGGCTGTGTGCACAGGATGTGGTAATACTGTAAAATATAATGTTCCATATGTTGGCGGCATTGCCAACTTTGTTATTCATAAAAACCACCATTAGAGTAGCATCATCCTCTTTAGTAGTGTGCACCAAGTGGGAGATGTACATGTAAGAAGGACGCCAAGGTTGGCCTCATGTCAAGATGGTAAAATGCAGAATTTAGTAAAAAGGTAACAATATAACTTTCTATTTAGATGTGTTTGTCTTTAAATTAGTAGGCTACTTAACTCATCCACGTCTCTTTACTGGGTTATGTAGGCTATTTTCCTCGTCCTAAAGATGGCTTAGAGTTGCATTTGCATATGCACGCCTAACTGTTGTGAAAAGTACATTTTCCCTAATCTATCCTCTAATAGCCAAGCAAGTTTCTTGAAGTTTATAACAATAGGCATGACATATTTGTCAACTGTTATAAATTTCAAGAAACTCGGATTAAGGAAAATGTACTTTTCACTACAGTTAGGATGCATATGTGAATGCAACTCTAAACCATCTGTAGGACCGGGAAAATAGCTTACATAATTCAGTAAAGGGACGTGGATGGGTTAACTAACCTACTTATCACGCCTAAATAGAAAGTTATATTGTTACCTTTTTACTAAATTCTGCACTTTACCATCTTGACATGAGGCCAACCTTGGCGTCCTACTTACATGTCCATCTCCCACTTGGTGCACACTACTAAAGAGGATGACGCTACTCTAGTGGTGATTTTTATGAATAACAAAGTTGGCAATGTTGCCAATATATGAAACATTATATATTCCCAGTGTTATCACATCCTGTGCACATAGCCAGGATGTGACATTATCCATATTTCTTTATACAATTGTGTGAGGTCAATATGATACAAAATAACATTTTTTGTGTAGCAATTGATTTGCCGACCAACAAGAGTTAAGAAAAGAAGCATTGTTAGAGACTAGAAGCACAGGCTTATAGAAGGCATCATAAGTTGTGAGGAAACCATGAACATTGCTGATGTCCACAACACATTTATTTATGTAATAAAGAGTTATGTGAATATAAAGCAGTTATTCAAGAGTTTTAAGCGTGAGATTCACCATATTATGAAAGAAACATATTATTTTGTGAAAGATTGAAAACAAAATTTTTTTAAAATTAATCAATGATTTTACTGTTCATAATAGTAGAACCTTCTACTCCCAATGATGTGAAAGTATATTATACAACACAGCAAACAATTAAAGATTCATAGGCCATAACTAATAGTAATAATATTACTCACAATAGCATATAAAATTAATGTATATAGCGCAAAGAATCATTAGATTAAAGTTTTTCTTCTGATTCTACATTGTAGCCCAATGGCACTGCCAGCCCTAGTTCTGGTGCTACTAATGCTGCAGGAGGTGGTGGACCACCACCAGTCTCCATAATCTGCCTGATTTTCCTTTTAGTTTTAATATTGTCCCAGGGTTTTTTTAACCTGAAATAAAGAAAAACAATTTTGTAATTGTTAGCATAAATACTGCATTGTTTAATTTGAATCAAATACAACAATGTGTAATTTATTACTTAGGATTGTTTCAAGAAGTGAAAATGCATTTACCATATTTTCATGGCATATTCAAAAACAAATAACATATAAGGTCAATACATATTGAAATGAACTAAGTAAGTAACTTACAGTTCCTAAAATAGATTATTGTTGACCAGCATACGACTCTAATTACTACCCTATCGAATTCGTTTTTGCGACACATATTTTTGTAAAACAATCTGCATGGAATCTCATGTGCATAGACCTGTGACAAACTGTGTGAGTCGCCTTTTTATAACTATTTCATATAGTATTTTTAAATAATGCAAATGCTCCTTGAAACTGTAGTAATTACTTCTGAACAAATTTGTATACCAACAAATGTCATTTAATATTTGTAGTTATAACACAAACTTATCCAAACTTTTATTTCCTTATCTTGGACATGGCATCATTGCTGTTAACCTGGAATTCAGTTTCTTACCATGCTGCATTTTTCTTCGAGACACTTATCTTTTTTTATCAATTCAATTAAAATTTCCTTTTTCTTGGCAGAAAATTTCTCTGGGCCATTTATTCTGACATTTCAACTGATATGTTTAATGTTTATGTTTATGAATGTTTCCTATTGGCTAAGGTGATATATTTGTATGAGAATATGCTCACAAATGATTTCTCACACATTTTCTGAATACTTCCAAAGGTCTTGCTCAAGGAATCCTCAAGACCAAGGCAACCTTAAGAATTGTCTGCACACAAAATCAAATCCTTCGGCTTTACTTCTCCTTTCCTTAAAGTGTACTTGAGCAGACGACTCTGCATACTGTCCTTAGTGTTGGACTTATTCAGGAAAGGAACGATTTATGCTGTCATACCTTGAAACTTTTTATAGTTTGAACATGAAACTAAATAAATAAGTGAAATAATCTTGCACATAAGTGCATGTGTGATACACATTTTATATCTTGCTATACTTCATAATAGTCCTAGATCGCTTCAGGCAAGTTATAATAAGGTACATTTCACATGTTTTCTTACATAGTTCACATACACAATTTTCATCTGGGTTGTGAAATACTTTTCTGGAGCAGATCCTACAATGGAATCCATCAACAACTAGTCTTATTTTGACATGTTGCATTGGCCAGAGAAATTGTGTTCATTCTCTATTCATCATTGTGTATGATGTTTAGAAATCAGTTGTTATATCTTTTCTCTTATTCTTTAGGACTTGCAGAAGTTTCTCGTATACTAGATGGCAACAGAATAGTATTTGCTCGTCTTCCACCAGGAATGTCTCTCGAGCGAGCTCATACTCTAGTCAGATTTGGCCATTTTGGATACTCTGAGGGCTCTGTTTAGAAATCTAGCCTTCACCTTTTCTATCTCTTCTAGTTGTGTATAGTTGAAATATTCTCATATTAATCTCAGATCATATGTTTAGACAGGTAGTAAGTACTTTTGTCTTGAACAATGCCATTGTTGTTTCTAGAGATATTAGGTTGATGTGTTCTATGTCATTTATGGCCTTCATAGATGCTGTTCTTGATTTTATGCAATCTGAAGCTTTTTCTCATTGCTTGCAGGATTAGGTCTAGATATTTGAATTTATTTACAATTTTCAGTTCCTTGCCATTGTACATTATTTATTTTAGGTCCATTGTTCTGCCTCCATTTCGGAAGTTTTCATTTCTGTTTTGTCCTCCTTTTTATTATTTCATTTCTTTGGGTCCACTCACTTAATGTGTTTATAGCCTTCTGCAATTTGGTTATCTGCTTCAGAGCAATAGCCATTTTGTTAGCCTAGGAGTATAGTTTGGCCCCTGTGATTTCCTTGATTCTCTCTCAACATCCTGAGTTAAAGCAATAAATAGTATGGGAATGAGGGGATCTCCCTAGGGCACTCAATTTTTTGTGTCACCCATTTTGATTTCCTGACTCTGTCATGAACTTGCACAAAGTTTTCTGCCAATATATTCCATACAAGGGTGTTGTCCTATCTTTGCCTATCAATATTTATAGTTTGCTTACAAGTGGTATTCTGTTTACTAGATTAAAGACCTTTGAAAAGCCCACACAGATCATGTATAGCTTCCTTTTGGGTGCTTTGTGTCATATTCATGTGTTTTATCAGATTCTCTATTGCCATGATTATAGATCTGTGCCCTCAGAAGCAAATTGCTCTTTTGGAAACAGTGGATCTATTGTTAGTACTTTCCTTGCCGTCTGTATGCTTGTCAGTATTTTCTGGGCAGCTTACTCAATGTTATTCCTTTGTAAGAGGAATTTGACAATACCTAAGGCAGCTAGTCTAGTCCTACTCGTCCATTGATGGCAAACCACTGGTCCTATGGAAAAAATGTTTGAAAAGGGCAGCTGTCCCATTAGGATTTATAAAAGCCTTATTAATTACATGATTGTGAATGTGGGGTTTCCTCAAATTGATTGCATTTTTCTGCAATAAAAGCTATGCCTAACTGTCAACAATTGTGTCCCTTATTGGCATTCTGATATCCTGACAAACCCAACTGAATACAGGAGCATTGTTGTACAATTTTTTACAAGTACTGTAGCTTAAAAAATCACATACTCACATGTCTATTAATCCTACAGGACCCATATGGTTTGGAAATGTAGTATTTGTAGAAACTTGAAAGTTTTCTGAAAACGAAACGTAAAAACAGCAAAGAACAAAATAAAAGTATAGGTAAAAAAAGTAATAAAATTGTAAATTAATGGTTTAATAATAGTCAAATAATTTATAAAATCATATCTATAAATTAATTTAATCAAGGTATCTATTCAAACCAAATGTTTTAATTTTAGAGATATCTACATACTTATGCAATTTTTTCAGAGAGGGATTCTGTCAGCTTAATAAACCAAAAGAACTTTCCAAACATGCACATTGTACTCCGAAAGCCCTTGTGTTATCCATCATCCAAAATAATAGCAATACAACTGATTTTTATTACTTTAGTACAGATGAACGCCACTGGCTGGACAAAACTATACCTAGGTATGTAATTGTTTATTGCTACAGGATTAGATTAAATTTTTACTAACATTCATTTAACCTTTAATTTTATCTTATTTCTAAAGTGCTATAATTCATAGAATAAGCTTTAACATAAGCTTTAATTACAATATTTGTAATTTATACATAAAAACAATAGTAATGATGATCTTTTATTCAGTTAACAAAATTAATTTTATTTTGGACATAACAATCTTAATGACTAATTATGGGGATGAAACACTAACAATGCAGATCTTGGATTGGATATCAGCAGTAGAAGGGACAAATACCTATTTTTCTAATTTTGTAGGAGAAATTATAATTGGTGGAAGAGATGGAGAGAGGGGTAGAAAAAGCAGTGAAATAGAGGCTCAGACAAGGAAAATCTCTGCTATAATGAAAGCGGAGCTGTAGGTCCTACTAGTATAAATATAAAACTCTGTTATGTTGCATTTTGCAACAAACTATTACTGCAAAAGCTTATTCTTCTATGTACTAAATTTAATTGAGATAAATATTGGGCTGAAAAGAATTTATTTCTTTTAAGTACAAGGAGAATAAAGGAATATGCAGGCCAAAATGTTAGTCAAATCTTTTAAGAGCAAGTCACTATGTGATTATTTGTAATTTCTTCTCTTTGTATCAATAGCAGAAAAGGAAAGGAAAAAGAAAGTCAATAGCAGCCCCATTTGAGAAAGTATAACTATTCAAAATTTAAACAAAAAATATGGAATATCATGACTTGTTTTTCAGTCATCTGATGATTTTATTCTTTGGATAAGTTAATAAAATCATTAGCACAGCAGATTCAATTACAATAGGTATAAATCTATGGTTGGCACTGCAGATTTCTGAGCATTGACCATAAAATACTCCAGGACGATTAAATGAATAGGTTAACTCACAAAAAATGTATTTGACATAAATTGTGTGTTTTAATGTGTGTAGATGTCAAGATGTTACCAGAATATGTTTTGAGGACCCCTGAATCCAAAATCTGTATATTTAAGTAAAGCTGTGTGTATGCTTGCCTGTGCATGTGCACACATGTGGATGTAAGTGGTGTGCATGCATGTGTATGTGTGTTTGTATCAAACTCAAAAGGTTGGTTAAATACCAAACTTGATATTTAAGTGCTGCATCTTCTAAGGGTGAATTACAAAGATTCTCAAGAAAATCTCTCCATCCTCAGTACCCTTTACAAAGAACATTTTTAAAAAATGTTGGTTTACTGAAAAATGGTAACAGTGACTTTAATTAAAATATTATATTTTAAGAGATTTTCATAACAAATGAAATGTATATCTTGAATTTTCTAGAATAGTCTCTTAAGTCCTCTTCATACTGGATAATTTTTCTTTAACTGGTAAACCTTAACAGATAATGAAATCTTACCACACAGAGCAATTCAGTGCTCATTAAAGCAGACAATTTGTCAGATCTTTGTTTTGTTTTGATTTCAATTTTTTAGTGGAGTTAACCATTTCCAAGATTTTTGTTGTTGGTTTAAGTTTACCAATACATTTCTCGAATGGCAAATTATTATTTTTTTTATCCTGATCATGCAAGGAAAACAGAATTTCAATACCATCATATAGTGACCTGTTTTTAAAAATATCTGTCACTTTAGCCAAGTGTATTCCCTTATTCCCCCTGTATCCACAAGGAAATATGAAATGAAATGATTGCTGCTAATGTTTATCTCATTTAGAATGAAGTAAAGATGAATTAGTGAACATAATACAGATATTTTTTATATATTGATTTATAATATTCTCTGTTGCCTTCAAAAATAGATGTTATTTAGAAGACCTACACCATTTTTTACTTTCTCTACAATTATAGCAAATAGAAGTGGCATATATTTAACCTAAAAACTTTGATATGATGATTTCACCACAAATACATTTTTTGGGGCTCACTAAGTCTAAAAAAAGCATTTCTAGAAAAAGGTCCTTGTAAATGTGTATGTGTGTTTGCACACACTTTATTCGTGCATGCATGAACAGTATAACTCAACAATGAAAAGTCTGTTAAACATCAAACTTGATATTTAAGTTTAGCATCGTCCAAGGATACAACAGAAACATTTTCAAGAAAATCCCCAAATACCCCACCATAAACTACTGTTTGCATGGAACATTTTCAATTTATTTTTTTAAATGTTGTTTAAAGTCCTTTAACCTATTAGGTTATATCAGATGATAAATGAAATCAATGAAATGATGCTCTGTTAAGTCTGAGGTCCATGAAGCTTGGAGTTACTCAACATTTGTCCTCACAGGTTAAGGGGAAAACCTGGAAAAAAAGGCCTTATTCAAGTGACTCACCATAAACAAGATTCAAACTTAGGATGTCTTGAATGCAAGACAGACATGTTAACATGCTGCCCCACACTAGAGGCAAGCTTGAAAATGTTTATTTTATTAAAAATGGCTGCAACAATTTTGATTTGAATACCATATGTTTAAAATATGTATGTCTTGAATTTTCTGGGAATACCCTCTTAAGTCGTTTTATTGTGAATTTCTTTTATATAACTGATTGACCATAAAAAATAGACTAATCTTTTTACACAAATAAATTAAGTCTTGTTTAACCACACAATTTATATCTGATACTTTTTTTTTTAATGGAGTTAACCATTTCCGATATATTCCTTGTTATTGGTTTGGACTCTCCAATGTGTATACTTTTCTCAAATGGGAAGTTGTCACCTGTTTTTCTTCCCCCCCCCCTTGTTTTTACTCTTGGCCATACAAAGAGAACCAGCTTTATCACATAGCAACCAGCTCCTAAAAGATTTGGCTATCGCTTTAGCATATTGTATTCCCTTATTTTCTTTGCATCTACCAAGAAATAAGCAATAAGACCATTTCAAATATTAATCTGAATATTTTCTTAGCCATTCATATTTCAATTACACAGATTTAATTGTGTTTAAACAAGCAGAACCTACATCTCTGCTTGCAATATTAAAAGATTCTTCTCTGTCTTTATTCCTTTCTTTCTTCATCTCTTCCTCCTCACTATATTTTCATGACACTCCCTCTCTTCCACTGCTATAAATTTCCTTGTCCCTCCCCTTTTCAATTCTTGCCACTCTCTACTCTGCATGGAGCTTTAGTTATTATGTGATTGATGAAAACTAATAATACACTGCACTTCTGGGATATTAATAAAATTTGAAACAATAAAAATAATAACACTACATAAAGTTGTGTTTCTTCCATAATATTTCAATATTTTTTTACAGTAACCATTTTAAGTAAATACATAATAGAAAAAAAAATCTTATGTGTTGCATTCTCTACCTGTTCTGGAAAAAAAAAACTGTTCTTACAAAAGATTCTTTTTCTATCTGCGTCATAGTAAATGAGAATTACATTAACAGAATTGGTCTTACTACTTAGTTCCTTATAAGCATAAGGGAGATAAGAGAATTCAGCAGGCTAAAACGATACTTAAATTTTTTAAAAGCAGGTTGATATCTGAGCAATTGAAGTTCGGTTTGCTTCCCTTTTCCAGAAAAGCAAATGAGAGATGAAATGAAAGTTGGCCCTGTTTGTGAAGATGTGTAGTTTAAAATTGACCAATAACAAGGAATATCTTGGAAACAGTCAACTCTGCAACAAAAATGTATATGATATAAATTGTGTGTTTTAAAGAGATCTACATTTTTTTGTGTAGCAAGTTTTTGTCTTTCTCTTATGGTTTACCAGTTATGTAAAATTCAGCAAAATTCATCCAGAATGAACACATCTTCAGAAGCTATTCCCAGAAAATTTAGGATATACATTTTATTTGTGATGTAAATGCCTTTAATATATGGTATTTTAATCAAAATTGTTACTAGCCATTTTTCAGAAAAACAAAATTTTAAAAAATATTTCCATGTAAAGGGTAATTTGGTTGGGAGGATTTTGTTGAAAGTCTTCGTGTCTCATCCTTGGAGGATACCATACTTAATGCCAAGTTTGACACACACGTACGCGCATGTGCACACATGCACACATGCATTCACACATGCATTCACACATGCATAAGGACATTTTTCTAAAAATACTTTTTTTTGTACTCAGTGGGCCTCAAAACATATATTTCCGGTGAAATTTCGGTATCAAAATTTTGGGTGGATTACAATACCTTCACTAGCAGTACATATATGCAGTACATGTAGAGAAAGTAAAAAATTGGGTATAATTTTTTGAGCATTTATTCATGGAAATATAAATAGCATAACTTGTTTGAAACATTGTGATTCTAATACTTGTGTCATGCAACATCTTTTGAAAGCTTAATAATAAGTGAAATACTTTTATGTGTTGCACCATTATCTTTCCTTTGGACAAAATAAATAAGATGTCATATAACATGTTTCTAAGTGGAACTTTCGAAGGCATTTCAGTAAGTGTCCATGTTGAGAATGAAAACTCCATTGTTTACAAAACAAATTATTTATTTCTCAACATAGTTCCTCTTTTAGGATATATACTTCTTGCAGAATTCTGCAAAATCATAAGCCTGTCTAGACAATGGCCTCCTCATTTGATCTAAGGCTTGATCCCATGAGCCATTTCTTCATATTTGGGAACCAGAAGAAATTACAGGCAGCCAGGTTGGGTGAATATAGGGATGCAGCAATACATAATACAATTCATGCAAATTTGGCAGCAACAAGTCCGGATGAATATGCTGGCACTGTTATGTGAAGCAGTACTTTTTTTTCACCAAATGTGACCATCTCTTCTTCAACATCTTGTCAAATTGGGTCAATAATTCACAATCAACCAGTAATCATTTTTCTTTTTTCTAAGAATTCAATGAGTATGATACCCTCTGCATCCCAAAAAATCATCACTTTTCCGGCCAGATCATCTTTGCGTTCTTTGGAGGATATTCACCAGAAGCGGTTTAGATTGTTGATTGGTCTTATTGAAGGTGATAACTCAACACTAAAAATCTTTCAGATTTCACTTCAATACCTCCAACATAGCTTTTAAGTTGAAACCACACCTGTTGTCCACTTTGAGCCATCATGGCAGCCATCTATCCAACAACTTTTTCATTTCCAAATTATCATGCAAAATTTGAATTGTTATTTCTGTTGACACACCTATGGCCTCTGCAACTTCAATGATCAGCAAGTGTCATATAATGGTTTTTTCAGTGATCTCCTTGGTAATCACATCTGTCAGGTATACTGGTGCTCCTCATGAAAAACAGAGCTTGACAACATTTAAAGTCATTGAACCAATATCTAATTTTTGTTTATAGATGGCAAAAGGTTCCTATAAACAGCCCCAATTTTCCTATTATCTCCTAGCAAGTGTTTCTATCCAAAAGTAAAAATCTGATGTGTTTCATTCACACAACTTTCTCTAACTGCTCCATATATAAACTACTCTTACAAAATATCATTCTTTTATCTACATCATATTAAATGAGATAAACATTAGCAGAATTGAGGACTTTTTAACAAAACTCAACAAATGCCATTTTAAAAATGTTACAGGAAATGTTATTTTTAGTTTACTCTGAGGCTTTTGATATAGTAAGTCCAGAAAAAAATGTTAGTGTTTCTCTTTTTGAGATACATTTATTGATAGGCAGTAAAACTAATTTTGATATTTTATTTATTTGGAAAAAAATACGACAAAACTTAAGAATTTTACTTAACTTAACATATCCATTTTTTGAAATGCACATAACTTAAAATTTTTATTTATTTTTCATTCTCTGCTGGCAAAAACCTCATCAAAATCATTAACATATGTTTTATAATAATGCTTAAATACAGCTGAAATGAAATTTGGTTAATTTAAACACATTTAACCCTAATATTTTCAAAATTAATAATTGATATACAGAGAAACTTCAATGTAGAATTAAACTTTCTTTTTTTGCAATACCCAAAATCACTGAAAATTGAATCTCAATACAATGGTTCATCATAATCCAACCTTTTGCCAGAATCTTTGCTACATTCTTTTAGAATTTTGCCATAAAATACTTTACGCATTTTTGATTCATTATGGAAGTAACTCATTAACTTCTTCACGTCATCAGCTTTCTTCTTGCTGACATGGTTCACCATTGGAAATTCACGGGCTTTAGACATTACAGAAGCTGTCTGCCTTGGCTTAAACAGTTTTATTGGTGCAGAAAAGTAAGAGTTTTGTATGTAACACTCACTGTGCACAACTATTACAATTTGTTTTGTATGTAAATATTATCACCTCTGTAATTTTAAAAGGCAATTTACCTTTTACAATATTTTTTTCCTTTGATTTTAAATCATAGGTATGTCAGTCTTTACCCAAAACTTTTACCTCCCCAAAGTTCCCCATAATTTCATAATACTCAGATAGCAATGTGATTGATTCGTGTTTTCTCATTTCTTTCTCTATCAAACCAAACATACGGCCCGGAAGCATGTAGCTATGCTCTTGGATAAGAAAGAAGTGTTTAATTTCTTTAAAAACTTTAGAGCCTTCCAGATAACCAACAAGCACAGCCAAAATTATGGAATTCTTATTTTGAGACCCACAAGAATCTGAAAATAATCTAAGGGTTAAATTTATGGATTCTTCTGTGATTAAACTTCTTTCTAAATACCTATGTAGTCCCTCAATGCTGAGTCTATTTTGTTTGCACCTTGCCCATCATCTGTTTCAAGCCAGGTATAATTCACAATATTTTTGTTTTGTGAATGCTGTAAGATTGTACAATTATATAGTCATACTTGGCGAGAATAGAAAATTTCCCTAATTGAAAGTTTGGGTAGTGGCTGGTTTTGTTGGCAATCAAAGCAAACAGATACATTATCTTTATCATTATTGTTTAAAATAGTGAAAAACTTCTTTGCCCTTAATTTATGCAACCTGTAATAACTTCTTGCTTTATTTTTTTGCTTGAGACCTACTACAGGGGATTTTATTTCTAGTAGAACTTTTGCACATGATGAACATGTGTCAGTATGGGGATTCCCAAAGCCTAAATTGAAATGTTTGTAAAACACAGATTTGTACTTAGAAATACAACATACTAAAATATGCCCTTCCCTCATTCTAGAGGCACAATTCCTGTCATACATTTTTTCAAGTTCAGTTCTGGTGGAAGATAAGAACATGCTATTTTATTTCTTGAATAATGTGCCACACGACACTTATATTTCAGTATATCTCTCTTAATACACTCAGTCTGCTCCTCATCCCTCTTGCAAAGTTTCCGAGCTCGCCCTCCTAGGTTTTCCTTAGGTGCAAGATCTTCCAGTTTGTATCTTTCAGCAATATGTCTTAATCTATCTCCAGAAACACCTGTCAAAAAATATATTGTTGGTTATTAAGGGTTGAAAATGGGAGCAACTGTTACCCGAAACGGGTCCCCAGTAAGTAAAAATAAGTGATGTTTGTGTTACAAAATTCGAGTCAAATTCTTTTATTTTTTATTTAATCACATCACTGTCACAAGCTTCTATGCATATTTGCAAGTTTTGAATATTGTTAGTTACTAATTTACTAATAATATTGTTGTGATTAGAAACATCAGTCATAATAGCATACCTGTCACTTTTCTAAATGTAGCAGCACATACTGGGAAATCATCTCCATTTGCACCTCTTAGGAAATATGAAACACACACAGAATCTTTCTAGCTTTTTGAAGTCCCCTTTACTCTATGCCATTTAGATAGATCAATTTTCATATACCTTAGCAAAAATTCATCTGTTCCACTTTTGTATTGTTTCTATATAAATTGTCTCGAAAATGAAATACATCATTTAAGCAGAAAGAACCGGTAGTGCATTTACTTCCTTTTCCCTGTTCTAAATGATTACAGTTGGGATTAATGTTGTCATTTTTAAGGGCAACTGTATATTTGTATCTTTTAGATTCACGTACTCTACTCCTACTCTTCCTGCCCTTTTCAGTTATTTGAACGGTTTCTGAATATTCAGGATTGTTATTCATTTTCACCACTACTTACAGAACACATTCACTCACTATAGCGGCCAAAAATACTCAATTAAAGCGGAAAATAAAATATATATTGCTTTAGCTTCCAACAGATGCACTATTGTTGTCGAAAAACAAATGCATGGCTTTGTTGTAACAATGTTTTTGATGATGATGGGATAAAAGTGTGAGATGTTGATTTATTGAAGGATATGTTGAGTTTTGTGAAAATTTAAGAAATGGAGATGTTGAGTTCCTGAAAATGCTGTATATTGAGGCACTCTTTTCAATGGGAAATATTGAATTTTGTGATGTTATGAAAAGTGCATTCTTTTCCTCTCATTACAATTGACCAGAATTCACCCAAACATGCATTTCGAAAAAAAATGGCGTTTGTTGAATTTTGTTAAAACGGTTTTCAATTAGTCTTATGGAAATAAGGGAATGCACCAGGCTAAAGCAATAGTCAAATCTTTTAAAAGCTGTCACTATGCGAAATGATTGAAGTTAGGTAGTTTAAAAAACCAATAACAAGGAATATCTCAAAAATGGTAAATTCTACAAGAAAACCATATATGTCATAAATGATGGGCTTTTATGATATCTGATTTTTGGTAGTAAGTTTTTTTTTCTATCTCTTACAGTTTAACTGTTATGCAAAATTCTGCAAAACTCATCAAGAATAAAGAGATCTTCAGAAGCTATTCCCAGGAACTTTAAAATATACATTTTATTTGTGATGTAAATATGTTTAATATACATAATTTGTTATCAAAATCATTAGGGCAATTTTTGTGAAAATCAAAATTTTAAAAAAATTTTCCATGTAAAGGGTGGTTTGTGGTAGGGGGATTTTCATGAAACTCTTCATGTCACATCCTTGGAAGATGCTTAACATAAATGCCAAGTTTGGTACTTGACTATACTGTACCCATGCACGCACACACACAGGTTTTTTTAAAAACACTTTCTGGTGAAATCTCAACATCAAATTTTTGGATGGTACACAATACCTTCTCTAATTACTTTGTACAACTTACCTTAGCAACACCATACGTTTTAAAACATCGGTACTTATTAATAAAGTGTGTTAACAAGCTTCATAAATATTGGTTCAGCTGTGCATGTACAGACACAAACAAAATTGTATAACATATGATTTCTAACTTCAGTATACATTATTATATGTTAGTATTAATTGTAAAGCATAAAATAATAAATTTAGCAGTTGTTACAGTTTTACTGTGAGTACAGATTAAGTTTTGAAACACCATACTTTTACACTTATAAGAAGTTGCTATTCTTTATTTTCAAGGTGTTTTATGTCTCATTTGTTCACAGCTTTAATAGTTTAAAATAGTTTTTCTCTTGTTAGCTTTCCATAGAGATCCAAATTGGAGTCGCCCTCTGTGGAATAATGATTACTATGCTAACTTCATATACCCAAGGTCGCGGATTCAAACCCGGCGGAGGACGATGGATTTTTTCGGGCGTAAAAATCCTTGGCATGGCTTCCTTCGGAAGGGAAGTAAAGCTGTGGGTCCTTTGTCGTGGCACGTAAAAGAACCTCAAGCCTGATAAGAGAGGCCTCTGAGCAAAATTAAGCGATCTTTCACGCCCAATATAGAATGGGACGCTGAGAACCAAAGCAGTTAAAGAGCGTCCATAAACAACAGGCCATTTCATTTTTTCCAAATTGGATATCTGTATAGGAAGCTAAAAATTGTTTTTCAAGTCATATTGTTGAAGTGTATATAGATGAGCCTGTCTCAACCAGAATGAGAATTTCATCCATTATAAATGATTATGAAATGAAAATTGAAAATGATAGGATGCTATTAAATTTATACCCTTATTTATACAAGTAAAGCATGAGAAAATTAAGTACCATGCAAGAATTTTGCCATTAGACTACTTGTTAATTATATGTACTTTAAAAATTGCTATTTTAAACTTACAAGATTCTCTGTCAATAGAAGACTAGACATACAATCCTGTAATATAAAGACAATGCTATATTAATGTGCTTTTAAAATAGCAATGCTAAACTGTGTGGCTTATTTTGCAGGGAATTTCTTATGACAATTTTGAGTGGAAGGTGCAGAAAAGTATGTTTTGATGCACAAGAAATGGTTGTTTTCCTGATGGACATATTTGGCTTTGAAAAACAGGATGGTATTGATGTTTAATATTTTTGTTGATGTATTACAACTAACAGAAATAGAAGTGTATTTTGCTTCCCAAGTCACTTAACTTATGGTAGTAGATGATGCATTGCACTCACAGTATACAGGTTTCAACATTCCTTGACTCAAAACAAGCATTTTAGAAAAAAATAAATGTTGCATTACATTCAGATGGCTTTCTCTACCCACTCTTCTGCAAATCATTCTTACAAAAGCTTATTCTTATACCTATTTCTTGTTAATTGAGATAAATTGTAGGAGAAATACTTAATACACATTTAGCCATAGGTAGGTACTAGAGAGGTTTAGTAGTCTGAAGTTATAGTAAATGTTTATAAAGGTGAGCTGTTTGTTTTGGATGATAAATTCCCCTCTTTGATGTTAAGTCTGCATTGCTTTTTCTATCTATTATCATTTATTTTTATATAGCTGCTACAGACTATACATTTGAAATTTTATTTTTCTATCTAATTTATATTAATGAAGATAAACCTTTGGAGAAATTGTTTCATTACCATTTTGCTGTAGGCAGGGATGGAGGAAATCAGATTGATAGATGTTTTAAAAGTACTTAAATACCAAGCTTGGTATTTAACCGTCTTTTTTGTTTTTGAGCTATGCTGTTCATAGGCGGACACAGTGAAGGATTTTTTTCTAAAAAAATACTTTTTTTTGGACTCAGAGGACCTTAAAACACTAGCCTTAAAATTTCATTGTCTTTTTATGATTTTGCTAGAAACAACTTAATAGTCAGAGCATTTAAAACAAAAACAAATAAATTATTAAAACATTGAAACCAATCCAATGGGTATCTTGAAATGACTGATGTCACAACAAAAGTTATTTGACATAAATTATGTTTTAAAGAGATTTATATTTACTGTGTAGTTGAATATTTATCTTTCTCTTATGGATTACCATTTATACGGGACTGCACAAAATTTCGTCCAGATGAAGACTTCATAAGCTATTTCTAGAAAATGAAGATATATATCTTGTCCTACAAATATCTTAAATACCTTAATAAAAATCCTTTAAAGCTGTTCTTGAGAAAATACAAAATACTGAACTCTTTTGCATGTAAAAGATGGTTTGGAATGAAGGAACTTTTTTGGGAATCTTTTTATTTCTGAAAGATCTGAAATTAAATATCAACTTTAGCATTTGTCCAACTTTGTTTTTTAATTATGCTGTAAGTGCATGTATGCACACACACATACATACATTGACCTTTTTTTTTATAAATACCTTTTTTATTATTATTCATGGATTCTCAAAGCATACATTTCTGGTGAAACTTTGGAATCAAAATTGTATGTGGAGTGCAATACTTCCTCTAGCTAATGTAAGTGGTAGAGAAAGGAAAACAAAAAAAAAGAAAAGAAAACAACTTACCACTTTAAAAAAAACAGAACATAAATTAAAATTTAAACCAATAACAATGAATATCACAGCTGATGTGGTAAATGCCACAAAAATGTATATGTCATATGTTTTAATGAGATCTAGGTTTTTTTTTTTGTGTAGTAAATTTAAATCCGCCTTATGGTTACAAGTTATACAACATTCATTCCATATGAAGACCGCTTTACAGGCTATTGACAGAAAATATAAGAAGCACATATTATTTGTCATGCAAATATGAGGGCTGTCCCAGAAGTACCTGACCTAACAAAGAAAGCACAAAAATTTTGGGGAAAACATCTTTATTTCTCTATATAGTCTCCTTTCTGTTTGAAACACTTTTCCCAGCGATGTTCAATAGCTTCAATACCCTGCTTATAGTGAGAACTATCGAGGCCTGCAAAATAGTCTGCAGACTCCTCATCTTCATTGTTAGCAAATCTTCTACCACCAAGTTCTTCAAGTTTGGAAACAGAAAATAATCAAAGGGGGTTAAATCTGGCAAATAGGGTGCATGAGGAATCAATTCAAACTTTAACTCATTGATTTTGACCATGGCGATAATGTACATGTAAACTGGTGCATTGTCTTAATGAAACAAAACTTTCTTTTTTGCTACATGTGACCGTTTTTGCTTAATTTCATCACTCAAATGCTATAACAAGTTTGCATAATATTTGCATTGATTACTTTTCCTTTTTTGAGATAATCAATGAAAATTATCTCACATGCATCCTAGAAAACTGATGCCATGACCTTGCCTTCGCCTTCTTTGGAAGCTGATTCTCCCCTTCCAATCCACTCAAATGCTATAACAAGTTCGCATAATATTTGCATTGATTACTTTTCCTTTTTTGAGATAATCAATGAAAATTATCTCACATGCATCTCAGAAAACTGATGCAATGGCCTTGCCTTCGCCTTCTTTGGAGCTGATTCTCCCCTTCCAATCTACTGTTTTGATTGTTCCTTCATTTCAGGTGTGAAGTGGTGGACCCAGGTTTCATCCATTGTTTTGAATTGATGCAAAAGCTCAGCTTTATTGCAGCGAAACATTGCCAAACACTCGACAGAAACATTCTCACAACACTGTTTTTATTCTATTGTGAGCAAACGCAGCGCCCACCTTGCACAACTTTCTCATATCCAATTTTTCATTAAGTATGCGATGTACAGAACTTTTTGAAATGCCTTCACTTTCAGTCGACAGTCATCGAATACCATTTTGTGGATTTTCTTTACAATTTCTGGACTGGTAAACTCATTTGATGGACTATTGCGATTTTCGACTTGGCTTAAACTCTGCCACCCAATATTTCACTGTTGTAAATGAAGGAGCAATGTAGAATCAGGCTCAGCTTTAATATTAGTTGGACCTTTCAAATGAAAGTATTGTATCACATAATCACATAAGTACTGTACCACCAGTTTTATCCATGTTTACAAATTTGCTGAGAGCATTCACTAATGATGGCTTCCAAATAAATGCTAAACAATGTAAAATCGTCAAACTTCAAACTTAAGCTTTCTGATTGGTACTTTTTACCATTGTTGTCGTTTGAAACAACAATCATTATCTATACATCAGGTCAAGTATTTCTGGGACAGCCCTCATGTATTACACACAAGCCACTTTAAATTGTAAGACCATTCTTTTTTAAGAAAATAAAAAATAATGAAAGTTTCAGGTGGGGATATTTTCTTGAAATCTTCATGTGACATCCTTGAGAGATGCTGAACTTACATACTTACTTACCAAGTTTGGTATGACTTTTTGTTTTATAATAATATGCACGCACACATAGATACACACATTACTATGCAGGCATGCACCCACACATGCCAATGCATACCTTTGGCTAAACATACTTTTTTATTCAGGTGTCCTCGAAACTGCATTTTAGTGAAATCTCAATAAAAAGTTTTTGGGTGGAATGCAGTTCTTACTTCCTATATTTACTATAGGTAGGTGCCAGCAAAAGTAATAAAGCTAAAAGAAAAACTCAACATGGGGTTAGTTACAGTTTCAAATAGATTTTGAGGAACATAAATATACAGTACATTAAGTAATTAATTAAAAGTATACTTTTTACAATATTTCTTGGTGTAAAATTTCATGCATAACTTTTTTTTTTTTTTTTTTGTGGTTCTAGTGTTATACAAAGGGACCTCAGAATTTATTAGCTTTGTTTAGATGACTTTTGTCTCTAGATGCTTCATTTATACAGGTTTTTGGTACTTGTAAATAATTAATTTTTAAAAAGCAAGGTTTGCAGCAATTTTTATTCAATGTTATAATTTATATTATTTTCTGTGGAATTCTGAATATCCTCCAATATTCTTGGAAACCCTAGAACATAAAACTATGCACTGATAAGCTATGAATATATGCAAAGTAAGCTGCAGTAAGTACATTTAGTTTGGACTTAGCTTTGAATTATCTTATTAAGAAATCTTTCAATCAAAATGTCTATATGTATGTATTTCTGACCTAATATTTTTATCCAATAATAGGCCCAAGAATTAATTTTCAGTTGCTTTACTCTTTCTTGCTCCAAAACTATTTTTGCATAAATCACATACCTATTTGTTAAGCTCACTATGGAAATTTGAATAATCTGAAAAGCATGTTGTTCCTGTTTAATTTTTCATGAAATCAAAACAATATTTTTTGGGGGGTGGAAGCAAGGTTTTTACTTCACTTGAAGCTTAATGTCCTTTTACAGTGAAACAATAATTGTTTATCATAGATGGATAGTAAATTAACCATATGGTTGAAATTATTCTCAAATGGATCTGTAACTCCAAAGCTAGAGTTACCCAACAATCTTCATTTCAGCATTAGGGAAAACACCAGAAAAAAAGCCTTATTGAGGCAACTCACCCTAACTAAGATTCGATTCTGGACTTCTTGAATATGAGTTAAACATGTTATTCCTACAGCATTGATGTAAGACAAGCAATTAATAATGCCATATTTAGCATGATGTATCCACTTGTTTTTATATATAGTTTGACTGCAGAATTTATCATACAAAACATGTATTTGCATGATGCTACATAACTGAAAACTTTTTGCATATATTTTCTTAACCAAAAGAAGAAGTTAAAATAAGCTCTTTTATTACTAGTTTGTGTTGTATCCAAGCTTAAAATTAATGATAGTGAAATGGATAGAGAAAGTCATGAAAATCAGCACATATCACAATTTTTATAAATTATGCCATTCAGTAAATCATTACCTTTATTCTTACAAAATTAGTTCTACTTGCCAGTAATTACTGGAGGAAATTATGTAGAAAAAAATAATCTTTTATATCTGTGTGTATGGAAATGTGAAGAAAATTATGATGATTGTTTTATATCTGTTCGTATTTAAGCCCTGAAGAAATTAGTTGGTCTGGGTAGCTCATTTGGTTAGGTGCAGGATTACTGATCTCAAGGTCATGGGTTCAAACCCATCCCAGACCAATGGCTTAAGCGTGCCTAAAAGCGACAGCCCCATGTTGGTAGATTTACTGGCACGTAAAAGATATCCCTGTGCACAAAACTCCGGCACACTAGCAGTGTTGATATGATCCTGGCAATTGACAGCATTGTTAACAAACAAAAATATTTATTTTTTTTATTTCTTCCTGAAAAAATTACCTCAGTGGTAAAGCAAGATTATAGTTTGCCTTCTTGTTTCAAGTGCAACATTTCATTTGTAAGTGTTAATTCCTGATTATGGCATTGATTTTTCAGTCTGATTACCTTTCCAAAGTTTCCAACATTTATAAGGGTTGAATGAATAGGTTCTTAGCTTATTTCTAATAAATTTTTGCCTTTAATATGTCAATGTAGCTACATTTTAGTATCTAAAATGATATTTTAATTCCAAATTTTGGCATTCATTATATAAAAGAAAGAATATAAACACTAAGTGATGTGATACAGTCTAAAAGTGAAGTGAAGTTATTTTACGTTTAGTAACTGTTGCATTATATGGACTAGAAAATTAATATTTACTGCATGTGTTTTAGCATTGCAATTTGAAACTTATACTTTGTATATGTATTTTTGAGAGTGATAACTAACAATTTAGAAATGGCATTAACATATTTTTATGTACATATTTAATATTTTGAGAATGTAAATTTTAACTTTAAATTTAGACACCTTTGGATATAAGCACTGTGCAGTGACATAGGCTGTAAAAGCCAACTAATATAATTTTTAATATTTAATACCTGTCTTAAATTTTGATGCACTTGAAAGTTTATCGTTTTGTTCAATGCCTGCTTGGCCATCATGAACCTACAGAATGTAATCTAATTTAATCAATTGGCTGTGTGTAACCTGAAGTTGAAAAATTGAATCAGATTTGAGAAATTCAAAGCTAGACTCATTTGACCATCAATCCACCTACTTCATTCAATCATCTGATTAATTTACTTGGGATGAATTAGAAAAATAAATCAAACATAATTAAAATCTATAACCATTTATTCTCCTCAGAAAATAAGGAAATACTCTTCTTAAGTATCTTTTTTCAACAAAATCAGATGGAAAGATTAATACAGGTATGGCACCTAAATTTTACTAACAATCCTAAAATCTTACTGCTTCATGAGTACCATCACACCACTGCCACCACCAATTTTTCTCCATTTTGTTAGACTTTTCTTTATAATTGTAATGTTGCAAACCTCTCCTCTGGAAATACAGCTGAAATTCGCTTATACGTTATTCACTTCAACATTTTTCACACATATGCGCTAAAATTTTAGGGACCAGTCGTTCTCCATTAAAATTTTGCTCAATTATATGTTTTTGGTATACATTTTCTCGGTAATGCATAACTTTTTCATTTATACGTTTTTTAAACCAACGTATGGTGGTATGCTTACTGTGTATAGCCTTAGAATTGCCTGGTTTGCGGTTTTCATTGACACTTATCATTTCATTGTTGTCATATTGTTCCAATAATCTATTAACCTTGGTTCCAACAGTCACTTCTCTGCTTTATGTCAAGTAATGCTAGTGTGCTGTTTTCATTGTCATTTATCCTTTCATTGTCGCTATATCATTCCAACAGTCACTTATCTATTTTATGTGGAGTTTTGAATTACAAACAGGAGAAGAAACATGTATGAATATCAATCAGTAAGGAAGAAAACAAGAAAATTCCTATCTCTCGGTGAAAAATTAAAATTTCTCGATGAGATCCATACCAGAAGAGAAAATCAGTTACATGTTTTCTCATTTATACAGTATTTTAGTAGTCTCCCTTGAAAAATGTATAAGAGAGGTTTCACTGTAGATTACTTTCTTGTTCCCTATGCACAAATTTATACAGTAGTTATGTATACTTGCTATATTGTATTTATTTTTTCTCTTGTAGTTTTAAAATGGGTTCTACTAGATCCAATGGTTGGTTGTTGGCTTTTGGATCCTGACCAATCTTCCCTTCACTTTGATGATGTGTGCGAAAAATTAGACACTGAAAAAGTAAGTTATATTCTTAAGGATTTTGTTTTTTAATTTTAAAGGGCTTGGTTACCTTTAGTAGGTACATGTAGGAAAGGTCCAAGCTTCACATTCATGTTCAGCACAGTGGCAACCAAATAATCTAAACCTCAGCAATCTATATATTCTGCAGATGGTTCCACCACTCAAAGCTCAGATAATATTGTTTCTTTTCCATGTTATTTTTAGCACACACATGCATTGTTGTGACTACTCTTCTGATAGTTCCACACAAGAGTTGATGAAAAATGGACAAAAATCCCAGATCTATTGCAAGGGTAATTACTGGACCTTTTGATACTGATTTTCATCTAAGTGTCAGTGATTGTAAATATTTGCAAGAGCATTTTCAAGTCATGTGCTGATACTATAACTCAAAGAACTGGCTTTCTCCCAAAGCACCCTTGTCCAAAAATCACCAGCAAAGCAATGGCAGACTAACAGTGATGGCACATATTAAAGAAACATAACTTTAAGTTCCCAACAATGTAGAGAGGCATTATTAATTTACTCAGGAACTTATAAAACACAATTGGATGAATTGGTTATTACCAAGACTTAGAATGACCTAAAGATGTTTGAAAATTATCTATTATGTGACCATAATGTTTGAAAAATGACATAGTTATAAAAAGTTTTGCATTCACATGACTTTTTCTACCATTCTGCAACAAATTATTCTTAAAAACTTATTTTTCTATCTACATTATGCTAATCAAGATAAACATTAGGAGAAATGGTCTCATTATTTACTTCCTTATAAGTAGAAGGGAAATAAGAGAATGCATTAGGCTAAAATGATAGTCAAATCTTTTAAAAGCTGGTTGCTATGTGACTGAAATTCGGTTCTCTTTGCATGGCCAGTAGTAAAAAAAGAAACAGGAATGACAAATTTCTGTATGACAAAAATTTAAATATTTTAAAATCGAAACCAATAACAAGGAATACCTTGAAAATAGTTAGCTCCATGCATAAAAAGTGAATACATAAATTGTGTGTTTTAACCGCGATATACATTTTTTGTGTAGTCTCTTACAATTTACCATTTATACAAAAATCATCCAAAATAAAGAGGACTTCAGGGGTCATTACTAAGAAATTCAGGATATATTTGCAATGTAAACATCTTTAATATATGCACTTTAATTAAAATTGTTAGAACTATCTTTTAGAAAATCAAAACTTTTGAAAAATGTTCCATGTAAAGGGTAGTTTGGGTTACAAGGATTTTCTGAAAATCTTATTATCACATTCTTGGAAGATACCAAACTTAAATACCAAGTTAAAACTCACAATTTATGTCCTATAGAGTTTTTTTATTTTTATTTATTTTATACAGTTTAACCATTTCAAAGATATTCACTCTTATTGGTTTCAATTTGAAAATACTTTTCTCAAATGGGAAGTCCTCATTTGTTTAATATCTCTTTTGTTTTACTCCTGGCCATGGAAAGATCCCCAAATTGAAATGTAATGGCATAGGAATAGCTTTTAAAATACTTGTCAGTCGCTCTAACCTAGTAACCTTATTTCCTTCCTAATTATAAGGAATTGAGTAATAAGAACATTTCTACTAATGCTTATCTTCATTAAAATAATGTAGATAAAAGGATAATCTTCTCTAAGAATAGTTTGTTTGCAGAACAGATAGAAAAAATCATGTGAATGGAACACATGAAATTTTTTTATCTATGTTCATTATTTCATCTTACTAAACATCTCTCATTGAAGCAGTTGTTAGATATTGACACTTTTTATCTGTTTTAGGTTCATATATTTTGTGAAGCTATTGTTAATATTTAATGAGTTATAGGTTATTCATCTTTGACCACTCACATTATAATTAGTAATTGATATTAATGCAGTACTCCGTTACTAATAGTTGATTACTAGCTTCTAAAGTAACTGTTTTATTTTCCTCAGAAGCCTAACAGAAAAAGTCAGACTTCCAAGATTGAAGCATGTCATTTCCTGCGCATATTGTCTGCTCTTATAGAAAAGCTTTATGTGAAACTTCAGGAGCAGAAAGTATGGAAATTATTTTTGGAAACAGAAATGAAAGTTGTTCCGATTATAGCAGGTTAGTATTTCTACTTATTATCTCTTCACTCTTTTTTTCCTTCCTCTCTCCTTCCATTTTTAAACTTCACTTTCATTAACCATTTAAGATTAAAAAAATACTGGCATGGATAGCTGAAGTATTAAGCCAAGGATTCATGAATAGGTGGCATGTGGTTCAAATCTTGTCAGAACCAACAGGTTTTTATTTTCCAGGTTTTCCTTAGCCTTGTCATTGGCAAATGCCAGAAAGATGATCAAAACTTAGGCTTGAAACATTTCCTTCCCAAATGTCTTTCCCAATTATCATTTCATTCCCTGTATCACCTTTTGTGCTGTATGAAGTAAGAATGGGCATTAGACATTATTATTCTGAAGGTAAGTCAAAACTCTGGGAAAAGTTGCATCTTAACAACTCAACCCAAATTATATTCTTCAATTTTAGGCAGACATGCCACCTCACATCACACATGTGGGCAATTATTGCTTAGGCCAGTGCTTATGATTATATTATGTAACAATATTTCCAAAAAGAGTAAGAAAAAATCTGATGTGTTCCATTCACATGACTTTCTTTATATCTCTGCAACAAATTATTGCAAAAAAGATTATGCTTCACACACACACACACACACACACACACACACACACACACACACACACACACACACACACACACACACACACACACACACACACACACACACACACATGCATGCACACACACAGTGGACCTTTTCCTAAAAATGCTTTTTTTGGTTTCAGGGGGACCCAAAACATGTATTTCTGGTGAAATCTTGGTATTGAATTTTTGGGTGCATTACAATACCTTCTCTATACACTATATACATAGTACATGTAGAGAAAGTAAAAGAGTGCTCAACTCAATAACATAGCCAGATAAATATTAAGGGGGGTGTTTTGTTGAGGGTTACATTTTTGTACAATTTATACAAAATAAAATGATAAACATAAGTTAATATAATTTGAATTTGGTATTCTAGAAATTCTTGTTCTAGTATTATTGTATTTGAGGAATTTTTCCGGCATTTGGTTTGAAAGTCATTTACATTTGGTCTTCAAAGTGTCTTATAAATATTTTGTACTTTGCTGTAGGATCAGTAATACTGAAATAGTAGCACTGGAGTCTTAGTCAGCATACAGAGAATATGTTTGTTAGTATTTCAGGAGAAGTAGATTACTTGAAATTGAGTTTTATTTATGGATGCCCTTTAACTGCTGTGTTTTTCAGTGTGCCACAGCAGAAAGACTGCTTAATTTTGCTCAGAGGCCTTTTTATCACTATTTGAGGTTCTTTTATGGGACAACATGGGACCAATGGCTTTACTTCCCTTCTGAGAGAAGCTATGCTAAGGATTTTTATGCCTGAAAAAAAATCCATCGCCCTCTGTCACGTTTGGAGCCATGACTTTGGGAACCAGAGGCTAGCATATTACTCACAATGGAGGAATCAAGTAGCTATCTATATGTATACATGAAGGCTATGTGTTGTAGTTGGTGTATCACATAACACATTAGACCATACACTGTCATTCTTGACCAACATGACTATGATTGAAGTGTCAGGCTATGGTATAAAAAATACTTCAAGAAGTGAAGAGTAAAGAGTTATGGAAATCCTGTTAATTATTTTCATTACATACACAAATAAGAAACATGTTTTTACAAAATAGAAAGCAAATAATAGAGGTCACCTTTAAGAAAGGGTGACAGGGGAGTGTAACCTATTTGGGTGATGAGAAGTAGAGACAACGCTCTGAATTACTGAATCACTCATTTATTGGATATTATTTGATCATGTTTTGAGGAGACTTAAGAGTACAACATTAGTTGAATTAAATTAAATAACTCAGAAGTTTGAGACAAGTCAAGTTTTAATCAATGTGATACTTGAAAATGAGTAGGAATAGTAACACTCACCTCACTTATATGTAATTATGTTCAAAACATATGTTTCAAGGGCAATTGCCCTCTTCTTCAGTTGAAGTCCGACTGATGGCTGGAATTTGTGCTCTGTGGTCTATTACGGTGGAGCCATCTGGTGTTCTCAGTAGAAGTTCATAATCATGTGGCGATATTTCAAAATTCATCAGTTGGTCTTTTTGTTGTGTAATGAGAATATTCTCCCAAACTGTAAGTGCTGCCGGGTTGTTTACAGGTTTTAGCAATTTTATGTCATTTTGTATTTCATGATGTGATGTCCAAAAATGGTATGCTACTGCCGATTTATCTGTTTGTTTCTGTTTGATATGTCTGAAATGTTCCTTTAGCCTTGTTTCCAGTCTTCTTTTTGTTTGGCCAATGTAACATGATTTGCAGTCCTTGCAGTCAATTCTGTAGATGCCTGATCCCTGGTTTGTAGGTATGGGGTCTTTAATGTCTGTTTTCAATGCATTTTTTATGTTGAATTGGTTACTTGAAGCTAAACTTATATTGTATTTCTTGAACATTTTTTTGAATTTTCTATCTGCTGTTGGGTGATAGGTGAATTTTTTATATATAACTTTCGGTTTTTGTATGGACAAAGTGGTGATTTGTTTTAAGGTTAATTTCTCCTTATGTTTTTTAATTTTTTGGTCAATGATGTCTGGGTTAAAACCATTGGCTAAGGCTATGTGTCTTAGTTGGAGGTATTCTGTGTTGTACTCTTCTGGGTCAAGTGGGATGCTGAGGAGTCTGTGTACTGAGCTGTTGAAGACTGCCTGTTTATGAGGTTCTGGGTTGAAACTATTCTGTTTTATGTAATTGTCTGTATGTGTGGTCTTCCTGTAGATGCCATAAGTGATCTTTTGTTCTTTCCGTGTTAGTTTTAGGTCCAGGTATGGTAGCATTTGGTCTTTTTCTGTTTCCATTGTGAATTGTATGTACCTGTCCTGTAGGTTTAGTAATTTTAGAGAGTCTTCTGCTAATTTTTTGGGGACCACCGCAAAAACATCATCAACATATCTAAACCATTTTTTGAATATATTCGGAAAGCTGGAGGTTATGTGTACTTCAAGTCGTCCCATGTACAGATTTGCTAAAAAGGGCGAAAGTGGGTTACCCATCGCTAAGCCTGATGACTGTCTGTAAAATCTACCATTGAATTGGAAATAATTCTGGTTGATGCAAAGTTCTGTTAAAGTATGGAAGTCTTCTATTTCTTTCTTGTTTAAGCCTATGCCCATGAGCCATGCTTTGAAGGTTTCAAGTAACTTGTCAACTGGGATGCTGGTGAATAATGATTTCACATCAAACGAAACCAACAACTCATTGTTTGAAACTTTGTACTCTTCTAGATGTTTTATTAGTTCTATGGAGTTTTTAATGGAAAGGTGGTTGTGTTCCGGGAAGCTATTGAATTTGTTGACTATCCACTTAGATAATTTGTAGGTTGGAGAGTTTATGCAATTGACTATTGGTCTCATGGGTTTGTCCGGTTTGTGGATTTTTGGCAAAGAATAAAGACGTGGTAGAGTTGGGTTTGCTTCTTTCATTTTGAATTTTTCTAGTTTTGGTATAACTTCTGTTCTTTCTTTCTATTGTCTGTTTTAAGGATGTTGTCAGTGTGTTTAATGGGTTTTTACTTATTTCTGTATATTCTTTATTCTCTAAAAGGGTTTCTACTTTTGAAATGTAACCTTTTTTGTCCATTATGACTGTTGTGTTTCCCTTATCTGCTTTTAAGAAAACTACCAGTTTTTTGTTCAAGGACCTGATTATTTGTTTATGTTTGTTCTTCTGTATTTTTTTGTCTTTGATTTCCTGCAGTATAGGTGCAACTTCTTTCTTTATTGTTAATTGATCGATCCGGTTTAGTTCTTTTGTAGCTATTTCTATGTCCGCTATATAATCTTGTACGTTGGTCGAGAATTGAGTGCAAGTTTTGAAGCCCTTGTTTAAAAATGTCATTTCTTCACATATGAAACTTTCGCAAAATGTAGGGGACATCATTTGGAAAAACATTCAACAAAATCTTTTAGAAAAACTCAATAGAATAATGCATGAAAAAACAATGAAACTTAAAAATAAATTGGAGAAACTAATCAGCAAAAGGATGCGGAAAAACCAAATCCAACTCAATATACAGTCAAACAAACCAACTAACGTGAACGTAGTAAATCTTTCGGAAGAAACCTTCAATAATGAAGAAATGACATTTTTAAACAAGGGCTTCAAAACTTGCACTCAATTCTCGACCAACGTACAAGATTATATAGCGGACATAGAAATAGCTACAAAAGAACTAAACCGGATCGATCAATTAACAATAAAGAAAGAAGTTGCACCTATACTGCAGGAAATCAAAGACAAAAAAATACAGAAGAACAAACATAAACAAATAATCAGGTCCTTGAACAAAAAACTGGTAGTTTTCTTAAAAGCAGATAAGGGAAACACAACAGTCATAATGGACAAAAAAGGTTACATTTCAAAAGTAGAAACCCTTTTAGAGAATAAAGAATATACAGAAATAAGTAAAAACCCATTAAACACACTGACAACATCCTTAAAACAGACAATAGAAAGAAAGAACAGAAGTTATACCAAAACTAGAAAAATTCAAATTGAAAGAAGCAAACCCAACTCTACCACGTCTTTATTCTTTGCCAAAAATCCACAAACCGGACAAACCCATGAGACCAATAGTCAATTGCATAAACTCTCCAACCTACAAATTATCTAAGTGGATAGTCAACAAATTCAATAGCTTCCCGGAACACAACCACCTTTCCATTAAAAACTCCATAGAACTAATAAAACATCTAGAAGAGTACAAAGTTTCAAACAATGAGTTGTTGGTTTCGTTTGATGTGAAATCATTATTCACCAGCATCCCAGTTGACAAGTTACTTGAAACCTTCAAAGCATGGCTCACGGGCATAGGCTTAAACAAGAAAGAAATAGAAGACTTCCATACTTTAACAGAACTTTGCATCAACCAGAATTATTTCCAATTCAATGGTAGATTTTACAGACAGTCATCAGGCTTAGCGATGGGTAACCCACTTTCGCCCTTTTTAGCAAATCTGTACATGGGACGACTTGAAGTACACATAACCTCCAGCTTTCCGAATATATTCAAAAAATGGTTTAGATATGTTGATGATGTTTTTGCGGTGGTCCCCAAAAAATTAGCAGAAGACTCTCTAAAATTACTAAACCTACAGGACAGGTACATACAATTCACAATGGAAACAGAAAAAGACCAAATGCTACCATACCTGGACCTAAAACTAACACGGAAAGAACAAAAGATCACTTATGGCATCTACAGGAAGACCACACATACAGACAATTACATAAAACAGAATAGTTTCAACCCAGAACCTCATAAACAGGCAGTCTTCAACAGCTCAGTACACAGACTCCTCAGCATCCCACTTGACCCAGAAGAGTACAACACAGAATACCTCCAACTAAGACACATAGCCTTAGCCAATGGTTTTAACCCAGACATCATTGACCAAAAAATTAAAAAACATAAGGAGAAATTAACCTTAAAACAAATCACCACTTTGTCCATACAAAAACCGAAAGTTATATATAAAAAATTCACCTATCACCCAACAGCAGATAGAAAATTCAAAAAAATGTTCAAGAAATACAATATAAGTTTAGCTTCAAGTAACCAATTCAACATAAAAAATGCATTGAAAACAGACATTAAAGACCCCATACCTACAAACCAGGGATCAGGCATCTACAGAATTGACTGCAAGGACTGCAAATCATGTTACATTGGCCAAACAAAAAGAAGACTGGAAACAAGGCTAAAGGAACATTTCAGACATATCAAACAGAAACAAACAGATAAATCGGCAGTAGCATACCATTTTTGGACATCACATCATGAAATACAAAATGACATAAAATTGCTAAAACCTGTAAACAACCCGGCAGCACTTACAGTTTGGGAGAATATTCTCATTACACAACAAAAAGACCAACTGATGAATTTTGAAATATCGCCACATGATTATGAACTTCTACTGAGAACACCAGATGGCTCCACCGTAATAGACCACAGAGCACAAATTCCAGCCATCAGTCGGACTTCAACTGAAGAAGAGGGCAATTGCCCTTGAAACATATGTTTTGAACATAATTACATATAAGTGAGGTGAGTGTTACTATTCCGACTTATTTTCAAGTATCACATTAGTTGAATATTTGACTAACTGAAGATTCCCATACAGGGCTTACCTTGGAGAGAATGCCACGGAGCTGGATGCTGTTGAGGGCTGCCAAGTGCCAGACCAGTGACATGGGTGACTGACAGGCAATCCAAGTGTAAGGCGATCCTGCCGGTTCTACAGTTCATTATATAGTTTATCTTGCCTAGGAGGGTCTCGACAATTATGATTTTTCCAAATATGAAGAGCTGACATACTAGGCTTAAATTATAACAGCCAATCAGAATTAAATGTTCAAATTGCTTTAGAACATTCAGAGTGACGAACAGGGATGCTGTGTAATTCTGCACATGGCTAAATAGAAGCTGATATAATAGAAAAATCTACTGGGATTGTCACTGGTAGTGGCAACCTATATAGATATGTTGTTCAAATCTTTTGACTTCTCCGCACTGCGAACTTTAATAGAGCTATTGCAAATACCCTATGTTATAAATCCCAGTTTAATTTAATGGCTCTGAACTAACCTATAATTTTCCTGGAAGATGTGAAGGAATTTGTCCTGAATCTGGAAAAGCAGAGTCTAGGTACCTTATTCTTTGTTGGGTAACTGGTTTGCATTTACGAAATATGTGACTTGCTGTTTCTTTTTCTGTTAAACAGAAACTACATACATTCACCCCAGAGATTGTATATAGTGATGGTCTCTAAGAGGATAATGTCCAGTAAGGAGTCCATTTAATATCCTCACTCTTGTTTGTTGACGGTTTCTTTTTTGCTCTTTATGTAGACAGTTCAATGAATTGTTTTGCATGGTTTATTTTTGAAATTTGTTCCCAGTCACTATTTACCTTTTTACATTCCCAGGCTTTAATTTTCCATTGATGTAACATTCTGGCACTCTGCAGAATGGTTCTGGGCGATCCTTCCTTGGCTAGGCGATCAGCAATTTCATTGCCTTCAATTCCTTCATGTCCTGGCACCCACATTAAGGTAACATTGCTGTGAGTGGCCAGTTTATTTAATATCTGCAGACATTCTCAACAGCTTTTGACTCAATAGTACGAGCACTAAGCTTGGCTATTCGATACGATACGATACAGATGTTTCCTACATGAATGCCTTTATTAACATTTATATGTGCACATAGTTCTATAGCATGCACTATGTATTTCTGCTTAAAATATGATGGGTTCATTACCAAGAGCTTTTTCTAGGGCAACATTAGGGTTATACTCTCCTACACTGATTCTCCCATCCATCTTTGAGCCATTTGTATACTATACAAGTGACCCTTTTCCTAAATTAGGCTTTTCCTTTTCATTCCATGTTTGACGACCTTATTGTTACTGTAAAGAAATGACATATGTTGGGTTTAGGTATCATCCAATCCCATAATTAATGAACTCCTCCTCTTCAATTTCACAGAGAATTTTCATGTGACCAGTAAGATCACCAGCTTTAAAAACTATGTCCTAACAGTCTAAGGGCACTAGTTAAGGCAACTTTCCTCACAACAATGTGCAGAGAATTCAAACCTATTAGTACTTTCACAGCTGCTGTAGGACAGATGCTTATTGCCCCAGTTATACTTAAATAAGCTAACCTTTGTACTTTCTGCAGGAAGGCTATTGTTGTTTTTTGTTCAATTTTAGGTCACCAACTAAAGATGCATAGGTGACCTTGGGTCTTACAATAGCAATATATATCCAGTGGGTCATATAAGGCTTGGGTCCCCAATTTTTGCCAAATAGGCTGCAACAATAGTAATTTTACTGTCCAGTAATATGCCCAGATATTTGACTTGTTCCTGCAGTCCTAGCATAGTGCCATCGAGAATCGGAGCTGTGAAATAAAGTTTTTCTTTCTTGTAAAAGATATAATAACTTTTTTTTTAGGGTTTACAAATAATCCCTCTTATTTACACCAATTATTAACAAGGTTGAGAGCATTCTGCATGAGTCCCATGAGCACAGACTCCCCCCTCCCTCTTACTATGATGACAAGATCATCAGCATATCCTTGTGTCTCAAAGCCGCGTCAGCCAACTGCTCAAGAAGCGTGTCAATCACCAAGGTCCATAAAAGGGACAAAAGTACTCCTCCCTGGGAACACCCCCTATTGGACCTTATGGTGATCTCCCCACCCCAAGATTGACTTCGATGTTGTGGTTCCGAAGCATGGATATTAATGACATTATCCAGATTAAGTCTCTTTCTTTCTGCTGTCCTTTCAATAGATTCATAAGTGGTGCTATCAAAAGCCCCTTGAATATCCAGAAAGGCATAGAGAACTATTTGTTTATAAGTAAATGTTCTTTCAACCTTAATTACTAGACTATGTTATTATTGATTTGCCTGCTTGATAGACATATTGTGTTTTTGAAGAGTTACTTGAGGTAGTACTCACTTGTAAGGCAACCCACATTGTTCCTGTTAACTATTTGCTGCTACAAACCATGAGTCAAGAAAGTTAATGAAATATAAGAATATATAATTTTTTAGGAATCTATGATTTAGCCCAAAATAAAGAAGTGTCCAGAAATAAATTTTTATATGTTAAATATTTTCTTGCAACCCTCAACAGCATCTGCAGCAATATATGAATTAAACTCATGTACAATAATTAATTTGTGTGCATGTGATATAAAATATGGAGCTTCCCAGGAATCTATTTTGGTTAATTTTTTTTAAGTTGCATATGAATGATAAAAGAAGTAATACTCACAATACTGTATTATTCTGATGACAGCAATTGTTACTGTGTAGTAACAGCAAAAATAACACATTAATTTTTCACTACGAATGCTAATATTGATCTGGTGTCATTAGTATAAGAAACATTGTGGTACTAAACACCGAAAAAATAGTTTGTCTTAATTTTCATATTATGAAAAATGCAAATAAGCTAGAAGAAAAATTAGAAGACAAAACAATAATAGACAAAAATACAAGCAAATTTCCTTGGCTTATGGGCACAGGACAACCCAAAATAGAAAACACATGTGACAATCTTTCAAGTAAGTTAAGTAAAAATATATTTGTCCTTACAATGTTGATGCATTATTTTTTAATTTCAGCCAGCCCTAGGCTACCTGATGATTTGCCATGCAGGAAGACAGAATGCGCCTTAGAAAATCTCAAAACAGAGATTGAATTAACCAATTAAGAATGGAAATCCACACAATGAGGTTTAAAAATTAAACTAAAAATGAGTCAAGCTTTACACTCCTAACCTTTGTTATTTTAAGCATTTATCCAGAATATGTTTTACAGGATTCTAATCTAGCTGAAAATGCAGGAAACACCCTGTGAAACATGTTCTAGGTAAATACTTAAATAACGAAGCTAAAGAACAATCAATCAATGAATCAAACGAAGAGTTTGATTCATTGTCTAGTTTAAACAAGGAGTTTAATAAAGTTAATATTTAAACTGATACTTAGGGAACTAGCCCAGTCTATTGACAGCATGTCCCTGACCATATCATATTGTAAGTGAAATGAAAGCTTAAATGAGTCTTAAGTCTAAAGATCTTGAAGCAACCTGATATTTGTCCTCTAAGAATAAATGAAGACACCAAACGCCTCTATGTTAACCTGCAACCAAGATGAGGATACTGCAGTGGGCTACTTTGGCACTATTAATTGCTTTTCTATAAATGAACATGACATTTTAGTGCTGCTATGTGTCAAAAATGGCATGCTATGTTGTTTTTTGCTTTTCTTCTTCTTTATCTTCCTCTCTAAACATAATTAGTATGGGAGTAACTATATTTTTATTCTCTTAATGTAATAGTTTCACAAATGCAGTTATACTTAAAATGATTATGTACTTACTACTTACTTATTTATCTATTTATTTGCAGCAATGGAGTTTCGAGGTATATGTATTGACAAAGAAGAATTAAAAAAGATGAACATACTGTTAGAGGTAACTTAATTTGTTGCATACTCTCAATTAAACATTTGTTCAAAAAATAAACAATTTTATCAAAAAAAAAAATCCAATCTCAGTACTCCAAAATGAAATATTAATTAACTCATCTCTACAGTGCTCAAACTGAGTTTGCCAAGTGAAAAAGAACAGTGAATACAAATATTTCAATTAAGATAAGTTTTGATTCACTAAATATATATATGGTTGTTTGGTACTTAATGGGCTGTTGGCAATGGAGCCTTGGTCTCTTGCACTTAAGTATTTTAATGAGAGGTTGGTATGTTAATAGAAAACTGGGTGGTGAAGTAGTAGTAGTTTCTTTCCCTGTGTTCAATTTCACAAATAGGGCATATAAAAGATTCTGCTATGCCATTGCTGTGTAAATGTTTGTTGAAACAGTCAGGGCCTGTTAAAAATCTAAAATCTGGTACAGAGAATTTTCTTGATTGTATGGTAATACCAGTATGAATTTAATTACTTTATTTTTAGGAAGACATATGTTTGCTGCAACAAAGGGCTTATAAAGCTGCTGGTAAAGTTTTCCAGCTAAACTCTCTTCAACAGCTGACAAAAATCTTATTTGAGGAGTTGCAGTTGGAAAAGAAGGCTAATATAAAAGCCAAGGAAACAATGACACGTGGTACAAAGTCCACATCCGAACCAGTAGTAAGTGATTTAAAGACATAGTAGGAAATATATGGAATTTGATTGAGTAAGTATAACTGTAATGATAAACACTGCCACTACAACTTTAGCCGTTCTATCATTACAAACAGAACCAAATTGCATCATTTCGTGAGTGACAGATATCTAGTTTATAGGTGCAGCTTGTAGTGAAGTATTGGGATTTTCTAAGGATTCACCAAAGGGAGTGGCATTGGCTGAGTTAGAGAGGATAGAGGAAATATTGGCACAGTATTTTTATCTTCCCTACATGTACTATGTACATAGTGTATAGAGAAGGTATTGTATTGCACCCAAAAATTTGATACCAAGATTTCACCAGAATTGCATGTTTTGAGACCCCTGAATCCAAAAAAAACATTTTTAGAAAAATGTCCGTGTATGTGTGACTGTGGGCAGCATAGCTCAAAGACAAAAAGGCTGTTATATAACAAACTTTGTATTTAAGTTTTCACCAGAATTGCATGTTTTGAGACCCCTGAATCCAAAAAAAACATTTTTAGAAAAATGTCCGTGTATGTGTGACTGTGGGCAGCATAGCTCAAAGACAAAAAGGCTGTTATATAACAAACTTTGTATTTAAGTTTGGTAACTTCCAAGGATGGGACAAGAAGATTTTCAAGAACCTCCAACTACCTTTTACATGGAACATTTTTCGAAAATTTTGTTTTTTTTTCAGAAATGGATCTTAACGGTTTTCATTAAAATACTGTATGTTTAAGATATTTTTATGACAAACGAAATGCATATCTTGGATTTTTTGGGAATAGCCTCTGAAGACTTCTTCATTCTGGATGACTTTTATATAAATGGCAAACTTTAAGAGATATACAAAAACTTACTGCATAAAAAATGTAGTTCTCATTATAACACATAATTTATGATATATAGATTCTGTTTTTTTTTAGATATTCCGGATTATTAGTTTCAATTTTAGCCACAAACTTTTCTCAAACAGGATGAAATCTTTCTTCTCGTTTCTTTACTCCTGGAAAGCAAAGAGATTGGAATTTTAATTGTTTCACATGGCGACTGGCTTTTAAAGGATGAGACTATTGTTGTAGCTTGTGCATTTTTCTTATTTCCATTCTACTTACAAGGAGCTAAGACTATTTAATTCTGCTTATGTTTATCTTGATTAGCATGATGTAGATAACAGATTAGTGTTTTGAATAAAAGGTTTGTTTGCCGAACAGCTAGAGGACATCACGTGAATAAAACACATTAAATTTGTTCCCTTTACATATAAGGGACCAAGCAATAAGAACAATTTATACTAATGTTTATCTTGATCAGCATGATGTAGATAGAAGAATAAGCTTTTTAACAAAGTTACAGAAATGTAGAGAAAGTCATGTGTTTGTACCACATTCAGATTTTTAAATATGAGATCACTATGTTTTAAAAGAGCAACTGAAATTTCTAATAAAAGTAATGTAAGACAATCACTTAATGGGAAATATATAAATTGGATAGGTAGAGTCAGACTGAAAAGTTCAATGCCATAGCTGGGATTTGAACCATAGATCTCCCGATCTCTAGCCAGTTCTCTGCCACTGAGCTACCATGGCAACATGCCAGCATAACATTGAATTTTTCAACTGACTCGCATGTTCCTGGTAAACCACAGGATGTTCTCAAATTACTTTGAGATGACAACCCCAATGGCGACTTACAATGCTGTAAGTACTTAAGTCCCAGGATTCATAGTATAGCCAACTATTATGGTTCAATTGGTATTGGTTTAATTGTTTTTTTCCACACAAGCTGTGTTATTTTTTGTTTTGGTAGTGTTTAATGCCCGCTTTAACTACTTATGGCACTGCAGGGGGTGACACTGATGATACATGAATGAATGAAGATAGAGCACCGGTGGAATGCGATGGCGAGGGAAACCAGAGAACCCGGAGAAAACCCGCCCAGTGCCGCTTTGTCCACCACAAATCTCACATGCGGTCACTTGGGATTGAACCCGGGCCATTTAGGAAAATTCAGTCTGACTCTGAAAACTTCAATGCCGTAGCCGGGATTTGAACACGGATCTCCCGATCTCTAGCTGGTTGCCCTGCCACTGAGCTACCATGGCAACATGCCAGCATAGCATTGAATTTCTCAACTGACTCGCACGTTTCCTGGTAAATCACAAGGTGTTCTCAAATTATTTTGAGATGACAACCCCAATGGCAACTTACAATGTTGTAAGTCTTAAGTCCCAAGATTCATAGTATAGCCAACTATTATGGTCAATTGGTATTGGACTAATTGTTTTTTCCACACAAGCCGTGTGTAGGACAGGAGCTGGATAGGTAGAGTCAGACTGAAAAATGCAATGCCTTAGCCGGGATTTGAACCACGGATCTCCCGTTCTCTAGCCAGTTACTCTACCACTGAGCTACCATGGCAACATGCCAGCATAGCATTGAATTTCTCAACTGATTCGCATGTTTCCCGGTAAACCACAAGGTGCTCTCAAATTATTTTGAGATGACCACCCCAACGGCGACTTACAATGTTGTTAGTACTTAAGTCCCAGGATTCATAGTAGACTATTAATTAATTAATGCAAGAAACATATGCTTAATATAAACACAACTTTAAGTACTAGCAGATAAATTTTAGTGATGTGCAGAGTGGGACAGCAAATCCAAAACTGCAGTTGACCTGTAACAAAACAAGTGTGTTGCTCCTTATCACTTGACAACAAAATGTAGGTGGCACATTCTCTCTCTCTACTTATAGTCTATAATTTCTTTTCAAAATGTATCTAGGATTTCTGAAATCCATGTATTATCCAAAACATTTATCCAATTAATCTGTACCTTCATTGTTTCAGATAAGCAAAGTGTAGTCCATTTGAATATTAGTGTATTTTACCTCCCGTACCAGATGTTCATTTTTATCTGTGATTTTCCATGCAAGAAATGTTGTCCTGATGCTATCGCTGATGAATGCTATCGTTTATAAACTTTCCTTCTGGTGACAGGAGATCTTACTTATTAATGTGATGTAATCATGTAGAGACACGTTGAATACTATCTCTCTAGCAGCATGAATTCCACCTTAATGTGATGCCATGGTTAATGGGGTGGCTTGAATATTGACCGTCTAGAGGCAGGTGTTCATGCTGATTGTTCTGAATAGGTGTCACATCTATGTAGTGATATAAATAATATAATAAGATGTATTGTGTTCATATTCAGTTTGTCAGCAAAGAGCAGAGCAACCTTTGAATGTTATTCAATACTACCAAGAGATGGGGCATGAGAAGGCTGGTTGTATTAGCTGGCATCACAACCACATTTAGTGCACTGTGGTTTGCTTTCTCTTCCACAAACTATAACAACTTTTTCTAGATAGTCATTGCAGTAATAACCTTTTCTTAAATTACCACTCCTGCTTGGTAGCGAGCACTATGGCTTCATTGTAGACTCATCAGGCAATTTTGATGTCATTCTTGCTCAATTGATATGCAGGAAATAATGGATAAAAATGGACAGCTGTATAATCCATGTATTTCTTATGCTGCAAGAGCTACTAGGATAGCCAAACAAAGAGTAATGATATGTCTTATATTGCAGCTGAGGAAACTTCAACCTTTTCATGCTCTCCCAGGAATAATTCTGGAATATCGACATCTACAGAAAATAAAGTCCACCTATGTTGAAGCGATTTTGCAACATTGCAAAGGATCTTACATATTTACATCTTGGTATGACATTAGAGCCATATGATCCAGCATTAATTAATTGCCTAACAGAAGATGTTTTATGGATGTCTAACATGCAGTAGTGCTTTTCTGCTTTCTGCTACTTACCTATATAGGTTGATTCAGAAATACTTTTACAATGTTTGGGGATGGATCGAAACAAGAAATAGGTTCATATAAACATATGCTTTAAAACGCTTCATTTTCGTTATCAATTTGAAGTCAACTTCAATGGCTTTCTGGATCCAACCTAATAATATCATTTATTTATGCAGTCATTCAAAGAATGTTTTGACCCATTTTACCCTGTGGAGTTGGTCTTTTGTTACCATGGCTACTTGTTAACATTTGTTATTTATCACATGCATATAAGAAATGATGCAAATAATAAGAAACATGTAGTTTATGCATTATGCTCCAGTGCATTTTAGTCTCATTGTTCAAGATGCACTGGCTTGTATCTAGCATGACAGATGGATAGGTAGAGAGGGACCAGTTCTATGGCCTGCATGCTTCTCTGACCTTGATCCTTTTGATTTTTATCTTTTGGGGGCACCTTACGCTATTGGTTTCTCCCGAATGAAGACATTCTTAATCTACATGTCATGGAAACCTGCAAAATCATACGACACTGACTGGGAGAACAGACATTTCATGCTTCAATAAGTGCATGCATCTCTAGATGCCTCATTTGGATCATTTGCTATAAGTGATGTTTGTGTGGAACACCTCCTAACGACATGAAAACATCAAAAACAGAATGATGTGTCACTTTAAAACGTTTTGACTAATAGCATTTTGAGCCTCAATAAATCGAGAATGAAGGGGTTTTGGGACATGTGTTTATATGGACATTTTTTCTTATTTAGATGTAAGGAAACTGTCTCCAAACTTTGTAAAATTATTTTTGAATCATTCTGTATAAGTAGAGGAAATATTGTATTCTGTCCAAAATTTTGATAAGATTTCACCAGAAAGATCCATTTTGAGGGTCCCTAAATCAAACAAAGGCATTTTTAGAGATATATTTGTGTCTGTAGATGGCTATGGGATGGGGGATGGGTGGGGGAGAGTCCTGGTCCTCATATATTAAAATTGAGTTGGATTAAAAACATTAAAAACCAAGGACATTTGTCCTTATCAGTTTGATGACAGACTAAGGACTGGAAGTTGTGCTTTGTGGTCCTTTATAGTGCAGACATCTGGTGTTCTCAAAAATTCATGTGGTGGTGTATTAAGAGCTGGTCTTTGTGTTGAGTTATAAAACTACTCTCCCAATCCGTGAGTGCTGTTGGCTTGTTTATGGGTTTTAAAAGCATTATATCATTTTCTTGGTTTTTTCCATTTAAAGTGAGGTGTGTGTCAGTAATGACACTGACTTTAATATATACTAAAACTACTTCACTTATTTTGAATTTCTGAGTTACTTTGCCTAACTTAGAATTAAGTTCAGTGCCTTCCATAGATGCAACATAAGATTCTCAAGAAAATCTCATCCTCCCCTCTCAACTTCAAACTGCTCTTTAAAGGAAAAAAGTTTCATTATTTTTTATTTTCTAAAAACTAATGCTTAATGATTTTGATTAAAATACTATATATTTAACATATCTGGATGACAAATGAAGAATATATCTTGAGTTTTATGCAGAAAGCCTTTAAAGTCCTCTTCATTCTGAATGAACTAATAACATTTTAAGAGCAGACAAAAGCTTACTGTACAACAAAATTAATCTTGTTAAACCACGCAATTGTATGAAATTTTGTGGCATTAACTGTAACCAAGATATGCTTTATTATTGTCAATACTTTATATTTTTTTCAACTCCTAAGTCTCAATGCATGTTTTTCTCATGGTCATGCAAAGAGAATGGAATTTCATAGCCATCATATATCAACCCACTTTTAAAACATTAGACTATCAATTATGCCTTCTGTATCCCCCTTGTAATACAACAAAATGTGTAATAAAACCATTTCTGAAAATCTCCAGATAAAAGAATACAGGAATAGGAAAAGTAAAATAGGAAAGTGGCATAGCTGGGCAATTGTTCAGTCTAATTCTACCTTTTCAACCTTGTTCTACACAAATTGGACAGGTAGAGTGAGACTGAAAAATGCAATGCCATAACTGGGAACTGAACCATGGATCTCCTGGTCTCTAGTCAGTTGCTCTAACCATTGAGGTAAAGTAATGCATCTGTGAAATTGAAAAATCCTCAGTATGTAAGAAATCTTATTGAAATGTATACCAGTTATTATACACACTAATAGAAATATTTTTGCCACATATCAAAATTCTAGCTCACATGGTTCTTTAAATAATAAGTTTTTACTGTCTAAATTCATTGTTCTAATAAAAATGAACCACATGATGCATTTTAAAAAATATTTACATACAAAAATCCAGGTTTGCATAAAATGAGTTTAAAAATAGTTCTGTCATTTCATATTTTTATATGTTATCCCTATTTAGTGCTTGATTTTTCAAAATGTAATAATTTATTTAGCAAAATTGGAGCATTGTTTAGAAAAATGAATATGATCATTTTCTTTAATGTGCTTTTGAAAAGTAGTACTAGCATTTTGAAACAAATTAGTGAAAAATTACATTGTGTGGGACATTTTGAGTATGGAAAAGTGTTGGAAAACACTTTGCGAGAAAATAAGCTTTAAAGTTGGGAGTGCCTATTAAAAAGCATGCAACTAACCATCTATAGCTTCAGCTAATTGGTAGTCAAAATATACAAATACGAAAAAGAATATATTTTCTTAAATTTTAAAGTTTTCATGTCATTTTATTATGAAATAAAATACATTTCTAATTTTTCACTATTTTTGGTGAAATTTCACAGATGTATCACCTTAACATGGCAACATGCCGGCACAGCATTAAATTCCCCATCTGACTTGCATGTTTTGACACGTCATGACTTGTGTGAAAGAACTTTGATTACTTTTGTAATAGAAGAGTGGGTACACAGGGTAGTGTAAGCAAAACCAGAACTCTCTGGTCATTAAAGCAGCCTCAATAGAAAACAAACTTTCTCCAGGGAACAGACTTCGGCTGCTACAGGCCGGTTAACATCAAGCAATCCTAACTTACAAGCAGTTCCAAAGCAGCCAATACTGCTAACTAAGCAAAGTGAGTAGATTTTACATATAGTTATGTAAAATATAAAACTGCAAATTGAAGATTGTAACATTAGCTTTTTCATCTATATGTACCTTACTGAATAGCATTTAATCTTATATCCTGTGTGATGACTAAGCTGCAGATTAATGGTTATTTGTCTTTTTAATCCTTATACATAAGTGCAGGCATTTAGATTATATATTCATTTTAAGGTATTTTGAGAATTATATGAAAATTTTATAGTACCTATAATAGCCTATTTCACTAATAAATTCCTATTTTCTTATACTAGTCTAAAAACTGCATTACATATTATACTTTATGACTATTATGTTAATTTTTTTATATGAATCTATACATTGTTTTCATTTTAAACCAGATACAGATACTATCATTATAGACCCAAAGTTAAAATTGACCTTGCTTTTATCTAAGAAAATTTTGAAAAGCTGCCTGCTTACTTAAAGCAACTGGTATTATTGTTCTAATTATTCTACAAAAAATACTATTACATATTGGAGACACAATGGAAAAATAAGTACCTGAAAATCATGGAAAAAGGAGAAAGAGCCCTGCAGGGAGTTCAGTTTCTACTGGGAATGCAAAGCATGCAGCAGATGAGTCAGCTTTGATGGGAACTTTGTAGTGTGCAGTAGTAGCTCTTGCAGTGACCATAAGGAAAATATAAGTATCAAAGAGAGACATTTATTTGTAAACACATTTTCATTTGTAATCAGTAGAAAAAATAAGAGAGTTGCTTGTTGGAGCATTAAGGAAGAGTTTTTGTTACAATATAGTAACAGTTGAAAAAAGAATTGGAGTAATTCTTTTCTTTCAAGAAATCCCTATATGTTTAATACTTAAGATTTTATTTACTTTTATTGAATAACAGAATAGCTTGCGAAAATCATTAAAACACAAATTGAAAACCTTATGAATTGATTCATACCAATCAACATGTCAAGCAGAAAAACACTTCCAACAATTGGATTCCTATTGACTTGAGTTTTATCGCATCATCTGTGACTTGCTTGGCTATAGAAAAGCAAAGAAATAAGTTCCAAGAATGCCTACTCTTGAATAAAACAGTAATGAAAATGATTGTATTGTTCCAAGAATGCCTACTCTTGAATAAAACAGTAATGAAAACAATTGTACCAAGACCTTCTGACTGAACACAACACACTTTGGAAGATAAAGACTTTATTTGTTGAATTTATCACTGGTGATGAGTCATGGGCTTAGCATTATGACCATAATTAATCCCCTGCAGACACAAGGACTCACCAAAGCCTAAAAAAATGTATATTCATTGTTTCTATAAGCAAATTATTGATGGCCATCTTCTGGCATAGTGCACACAGAATTTCTATAGCTTGACAACACTCAATTCTGCCATGTATATGGGAACTTTGTAGAAACATTGTGCCTGATTGTTACAAGATTATCATGCAAAAGAAGTAATGTTTCATAATAACAGTACTTGATTATACATAAGCCAACCAACACAGGCTATATGGGGTCTGAGTGAGTAAGGTAGTGTCACAGTAATTGTGCAACTTGCATTTATGAGGTCCTGGATTCAATCCCCAGCTACTGCTTACTCTGACTCATAGGCTTTCAGGATTTCCCTGGGGTTGGTAGGCAAATTCTCATCTACCATGATTTCCTTTCCATCATTTCCCCCTCTTTCCATTTCCTTCCCATCTTTCAAGTGCGCTTCTAGTGTGCGGCAGGACTGAATAGCTGTGTGGATGCTTGCTCAAAGGAAAACCATGAAAATCCCAAGGTTGATGAAAATCAAGCCTTCGGAATGTGAGCCTCACATATTAACATGGAGCCAACTCCCTCAGTGTATTCCTTATAACTCAGACAACATTGACACATAGTTTCAGCTTACTTCAATCCAGTAACCATCATTAATAATAAAAAGGGTGGTTTACACTATTTATGAAAACAGTACTAACTCGATGCAATATACACATGAATGCATATATGAACTAACTAGAAACTATCGGAACAAACCAACTGTCACCTGTGCACAAAGAAAATTTGTCATTATTAGGGATGGTGATTTTTTACAAATACAATATAGTGCAAAATGCTAATAAGGCTTGCACTCTTGTATTTTCCATTTTCACCAGCTACAAATTACTTTTAATGTATTTTGAAAATGTAATATAATTTTAAATTGGCTAAAAATTAAAAAATGATACCAAAATAGATATAATACAAATGAAAACTTAACTATTTTTAAAATGAAACCTCTTTCTTTCTTCTGGAAACTTCAACTGGAGACTACAGGAATGTTTATGTCATACTATGTTAATGAAAGATGGAATGTTAATGTGAAAAAGGGAGCAGGTTCTTTTATTCTGCGAAATTAAAATTTAAAAAATATTATTTATTACATTATAGCATTTAAAATAAATTAAGTTGATTTAAAATCTGAATTTGTAGCATAGCAAAAACAATCATAGCTGTAATCCTAATGATGAATCTAATTATTTTTAAGTGCAGTGGCAGGAGGCTAAATTTGTGACTCAGGTCTCAATCACAGTTAGTAAATTAATCACCCAGCTGCAGGAATCTTTCTGTTTTTTTTTTACTTTCTCTAGCCTTGTACATAGGGTAAAATGTACACAGTAGATAGAGAAGGTATTGTTCACTCAAAAATTCTACATCAAGATTTTGCCATAAATACATGTTTTGAGACCCCCTGAATCCAAAAAAAAATTTAGAAACATATCTATGTGTGTGTCTATGGGCAGCATAGCTCAAAAATGAAAGGTCACTTAAATACCAAAGTATCTTCCAAGGATGCGACATGAACATTTTCAAGAAAATCCCCCACCTCCAACTAATGTTTACATGGAACATTTTTTTGTAAATTTTGATTTTCTCACAAGTAGCTCTAAGAATTTTAATTAAAATGTCATATGTTTAAGATATTTTCATAACAAACAAAATTTAGGTATATCTTGATTTTCTGGGAATAACCTTTGAAAACCTGTTCATTCTTGATGACTTTTGTATAAGTGGTAAACTGTAAGAGATAGAAAAAACCTTGGTATACAAAAAATCTGATGTGATCCATTCACATGACTTTCTCTACATCTCTGCAATAAATTATGTTAAAAAGCTAATGCTTCTATTTACATCATGCTAATCGAGGTTTTTTACTCGCTTCCTTGTAAGTAGAAGCAAAATAAGGGAATACCATACATTAAAGTGATAGTCAAAAGCTGGTTGCTATGTGACTGAAGTTCCTTTGTTTGTTTGGACAGAAGTAGACAAATTCCTGTATGAGAAAAGAATGTTTTTTAAAGCTGAAACCAAAAACAAGGAATATCTCAAAAACGATCAACTCCACGAAAGAAATTTATATAACATAAATTGTGTGTTTTAATGTGCTCTACATTTTTTGTACAAGCAGTGGCATTCAAGTTGGAGTTCGAAAAAAAATTACTTCATCTTTTAAAATTATTAAAGAGATGAACAATACAGATAAAATAGAAATAATTAAACTAGATATATGGAAAAATAAATCTCACTTCAAAATTTATTCTGTTTATAATCCCCCAAACAATACCCCAAATCTTGAAAATATCAAGTAAATTCAAATACAATCATAATTGGAGATTTCAATGCCCATTCAAGACTATGGGGATATGATAAACCAAACAATTCTGGAAAGATCATAGAAGACCTACTAAATTCAACAACTACAAAAGCTGTTTACCACAAAAAAGATTCACCAATCTTTATCCACTATTCTGGTGCTGGTACCAACCCTGACTTACTTTTAGTGTCCTCAGATTTATAATCATCAACTTATACTCTTAGAAGATCCAGGCTCAGGACACAGAAATATAATTGCCACTATTCAATTTAAAAAGAAAAATTTAACTCCTATAAACCATAAACCTAGATGGTTTAAAAAAGCAAACTGGAAAGATTTTACAAATGAATTAGAAATCAAATTTGAAAAACCAGTAAACGAATCAACAAAATAAACTAAACAAAAATGTATGTGATACAATTTTGAAAAAAAAAAAATACATACCAAGAGGATTTACTAAAAACTACAAACCTTTTGGTACTCACAACTGGAAAAAAATGAAAAAAGAAAGAGACCAGGCTAGAATCACAGCAGAAAAATCTAAAGATCAGAAAGAAGTACAAAGTTGGAGAAAATTAAGTGCTCAATTCAAAAAAGAATTACCAACACCAAAAGAGAACATTTTAATAATTTCCTACAGAACATGGACTATAGAAAAGATGCACAAAAAGCATACAGATTCATAAATAACATTCAAAACAAGAAAGACAATAAAAAAATAACTTTAATTTATAATAATAAAATAATTACTGATGACAATGAAATAGGTAATAAATTTAATAAATACTACGCTAATACCTATAAATTATCTGCAAATACCAAAAAAGAACAAAAAATTATAAAGAAAAACATTAAAGAATACATAAAACAACGGCTAAACTTAAAGATAATATATTTAATCAGGAATTCAAAATTAAAGAATTGAACATTGTAATTAATAGCTTAAAATTGAAAAAATCTCCAGGACCTGATAATATACATACAGAATTTATCAAACATCTGGGAAAAAAAGCAAAATTAAGACTCCTAAGTCTCTATAATTTGTCATGGAATACAAAAGTACCAGATGAATGGAAGAAATCTATAATAATACCTATTTTGAGATCAAACAAACCAGCAGAAAATTTTACAAGCTATCGTCCAATAGCACTTACCAGCAGATTAGCAAAAATCATGGAAAAAATTATTTCCAATCGTTTAAATTGGTTTCTAGAAAAAAGTAACTTAATTTCAACTAAACAAGCAGGATTTAGTAAACACCATTCAACAAATGAACAGATTTCAAATCTTAGTCAATACATTAAACATGCATTAAATAAAAAAGAAGACACTCTAGCAATATTTATTGACTTTCAAGGAGCATATGATTGTATTTGGAGATATAAACTACTTGATAAACTTAAAATTCTAGGAATCCAAGGCAAAATGTTACATTGGATCAGTGAATTCATTACTCAACGCTTTATTGCTACCAAATATAATGATAAATTATCAAAATATCAACAGACACACTGTGGCGTACCTCAAGGCAGTATCCTTAGTACAACACTCTTTAATATTTATATCAATGATCTTCCATATCAATTACAAAAAAGAGAATCAAAAGTCTTAACGTTTGCAGATGATGTAGTCATATGAAACTCTAAACCGAAAAATCAAAATCAACAATTAATAAATATAGCACAACAATCCTTGATGACATTACAGAATTGGACATCTAATAACTTAATGAAAATTAATACACAGAAAATAAATTATCAACTATTTACACTAAGAAGAAACCAATAAATATTTCCCTTCAACTAAATGGAGAAACTCTCACAGACACACATGAAGCCAAATATTTAGGTATTATTTTTGATACAAAATTAACATGGAAAAAACACATTGATAATATAATAAAAAAAAACAAGGAAAACATTACCACTATTAAAAAGACTGGCAGGCAAGAAATGGGGAAAGACTACACAAACTTTAAACACTTTTTACAAGATGTATATTAAACCAACATTTAAATATTGTGAAGAGATACTAATAACTGCAAATATAGAAAAACTTAATATTCTACAAAATCAAATTCTTCGCCTAGTAACTGGAGCTGTTAAAACTACCCCAGTACTTGCTCTACAAATTTTAACAAATAATCCAAGACTGGAACTTGACATTGAACAAGCAGCCACCTTACAATATGAAAAAATGAATCAGACTACCTTTTAATGGGAAAACCTAAAAACTCACAAAGTTTCCTTAATAAAGTCAAAGAAGTCAACATAGATTAAAACTTCCTTACTTAAAAGAAAACATACAAACAAATATTAACCTGTTAGAACTATTTGATATTGAACACTATCTACACTTAGCTGAAGAATTTACAAAATCTGAAATCTCTTTGTGTGTTCTGAAACAAATGACACTAGAAATAATAAATTTAAGATACCCTACCAATGAATGGCTACATGTTTATACTGACGGTTCTAGCTTACCAAATAACTGGTACTGGCGCAGGTGCAAAATGCCCTCTCTTCTCTTTTTACAAAAGATTAAGTTTAAATACTACAAATTTTGATGGAGAGATTTCGGCAATACTTCAGAGCTTACAAAACCTACTATATCATATAAATAAATTTGAAAAAATTGTATTATTATCTGACTCTAAAGCAGCTATTATATCCATAACATCTAATGTAACACCTAATACTTAAATATTGCAAAATGCCGCAAAATCATAAAACAACTAATGAATTTAAATAAAAGATTAATACTTCAATGGATACCAGCACATTGTGGAATACAGGGTAATGAAACAGCTGACTTTCTAGCCAAGAAAGGTAGTAAAATTTCATGAAATTCATCTGATCCAATAAGTTATCACTCTATCAAAAGAATCATTATATCAACATATAATAACAAAATCAATGAAGATAATGTATTACAAACAAAAGTAAAACCATGGAAAAATTTATATAATAACACGACCAGAATCACTACATTACCAAGAAAATCCTCTGTAGCAACTTTTAGACTTCTACCAGCCATGACTGTCTCAATAAACATTTATTCAGGATTGGTATAGTGAAATCTCCTCTGTGTCCTTTCTGTACACTTAAAGAAGATATGGATGGAAACCATCTACTGTGCTGCCCAACGTTTAGTCAACACGATAATATGACATCAAAATACTGGAATGCAAGAGAGTGAATGACTTCACTGCCAACTACCCAACATTAGATACCAAACAACCTACCAACATTTTTTGTATGGCAAGTTTTTTTCTATCTCTTACGGTTTAGCAGTTATGCAAAATTCCATAAAATTCATCCAGAATAAAGTAGTCTTCAGAGGCTATTCCCAGAAAATTCAAGATATACATATTATTTGTCAGGTAAATACCTTTAATATACAATATTTTAATCAAAATCTTTAGAGCCATTTTTGAGAAAATCAAAATTTTTGGAAAACATTCCATGTAAAGGGTAGTTGGGGGTGGGAGGAATTCCTTGAAAATCTTTGTGTCGCATCCTTGCAAGATACCAAACTTAAATATCAAGTTTGATATTTAACGGTCTTTTTCGTTTTTGAGCTATGCTGTCCCTTACTCCCCCCCCCACACACACCCATGCGCACACACACACAGACCTTTTTCCAGAAAGGCTTTTTTGGATTCAGGGGGACAAAAAACATGTATTTCCAGTGAAATCTCAGTATCAAATTTTTGGGTACATTACAATACCTTCTCTATACACTATGTACATAGTACGTGTAGAGAATGTAAAAATGTAGATCTCATTAAAACAAACAATTTGTTACACACATTTTTTGTAGAGTTAACCGTTATCAAGATATTCCGAGAGTTATTGGTTTCAGTCTTAATGTAGTTAAACTATTCTCAAGGGGAGATATCTTACTTTTTGTCTCTTGTTTGTTTATTCCTTGCAAGCACATAGAACCAACTTTCAATTATTTCATTTAGTGACCAGCTTTTAAAAGATCTGATTATCGCTTTAGCCTAATATATTCCCTTATTTCTCTTTTACTTACAAAGAAGCAAGTAATGAGACAAATCTTTTATTAGGAAAACTTTTATAAAACAGTTAGAGAGAGTCATGAAAATGGAACATATCAGATTTTTACACACAAGTTTTAGAATTAATTGCTAACTTCAGACATGATGCTAAAGGTGTGCTGGAAAATAGTTGTCCATATGTTTATAAAAGTGGCTGATGTTGCAATGTTGCCCTCCATGGTGTAATGGTTACTATGCTAACTTCATGTACCCAAGGTCGCGGTTTCAAACCTGGTGGAGGACAATGGATTTTTTCAGGCGTAAAAATCCTTAGCATGGCTTCCTTTGGATGGGAAGTAAAGCCATGGGTCCCATGTTGTAGATTTCCAGCCTCTGAGCAAAATTAAGCGGTCTTTCATGCCCAGTATAGAATGGGACACTGAGAACTACAGCAGTTAAAGAGTGTCTATAAATAAAATGCCATTTAATTTAATATTGCAACAGGAGATGGCATTGGTCAAACTAGAATAAATGCCTCCATAATGGTATGCTCAGAAACAAATACATACAAAGATATGGGCCATTTTACTGATGTATTGAATATTTAAAATATTTGTTTTTAGTACCTCTTGTAGGCTGCGTCCCCTATAGCTTTGGCTTATACAACAGCCTGTAGAAAATCTGCATAAATTGATGCTCACAATAGGCTCTGGCTATTAAAGGAAAAAATCCAAAACGGTATCAAACTTAGCATAAAACCAAGCCCCTACACATCTAGCTGCACAGACCGGATAAACTGTCGTAATATGATGAAGTTCAGTGGAGGGCAAGAGACTCCCTAGGTCGCGCGCAATACTTTGGTTGTAATGGGAAAACTGTGAAATTTAAAAAAGCTATAATTACGTCATAAGGAGACCTGAGAAGGAAAAAATTGCAGCAACACATTGTTTATGATCATCAGCATCTATGCACAGGGATTAGACCTTGAATGTCCTGCTGGAAGTTGAATAAAATCACTTCATTGACTAGACGGAATTTCATCCCACAACAAAACAGAAGTAAATATTATCATTGAACTTGAATATTGCATACCTACATTTAAAGTATTTTATGAACAGGATGTAAGCATCACAGAGAGCATAATTCAGCTTGTGTTCACAGTTTCATCTCAGTGGTTACATGTATACTTTCTGTTTTTTACTTTAATGCACAAAGTCGTCAACAAGAATTATAAAGAGGGTTTGTTGAAAGCGTCTCTGCAGTAAAGTGGTCAAAATGCTGCATTAAAAATGAAAAATATGCTGGGTTCGATTCTAGACTGATGAAGCTATTCTTATTCCCCATGCTCAAGAGCCTGGAAATATGAATGCGATACTGAATGTTTGTTAAGTGAATCGATAAATACAGTTTTAATGTACACCTCAAATTTAAGCAGCCATTATAGAAGGTCAAAGTGGTAAATTGACGATGTTACCTAAGGTGGTATGTAAATAAAATGATTTAGCAGAAAAAATCATGGGATATTGGATTTTCAGAGATGGTATGTACAGTATAAAATTAGGTATCTGTACTCCTCTTCAGTAAACTATATTCCAGGTGTTAAGTAAACATTTTCTATCAGTATTTGTGGTATATTTGAGTTAGATAGATAAGATAGGTATATTAATATGTGCACAACAGGAGAATATGGTCTGTGCTTCCTGAAATGATTTATAAACAAATCTAAAATTAGAATCAATTATTACTTAATATTCTTTATGTTCTAACGTTTTTGCAAAATTTATTTTTGCACCCTGTGGGCTTGTGTTTTAGTCTGAAATTTCAGATTTGAAAAATTAACTTAATTGAGATTTTTTTTTTTTTTATTTATTTAGGACAGATTATAATGTTGAGTCTAATATTTTAGCACTGCCTTCTAATGCTAATAAAACATATACAAAATAGTTATAAGAATGAAATTAACGTTCTCATTACCTTTGTCAGATGAGAAGGGAAACTAAATATTGAAGGAGCTGTGTCAGGATTTACCTTTATTCTCATGGAAACAATTTTTCGCAAAATGCACAAATTTGTTACGTCTTGGAGCAGCTGAGGACTTACTCAATAATTCTAGTCTATGTATTAGGAACCTAAAATAAATTATCATTCGCTTAGTGACCAAGGAAACCCATGAGAATAAATTGGAATGAATTTGGAACACAAATGTTACAATTTATTCTTACCGATGGAAAGTGATCTCGGAATCATTTTTCCGGTGGTTGGCACAGTTACGCAGCATCAAAGTGCACCACATTAATTATTAAACTCTAATAACCTTAAATCATCTCACTTTTAAAGCCTTTTAAGCGTACTGAACATACAGCAGATGCATGTTTGCCCTTCACCTACCGATGTGCGAGAGGTTTCAGTTAGCAACAGCACACCAGCACCAGCGGTGGGTCTAGGTAATATAATCCAAGGTCTTTGCATTAAACAAACTACCTGTTATGTTTATGACCATTTCAACCATTCAGTCTATTGTTTTAAATAGCACAGGAGTCAAGAGAATGCTAAACAATGAAAATAGGAAAAGTAATAATGCTAACTACTAGTCTAAATGTTCTAAGTGAAGCATGACACAAACTTATTCATCGGTTAATACATATGAACAAGCTAATACTTTTGGACAGTTATTTTGCAAACAGAAAAAACATGTTTTCTTATTAGAAATACAACTAATTACTCTGATTTTCTTTTCACAGGGTCTCTTCTTCTACGGATCTTGTATGTTCCTCGAACTGGTTATACATTTCTAGCAGTTGATTTTCAGCATATTGAATTTCGAATATTTGCACATCTAGCTCAGGATGAAAAGCTAATACAAATATTACAGCAACCAGGAGATATTTTTCTGACACTAGCTAAACTCTGGTTAGTTTCTAAATATGTACCTATACATAATAATTGTAATTACGAAGGCTGATCAACAAAGACTGAGACTGATTTTTTTCTGTAGCTTCCGTGATAGTTTCGCATCTGTATCATAAATATTTGAAAAGAGCAGGTTTTTATGTATAATGTCGGTAGGCAACAGCACTCTCATATCGGTAGGTTGGTAGTAATGCCCTATTTTGTAGACCCTACGTGCATTTCGCATACCAGACAATGGAGATGACACGAGAGGAGCAGTACAGCACAATCAAATCCTGTTTTTGTTTAAACCATACAGTCACCGAAACTTATGAAAAGCTGAAGCAAGCGTACAGTGAAGATGCACTACCTCATGCAGCAGTGTTTAGGTGGTTCAAGGACTTCAAAGAAGGCTGACTTGTCAGTGTTAAGCAAGGTGGGCCTGGTGTTTCGGCTTCTGCTGTGACTGAAGTCAACATCAACACAGCTGCTGTGATTGTCCGAGAGGATCGGCATATAACATTACGTAACCTCAGTGAAGTGTTGAGAATTTCATATGGCAGTGTGTTTACAATTATGCACGACCATCTCCATATGACCCGAGTTTGTGCTCGTAGGGTGCCATGTCTGTTGACCCCTGAACAAAAGGCTGTGCAAATGGAGACAAGTCGTGAGGTGCTGCATCTCTTTGCTGATGGAGGGGATGCATTTTTTAAATTGATTATCACCGGTGACGAGTCATGACTACATCATTATGATCCTGAAGGAAAACAAGCCAGCACAGTGTGGAAATCGCCAGGTTCTCCAACACCAAAAAAGGCAAAAGTTGTTTCATCTGCAGGGAAAGTGATTATGATCACATTTTTGACTGTAATAGAATGATTTACCAGCATGCAGTTCTCCCTCACACTACTGTTACAGCAGCATACTATATGTCAGTATTGGCTATACTGAGGAAGCACATTGCAAAGAAACGAATCAGAGCTTTCCCGGACTGCAAATCAAGTCATGCAGTTTCTGGCTTGATTCAACATTACCTGTGTACATCCACCAATCTTGCACCCTGTGACTTGTTTTTATTCCCATCACTAATGGCAAAGCTTAGGGGTATTCATTCGATTTGAGAACTCTGAAGTAGTGCTCAAGAAAAGTGAGGTGATTCTCAAGGACCTGACAAAGAATAGTCTGCAGCACGTGTTCAAGGACTGGCAGAGATGCTATAAAAAGTGCATTGGAATAGGAGAGGGCTACTTTGAAAAAGATCATGTAAACATTGAATTGGAGTAATAAACATTTGTGAAAAAAAATCAGTCTCAGTCTTTGTTGATCAGCCCTCGTAATATAGAAGATAAATATCACTTTTTCTACAAGTCCTATAATATGATAAAGAATTATGTGAAGTTTTATAGGTGAAGAAACTATGTGAGTGTCCCATAATACATTTTACATGTAATCATTGTTGAAGATGTTACCAAAGACCATACATCTTACATTTTGTAATTTTCAAATTACCTTTAATGAACATTACTTCAGTTGTTTAAAGGGCTACTTTTTAAATCATTTATAAATACAATCTTTAATTTGCATATTAAGAGAGAGACAGTTCATCTGTATCTTGTTTAAAATTTGTCTTAAATATTCCACCATTTCAATTTATTTTAATTGTAAGTTCTATTTACATAGTATCCGTCACAAATTCAGCAATACACTATACACATATGTAACAATGTTTGTTTACAAATGCATTTCTTTCAACCTTAATATATAATTTCTTAATAATTAAATTTCCTACTATAAAAATATGTTTAAAATATTAACACACTTTCTATGGTATATTTTCTAATATAAACACATTTTTACACTCTTAGTTTGTGTCTGGGATTATACTTAAATTCTTAATTCTGTAGAATGCATTTTTTATTAAGTATTTCTTCATGATATTTATGCATGCATATTTCTCTTTGTTCTATATCTGACTTCTTTATAGTATTCTTTCCTTACATTTTGTAGTAAACAATTATTCATGTTCCCCTAAGTGTAGTTCTGTAATAATCATATTTATTTCTTACATTATATGCATGCATATGACAATTTACCTACATACTTGATGGAACAGTTAGGATTCTGAATTTTTTGTGCATCTCCTTGCAAATATGTTTCCTATTATTCTAATTACCCTTTTTTTGCAATTTGAATGACTTTTGCACTTCCTTAGTTACAATATTTGCCCATATTTTCATAGTACTCTCAACCTGTTTCATTATGTATAAGCTCCTATTTATCTTTTTTGTTATAAATTACTTGCAGTTGCCAATTTATATATTTATCTGAGCACAACAACACTTAGCTTATACCTCAGGTATATTTTTTAATGTGAAACTTATCCACGTAGTCTTTATGTTTCATACTAGATCCAAATTTATAAAGTACTCTTTTAATAATTTGTTAATATAATTTGCCTTTATTTCTGCACCTCTTACAGTGTGATTCCTAATTGCCATACCTCCATTTCTTGCTACTATTTCAAAAAGCTCATTTATATACATTAAAACAGATTAGGACTCAAATTGGATCCTTGCAGAACTCTTTGTTTAATTGATTCAAAGTTTTATCTTATTTTATTTGCCATACTCCTATCATTTTTTAAATTTATTTCCACATAATGCTGTCTGTTTTCTGGATATGATACTATCCCATGAACTTCTATTTTTTCAGTTTATTTACAAGGATGTTTATAGTATAACAAAAGTATCTTTATTGACTCAAAGTTGATTGCAAATAACTTTTTAATTCACTGTTGCACAACAAATTATTGATGCTTCAACACATAGAACAGTTGACAGCTCTCACACACTGCTATGTACTAACACTTGCAGTCAAAGACTGACTCAAGAGTGTTTGCAACTCTTCCTTATATAGCTGTGAATGATGTCAAAAGAGCTTAATGGATGCTACTGGAAGCCTGGTATGTGTCTGCTGCATCAATGTGCCACACTCCACAGTTTTCAGTTACCAGCAACACTCTTCCTGTGTTTATCGCATTCCAAGGCCTCTGTGAACATGATAATGGCTGCAAACATATGCAGCATTTACGAGCCAGCAAGGCAGTCACACTGCTCCCTACTCAGGGATGGTCATCCTGACCAGGCACCATCGTATCAGGCTAGACGATCCAAGTGAACCACCAGCCTCAGGACAGCCTCTAGATGCAGTAGATGATATCATTTATCCTCTTCACCACAAGGGCTCTTGCCATGGTTGTTGAAGCTTCGTCTGTATAGGGTGATATATCCATACCAGATCACCCTGCTGGAAACCCCAGTTATTGGCCTGCTGCTTGTAACAGGCCTTCATCAGGTCACTCACTAACTGGATGTTTTTATATGCCATCTCATGCATATCATGAAGTCAGTCTATGAGAGATTTCATGTAGTCAACTCTTGGCTGTTTTACCCCAGGAGGACTCCTGAACATCAGGTCGCATGGTAGATGCAGCTTGCTGCCAAAGACCAAACTAGCCGATATCAATCGGTATTATGAACTGAAGAGCAGTATACCTGCAAGAAAAGTGGCACTCTAACACCCAGTTTCTCAGGTGTTCTTCAAACGTTCTTGATGTACCGCTCAACCATGCCGCCTGTGGGTGAAGAGGTATTGTGCATATATTGTGCACTTCAAATCACTCCAGTGTTTCCTTCATGAAGCTGGGCTTAAAGTTGGTGCCCTGATCACTGTGTAGCTCCATTGGTACACCATAGTGACAAAACAGTTCTTCTATGAGGAGTTTGTGTTGATCTTAGTTTCCTGGTTAGGGATTTTTTTTTTTTTTGGTAGTGTTTAATACCCACTTTTATTACTACTGACTCTGGTGATACATGGAATGAAGATGGAATTCGGTGGCAGGGGAAGCCGGAGAACCCAGAGAAATTCCGCCCCTGCACACACCACAAATCTCACATGGGATCGAACCTGAGCCACTTAGGTGAGAGACAAGTGGTCTAACCACTCAGCCTCAGCGCATCCCTGGTTAGGGATGGTGTGTACCTCTGGCCACTTGGCAAAGTAATCCAAGTTGACCAACAGACACTTGTTGCCCCTGTTTGACAGAGGGAATGGTTGTGCATTTGATGGGTGCTTCTGCATTATACTGCTGCATGTGACCCCAGCTCCTGGTCTATGAGCCTGTCTGGCCCTCTAGGTTCTTAAAGCCCAACATCCAGATGAGGGCAGAATGGTCAGTCCTCAGGTGGAATGGCTGACCATACAGGTACTTGTGGAAGTGCTCTAGTGCCTTTACTACTCCAGGAGTTCTTGCAAGATAACACAGTAGTTCTTTTCTGCTTTGGAGAACATCTTGCTGTAGTAGGCAATTACCCACTCCTGGCCATCCTGGGTCTGCAATAGAATGCCACAATGGCCATGTCACTGGCATCGGTGTCCACAATAACATTCCCACCAGGTTATGGAAATCTTAAAATAGGGGCTAAAGTGCTGACATGCTTTCTGCTTCTTCTGACCACATGTAAGATGCTCTTCCATCTGACAAGTGAGGGGTTTTGCAATTTTGGAGAAACCTCTGATGAACAAAAGAATTGGAATAAAGATATTTATTTGTAATCTGTTTTGGAGTAATAAACACCTCCACTTTTGTGTTGCTGCCTACAACAGTGGATCCTAGCATGTACCTATGGCAATTATTTGCCACAATTTCCTATACTTTTAGGCCAAATTCTGTTAGGCTCAAGGTCTATTATACTTAGCTCTATAGATGTTTGTTTCTTACCCATATACTAAGTATTTTGATGGAAAATACTGTCACTATTTTTTTCTTTTCTTTATGTGCAATATTATTTACTTTTATATTTTTAAATTTCTGTCATCAATAGTGAAGTTTTGTCTCTTTTTCTTTTACCAAATTTATCTCTTTCTTCATTTTTACAATAGTCTAATTTGTTAACATCTGAACCTGTTTAATTTTCCTTATTTATGCATAAATTTTTAGCATTATTTATTGAATAAGGCCTTTCTTTCTTAAACAATGTCATCCCCACAAATATATACATATATATATCCAACAATAGTACAGATTGTTTATCAAGTAATCAAACAAGATACCTGAGAAAATTTAATAGGCAGAGTCTAGGTACATAATCTTATGAACATTTCTCTCTCTTTCAGAATAATCATGCTAAAAATGTGATGTTTTACATGCAGGCTAGGTAAAACTGAAGAAACAGCAACTCTTGAAGATAGGGAGAAAACCAAACGAATAGTATATGCTGTTATGTATGGTGCTGGAGCTCAGAAGGTTGCAGAATTTCTTCACTTGAATACCATTGATGCCAGCAACATTATCAGCAGTTTTGTTTGTCAGTATCTATATGCAAAGAACAGAATTCTTCTAGTTGGCAGTTCAGTTTGGTACACTATGTTTCTTATTGTTTCATCAGTTCAGATGAACGTGAATCAGAGTATACACTCTCCCTAAACTCAAATAAATATAAGTTCACTTATTATAACAATGATAAAAATAAAAACTGCATTTAATTAAGGAAATTTATGAGTTTATTAGTATTAAAATTGATAGAAATTATACATTATTTATAAAAATTATGAGCTTTAGGTACAAACGCTTAGAGTTAACATTCAAATTAATGTTTTGAGTATTTTTATCCCCATCATCAGGTCCTGGTAACCTATAACACTAACTGTAATTGGAGCTTTGAAAGGGAAGCAGTATTTTTGGTAGAGAAGTTCTACTTTTAAAGCTTTAATGAAAAGATATTCTTAAGAGACTGGGAGGTGCAAAATGACAAAATTTATTATTTTATTTTTTTGGTGTAAAAATATATTCAAATATAAATTGTTTTGTATGCCATTTAAAATATATACCCTTGTTGTATATAGTGCTTTAAAATTTGCAATGCAATGCTACTTTTACCAAACTTTCAATATCTCAATGCATGTCATCTGCAGAAAGGGCATCTGAGGATCAAAAGATATATATTTCCAAATCTGAAGGTATCACAGAATGCAGCTAATGATGTTATCCTAGCTTGGAACTGTGATTATCTCAAAACTGCATATTCTATTTCCTCAAAAATCATAAATGCTCCAAAGCTGAAATTTTGCATAATTGTTTGAGATAACCTATTACATACTGAACTAGAGTTATACTTTTAAGTATACAATACTTTAAAATTTTGAGGAGCTTTTTTAAAAAATTAGATGTAAAGTTCGGTACATTTTATTTTAATGTATAGAGGAAAAGCATTATTTATAGCAAAAATACTGTTAGCAACAATTTTAGTGAAAGGGTGTTTTGGAACAGTAATACATATGAATAGAATACTTTTTGTTGCATTTGTAACACTTAAGTATCATTTACGTATCGTTTTGCCATCAAGAAATATCTACAACTGAAGAAAAAAGAAAAAACACGAGCACGGACATATGCTTCATCAATCTCTGCATGGCATGCCAAGTAATGCCCAACTTTGTAAGAAGAATCGTAAAATTCAGAAACAACACTCCCCAACAAAAATCAGTAGATAAAAAAAAATGCTCCTTGAACGAAACAAACATTACACCAACTAGACCTAAAAACATACAAACTCCATTTAAAGCTTACAAACACCCTTGGATACATTGCATGGCAAAATTTGCTTATTAACTTCCTACTAATTTTAAACAAGAAAATGAGCAAGAAAAAACAAAAACCAAAGAAAAAACTAAACAGCTTGTGCTTACAACAAAACAAAACTCCAACACCTAACCTCAAAAAGAAAACTCACCACATAAAAAATACTTCATCTAACCAAGTTGTAAACATGTCCACTCAAACATTCTCCAACAATGAACCAAGTATAACCTACTCCAACCAGGCAGAAGACCAGATATGGAAATAGCATGTGCAGACTTAAAAGAAGAGGATAAAATAGCCATTAAAATTGAATGTGAAATAGTACTTAAAGATCAGAACCACACCAGAAATGACTTTCCAAATAAAATAAATCCTCAAGAACCTAAAATACAAACCTGAACAGATAAAAGCAACACAATAGTAATATTATATAAATCTGACTACATCACCACAGTTGAAAATATGTTACAAGATAATAGTTTCATAGAAATCAAAACAGATCCATTGAAACGATACATGAAAGACAACAACCTTACCAAAAAAGCAACCAAAACAGTCCTAAACAACACAAAAAGCACATTGAAACTAAACCACCCAATTTTACCCAGACTTTATGCCCTTCCAAAAATCCACAAAACAGGCAATGCCATATGACCAATATTCAACAATATAGATTCCCCTACATACTGTCTCTCAAAATGGTTAGTGCAGAAGTTCACATCATTACCAAAATATCCTAGTTTCAGCATAAAAAACTCACAGGATTTAATCAACAAAATCTTCACCCTTGAAATAAAACCTGAATACATCTTAGTATCCTTCAACACCACAGCAATGTACCCAAACATACCCATTCCTCAGATATTAAAACATGTAGAAAGCTGGCTAACCCACAATAAAATAGAAAAAGAAGAATTAGATGGTTACCTAAACTTAACTAAACTTTGCCTAGATCAGAATTACTTCATCTTTAACAACAGAACATGCTAACAAACTACAGGCCTTACATTGAGTAATCCAATTTCACCACTTCTGGCAGACCTTCACATCAGCTACCTGGAAACACACATAATCTCAGCATTCCCACACATCTTCAAGACTTGGCATAGATATATTGATGACATCTTTGCCATAATCCCCGAACGTTTCATACAGGACTCCTGCAAATTGCTTAACATACAGCAAAAAAATACAGTTCACAATAGAAATTGAAAAAGACAACTAACTACCTTCCATTTTTAGATTTGAAAATAATCAGAGAAAGTAACAAACTAACCTTTGGTATCTATTACAAACCCACACACTGTGACAACTATATAAAGAATTATGGCCAGAATCCTATAGAGCACAAACATGCAGTATTAAATAGCCTCATCCATAGACTGGTCTACACGCCATTAAAAGATGAAGAATACAACAGAGAATACCAACACATAATATCTACGCAAAAAACAATGGCTTTAACCAAAAATTAATAGATAAAAAAATAAAAAAATTCAAACAACAGAAATTAATCACACACACCACAAAATTGAGCCCACCAATAGATAAACCTTGCTTCAAAAAGTTCACTTATCACCCAAAACTACACCACAAGTTTAAAAAAATATTCAAACAACATAAAATCATACTTGCCTCCCAAAATAGTTCTGCTCCTACAATTTAAAAGACCAAATTCCAGAACACAAAAAATCAGGAATCTACAAAATTGCGCAGATTGCAACATATTTTACATTGGAAAAGTAAAAAGACACCTTGAAACAAGACTTAGGGAACACTTGAGAGCAGTAAAATATAAGCAAACTGACAAATCAGCCGTTGCACACCATTTTTGGTCTTCTAACCATGAAATAGTACCAAACATACATCTTATAAAACCCGCCAGATATGCAACAGAGCTTGAAGTCTAGGAGAAAGTCCACATTGTTAAAAACCAATGCCACATGTTCATCTTTGAATTGCTGCCACAAAACATATTGTGGAGGTTCATCACTCATCACCAGGGACCGTCACACCTCAACAAAAAACATCCTATAGAAATTCAGTTGGAAACCATATACAATGAAGCACACATGGCTTTGAAACTGGTCTAGCAAAACTATACGTAAGTGATACTTAAGTGTTACAATTCAACTTAGAAATTATTCTATACTATTAGTGCTTAATTTCTTTAGTTCAGTGGAATGAGGTAGAATGAATGTGTGTGTGTTTGTAAAGTAAACTTTTTACATTGTTATATCAATTACACATACAATTATCTGTTTCTTGAGTTATGCAAATGTAGATACATAATACTGTTCACACTTCCCACTCCCCTGAATTTTCAAAACTAATATTTTATGTTATATGTTTGAGACTCACATTTGGGAGATCCCAAGCTCTATTTCTTTCGGGCTGGCCTCTCCGACAATGGTTTTTATCATTGTTTCTCTGCATCAGCAGATAAATGTTATTGTAGTTTTCCTTCTACCATAAAAGTTTTTTCTATCATTTCATGTCCTCAGTCATCCTTCATGGTCTGCTAGCCGCTGGTTTCCAAAGTCATGGGTTTCAAACCTGACGGAGGGCAATGAATTTTATTGGGCATAAAAATCCTTAGCATGACTTCCTTCGGAAGGGAAGTAAAGCTGTTAGTACTGTGCCTTAGATTTATGGCATGTAAAAGAACCTCAAGCATGATAAAGAGGCCTCTGAGCAAAATTAAGCAGTCTTTCACGCCCAATACAGAATGGGATGCTGAGAACCACAGCAGTTAAAGAATGTCCATAAATAATACTTAGTGTTGATTAATGTTTGGAGGAATTTAGTAACAGTAACGGTCAAATTATATGTGATATTAATTTGTTGAGTTGGTTTTTTTAACATACCAATGCCAAGTAATAAAAATGTAGGTGACATAGAGTTAAAAAACCAACTCAACAAATTAATATCAAATACTTAGTGTAATTTAATTTTCATGTCCTCATCATTCCTTTCACCTGTTTCAAATCCTGTATCACATGATAGTAGTTGGTGGTTTGGCAGGATGATAGAATTTGGACTGTGAAAAGATTTCCCCCTGGCACTTGTCTGGGGACCCCTTTCTTCTTGGGAGTGTTTCATCTACACTTGGGACCCCAAATTGCAGGTGGTTAAGGCAGGGCTAGCCAACAATCAGGATTGGTATCATGCTGGAATCATTAGGGACCACATTCTTGGTAATGCAAATCATCATATGATTCCTGTTGTCCTTTTGGTGTCCCTCTCAGGAAGGACTTTTCATACAAAAGGATTTGGATAATTTGACCTTAACACAAACCTATAAGTTTATTGAATTATCTCCTTTCTTTATAATTTTAGTTAAGTTATGACGGGAAGGTTTAAAGGTTTCAATTTCATGAGCTGGCAAGTACTTTGTATAGCCCATTTTTAATTTGTGTACCTGCTGATAGGCTGAAACGTTATCCATTATTCTAATTTAGACATGTTTTACTTCCAGCGGCCTTCCCTGTATTAAGCAAATTTCGTAACCAAGTGCTTGTGGAATGCCGGAATCAAGGCTTTCTTCGCACTATTGGTGGAAGACTAAGGATGTTTCCAAACATTAGTAGTGATAACAGTGTGTCTCGTGCATATGCAGAGAGACAAGCTATGAATTTTATTATTCAAGGCAGGTACCAATGGTTTGATAAATTAAATAGTGTGTTAGCCTGATATATGGTGGGCTTTGTGACAGTGATGTGTTTTAACAATTGAAAGTTAGTTGAGTCTCAATTTTGTAACACTGCATCATTTACTTTTTATTTCGGAAAACATGTTTCAGAAGCCATGTGCTTCCATTGTCAATTCCTTTAGTCAACTGCTGGCATTGCTTGCTGTGGTAGTTGTCTCTGTCCCTGGTGGTGGTTTGATGAACCTCTGAATGAGTAGATCGGCTGGTGGGATTTCAAAATTGAAAACGTGGTTCTTGTTTTTCCAAATATATATGTTTTCCCAAACTTTTAATTCTGTCTTCCTTGTGATGTTTTTGAGGATTTTTAGGCTTCTATTTATGGTATGTTTCTCTTTCCAAAAATGCCAAGCTACTGCAATTTGTCTTCTTGTTTGAGTTTAATGTTTCTGTGGTGTTCTTTTGCCCTTGTTTTTATATTTCTTTTTGTTTGGCCGATGAAGATTTTTTCACAGTCATTACAGCTGAACTGATATATTCCTGGTTTGTTTTCTTGTGGGATATCATCTTTTAATTTAGAATTTAAAATATTTTTTATAGAGTAATTGTTCTTAGGGGCTAGAATGATGTTATGTCGTTTGAAGATCCTCTGGAATTTGTAGAAAGTTGTAGGGTGGTATGTAAACTTCTTGTAGATCTTGTTTTCTTTCTGGTTTTGAGTGAGTGTGCTGACTTCTTTAATTCTCTTCCTATTTTTGTCTTTATTAACTTTTTTGTATACCAGTTCTGCCTGGAATCCAATCTCTGTAGCTATATCCAATATTTTAGTAAGTTCACATTGGTATTCTGTTTTGCCCATTCATGAGCACTATGGAAACTAGGATTAAAAAGGCATTCCCCTGGATGTTCAAAGTATGGTACCGCTATGTAGACGACATCTTTGCAATAGTCCCAGAAAAACATCTAGAAGATGCACTAAAACTCCTATATATGCAATAAAAGTCTATAAAGTTCACAATGGAGAAGGAATATGATGGACAACTACCATTCCTCGACCTAAAAATCATCAAAAATAATAATCACCTTACATTTGGCATCTACAGAAAACCTACCCACACCAACAGCTATATAAAACAAAAGAGTTACAATCCCATTCCCCATCAGCATGCTTTACTCAACAGCCTTACACACAGTTGGTAAATGTACCAATGGGCAAAACAGAATACCAATGTGAACTTACTAAAATATTGGACATAGCTACAGAGAATGGATTCCGGGCAGAACTGGTGTACAAAAAAGTTAATAAGGACAAAAATAGGAAGAGAATTAAAGAAGTCAGCACACTCACTCAAAACCAGAAAGAAAACAAGATCTACAAGAAGTTTACATACCACCCTACAACTTTCTACAAATTCCAGAGGATCTTCAAACGACATAACATCATTCTAGCCCCTAAGAACAATTACTCTATAAAAAACATTTTAAATTCTAAATTAAAAGATGATATCCCACAAGAAAACAAACCAGGAATATATCAGTTCAGCTGTAATGACTGTGAAAAAATCTAAATCAGCCAAACAAAAAGAAATATTAAAACAAGGGCAAAAGAATACCACAAAAATATTAAACTCAAACAAGAACACAAATCTGCAGTAGCTTGGCATTTTTGGAAAGAGAAACATACCATAAATAGAAGCCCAAAGATCCTCAAAAACATCACAAGGAAGACAGAATTAAAAGTTTGGGAAAACATATATATTTGGAAAAACAAGAACTGCGTTTTCAATTTTGAAATCCTGCCAGGCGATCTACTCATTCAGAGGTTCATCAAACCACCACCAGGGACAGAGACAACCACCACAGCAAGCAATGCCGGCAGTCGACCACAGGAATTGACAATGGAAGCACATGGCTTCTGAAACATGTTTTCCAAAATAAAAAGTAAGTGATGTAGTGTTACAAAATCGACTCAACTAACTTTCAATTGTTAAACAGTGTGCGTTATACTTACAATGATGACAACTATATCCAAGATCCCTCTCCATTTTTTATTCTTTACTTTTTCATCTATTTATGGCCATAGGTTACAATTGTTAATAAAACTAGGTTTTCATTTGCAAATTGTAAGACATATACTACATTTTCAATAATTGTAGCTGGATGAGATTGAAGCTACTTGGATTATATAATAAGAAAGGAAAATTTTAATTTTGCAGCTTATGTCAACTTTTCCACACTATAAATAAACTATGGGACGAATAAAATATAAACCAGATTTTCAAACTAGTGGCTCTGGTAGTGGATGGAAATGGATGGGGCTTCCTGAAGTCTTGATGCATCATTTACTGCAGAGTCACTGCTTGTTACAATATGTCATGAGCAAGCAAAAGGTACATCTGTCTGTTATACATCACCATTTTTTTGGCCAAAGAAGGCACACAAATTCAGAAATTTTGAGAAGGTTCCATACATAGTTTGGGGAAGCAACTCTTTCACATACCCAGGTGTATGAATCACACAAAAATATTTGACAGGATGGGAAACAGTAGAAAATGAGCCCCACCAAAGACAATCATAGACACTGCAGACAACATTTGTGCTATATGTGACTTTACTGAAGAAGATCAACATATAACAATTTCTGAAATTGCTTCACTCATAGGAATAGGCTATGAAATGTTCCAGCCATCATCAATGATAGACTCAATTCTGGAAATTTCCAGATGGGATCCTCACCTCCCCACTCAGGAAAAAAAAAACTGGAAGAAATATATTGGGAACATCCACCTTACAATTGAGATTTATTACTCAGTAACTACCATTTGTTTGGGACACTGAAAGAAGGGGGAAAGTGATTTGATGATACAAGGGTAGAGGAATATGTGTACAATTGATTTAACACATCTTCTTTTTTCGAGGACAATATAAAAAAGTTGCCAATTCAATGGCAAACATATGTATCAAATTCAGGAAACTGCACAGAAAAATCTGATGTGTTCCATTCATATGATTTTCTCTACTTCTCGATAACAAATAATTATTGTTAAAAAGCTTATACTTCAATCTCCTTCATGCTAATCGAGATAAACGTACTACTTAATTCATTGTAAGTAGAAGAGAATTAAGGGAATACATTAGGCTAATGTGATAGTCAAATCTTTTAGAAGCTGGTTGCCATGTGGCTGAAATATGTTTCTTTGAATTGCCAGGCGTTGACAAATTCCTATATGTGAAAAGTTTAAGAACTTTAAAATTGAAACCAATAATAAGGAATATCTAAAAAAATGTCAAATTACACACACACACACACACACACACAAACCTTTTTCCAAAAATACTTTGTATGTATGACATATTGTGTGTTTTAATGAGATCTACATTTTTTGTTTAGTAAGTTTTTGTCTATCACTTACGGTTTACTAGTTATGCAAAAGTCTTCCTAAATGAAGAGGATCTCAGAAACAAGTTTGGTATTTTACAGACTTTTTGTTTTGGAATTATCGTGTTCACACCACCCCACACACTTGCACACAGACACACACACACTCACACACAGGACAAAGACACACACACACACACAGGACACAGACACACAAACACACAGGACACAGACACACACACACAGACACACACAGAAACCTTTTTCTAAAAATACTTTTTATATAGGGGACCCTAAAACATGTATTTCTAATGAAATCTTGTTAATAAAATTTTGGGTGGAATACAATATCTTCTCTATATACTATGTACATAGTATATGTATAGAAAGTAAAAATGAGGTGGTGATGTTTTTGTTGGTGGATTCAATAAAACTGTAAAAAATAATGCTGGTTTATATTTGATTCACCCTTGTACCTATATGTATAATTTTTATCCCCATTTTACAGCTGTAATGTGCATAACATACAATTATACATCTGAAGTTTTACAAAACTGGTGTCACTGACTTCTGTTTTCATTAGCGTCATGAATTGCCTACACTGTATTATTATTATTATTGGAACTTTGAGACTTCTTGGATATATTGGTTTTTGGAGTAATGGGGTACCAGTGTATTCCCTCAAACATGCAAGAGAATACCTGGAAAATGTGTCAAAATAAAATTAATTTGAAGACTTTTACAAACACCACTGAAATGACCTGATATATTATGAAAATGTATTTGTGATGTATAAATATAAAGTAGCTGACAGTCAGTCACTATCAGAGAACTAAGAAATTTAATCCTTCTAGTGTTGCATGAATTTGTTTACCTTTAATGGTCGCATCACAGGAAATCTCCAAGGAAATCAGTAATAAATAATAATAGTTTTCAATGATGTGTAATGTGTTAGATATTATTATTACTTTCTCTACACATACTATGTACATAGTGTATAGAGAAGGTATTGTAATGTACCTAAAAATTCAATTTCGAGAATTCACCAGAAATACATGTTTTGGGACCCCCTAAATCCAAAAGTAGCATTTCTGGAAAAAGGTCCATGTGAGTGTCTCTATGGACAGCATAGCTCAAAAACGAAAAGTCTGTTAAATACCAAACTTGGTATTTAAGTTTAATATCTTGCAAGGATGCGACACAAAGATTTTAAAAAAAATCCCCCCACTCCCAACTACCCTTTAGATCAAGCATGCCATCTAGTGTCACGAGTGACATTCCCCTCCATTCCACATTCCACTGTCCTCAACGTCGCTCCAAGGGATAAGAGTGCATGTCTTTATTCGAGCAGTTACGTGTACAAGTAAACAACCCTTCAGGTCGATCAGAGAAGCGCTGGTTCATCCTTCGTGGGAAGAACAGTACTTTTTTGTGCCTCACAGTGATAAAGCTTGTTATTTAATTTGTAATAAGCAGCTAATAGTGCTTTCACAGTATAATATTAGAAGGCACTTTAACAACTGCCATTTTCAGCAGTATAATGTCAGCATACTCTGTAATGATGTGCGTAAACGTATGTGCAATAAACTAAGTGGATTTCTTAAACCACCAATCAAAGCACAACGATCCAGGTTCCAATGAGGTCTTAAATGAACAACACGACCAGAACGATTATGCCATCAAATTGCTAGGTACGACTTATAAGGTTGCTAAATTAATAGCTAAAGGTATTCACAGAGGGAGAGTTTATTAAAAAGTTGCAGAGGTAATTCGTCTTCACATGGTAGAGATATTTAAAAATATACCTTTAGGACGTACCACAGTGACATCAAGAATGTCAGCCATGAGTGCTGACGTAGAATATCAGTTGAAAACTAAAATAAATGGACTTACTTCTTAATCATTGTTAGAGCCAATATAATTCCTAAATATTAGAGGATCTTCATTCAATGTTTGAAACAAGATTTGGAGAAGTGTTAGCAATGGGAAGTGAACTTCACATTTTAAGTAATCCATTATCTGTCAGTCCAGAAGATGTTCCTGTTCACTTACAATCAGAGATTATACAACTGCAGAAAAGCAACATTTTATGAAATTGTGGAAAGGTGTGGGTTGATGTTCATAAAATGTTAAATAAAGAGTCATTCCCAAATTTGCGCAACCTCTGTGAACGTATCCTGATAATGTTTGGAGCCACATATGGAGCAGTTTTTTTCACTTATGAACAATGTTAAAAACAAAAGCAGTCTAGAATTAGCAACTGTAATTTATGTGCTACACTGAGATTGAATGTGAACTACAATTGAAACAGACATCGACAAAATAATAGCTGGTTAATCATGATTATTAAATTCGCATGGGCAAACTGTAGCTATATATTCCAAATTAAACAACTTTATATGAATAAAAATTTATTTTCTATGCATAAAACTGTCGGAAATATATTGAAGTTATGAATATTCAGATTTTATCGATATTTAATTTGATTCATACATAATTGTTTAGGAGGCAGCCAGTTCCCCATTGATGCCCTATCGCTACCGTGATGTAGGTAAAACACCCCTGACTATCCTTTGATTCTTGCAGCAGCTATGAGACAAAGTAATACTGCAGGCATAGTGGTGGGATGAGCATCCTGCCCTCCTGCTTTAGATGGAACCTTTCTTTGAAAATTTTGATTTTCTCATTAATAGCTCTAACGATTTTGATTAAAATATTGTATATTAAAGATATTTTCCTGATAAATAATATGTATATCTTGAATTTTCTGGGAATAGCCTCTGAAGACTCCTTTATTCTGAATGAATTTTAAGTAATTTTGCATAATTGCTAAACCGTAAGAGATGGACATAAACTTACCACACAAAAAATGTAGAGCACATTAAAGCACACAATTTATGTTATATAATTGCTTTCTCTATATGTACTATGTACATAGTGTATAGAGAAGGTATTGTATTGCACCCAAAAATTTGATACCGAGATTTCACTGGAAATACATGTTTTGAGACCTCCTGAATCCAAAAAAAAGCATTTTTAGAAAAATATCCATGAGTATATCTGTCTGTCTCTGTGTGTGTGTGTGTGTGTCTGTGGGCAGTATGGCTCAAAAACGAACAGACTGTTAAATCCCAAACTTGGTATTTAAAGTTGGTATCTTCCAAGGATGCGACATAAAGATTTTTAAGAAAATCACCCCACCCCTAACTACCCTTTACATGGAACTTTTTTCGAAAATGTTGATTTTCTCAAAAATGTTTAATGATTTTGATTAAAATATCATATATAAAAGATATTTTTATGACATACGAAATGTATATCTTAAATTTTGTGGGAATAGCCTCTGAAGACTACTTTATTCTGGAAGAATTTTATGAAATTTTGATTAGCTTGTAAACCGTAAGAGATAGACAAAAACCTACTTCACAAAAAATGTAAATCACGATAAAACACACAATTTATGCCATATACATTTTTTTTCAGGGAGTTGATCGTTTTTTAGATATTCCTTATTTTTGGTATCAGCTTTAAAAAACTTATACTTTTCTCATATAGGAATTTGTCAACTCCTGTCCATACAAAGGAGCTTTAGTCACATAGCAACCAGCTTTTGACTATCACTTTAATTAAGCACTTATTTTAAGCAACCAATAAGACTATTTCTGCTATTTTTTTCTCGATTACTAAGAAGTAAATAGAAGCATTAGCTTTTTAACAATAATTTATTGCAGAGATGTAGATGCGAATGGAGCACATCATTATTTTTTTTTTTTGTGGAGTTGATCGTTTTTGAGATATTCTTTGTTTTTGGTTTCAGCTTTAAAAAACTTATACTTTTCTGATATGGGAATTTGTCATTTACTGTCCATACAAACAAAGGAACTTCAGTCACATAGCAACCAGCTTTTGACTATCACTTTAATCTATGGTACTCCCTTATTTCGCTTTTACTTACAAGGAAGACTATTTCTGCTAATTTTTTCTCGATTAGCATGAAGTAAATAGAAGCACTAGCTTTTTAACAATACTTTTGTTGCCGAGATGTAGAGAAAGTCATGTGAATTGAACACATCATTTTTTTTTTTCTTGGAGTTGGCCATTTTTGAGATATTCTTTGCTTTTGGTTACAGCTTTAAAAAACTTATACTTTTTGGATACGGGAATTTGTCAACTACTGTCCATACAAACAAAGGAACTTCAGTCACATAGCAACCAGCTTTTGACTATCACTTTAACTTATGGTACTCCCTTATTTCGCTTTTACTTACAGGGAAGACTATTTTTGCTAATTTTTTCTTGATTAGCATGAAGTAAAAAGAAGCATTAGGTTTTTAACAATAACTTGTTGCCAAGATGTAGAGAAAGTCATGTGAATGACATACATGTTTTTTTTTGTTTGTTTTTTTTTTTAAATTAATTTTGCCTATTTAAATGCATTTTATCTTAATTTTTAAAAATCTGAATACATCTAAGAATACCCTATATTGTATGTGTAGACAATTAACTTACATCCGTGTGTACAATTCTATAATCTATACATTTTATAATGTACTACATTTAAAACATTAATGGGAATGCACAATGAAGTAACTAATCAATTAAGAGTAAAAACACAGCATCACACTCAATCTTCACTAGTTGAAATAAATAACCTACTTCAAATATGTTTCAGTGCTATTGCACCATCTTCAGTGGAGATTTACTGATGAACTTGTGGTAATATCCTGTAGAGGTCTCTTTTCTGGGTAGATGCATTTTGAAATAAGATTGTTTGTGTAATATAAAAATGTTTGATATTTTTGTATTTTAGAATTAATCAATTTTCCCAAACTTTTAATCAAAATGAATTCTGCATTGATTTTAGTAATTTGGATTCACAGTGAAAATTATGGTTTTGAGTCAAAAATGGTGTGCTATAGCTGACTCATCTCTCTGTTTATGCTTTATATTCCTTATGTGTTCTTTAAAACACTGTCCGATGTTTTTGTTTTTCCTATATACACTTTTTCACAGTCCTTGCAGCTGATTTCATATATCCGTAATTGTTTCAGAGAGGGGGAGTTTATCTCTCATGTTCGTTTGGAGGAGGGTTTTTAAACTTACTGGGGCTAACTTGATGTTCCATTTTTTTAAAAATCTTTCAGAATTTTTGGTGTTAAGTGACTTTTTTGAAGCTGGTTTCTGGTTTTATTCTTTTTAGAGTGCTAATTTCTTTTACTTTCTTCTGTTTCATAAATTTATTAAGCTTCTTCTTTACTAGATATTCTGTGTTGCCATTCTTTTATGCAATTTCTGTGATCTGATTAAGTTCTAGTTTGTATTCTTTCTGGCTTAGGTTTACCAATCAGAATGCAAAGCTGTTGATCATGATATGTTTGTGTGAAATTGGATTGTAGCTGTTGTTTAATATCATGCAGTTGTCTGTTTCCTATAGATTCCAAATTCTAGTATGACTAAACCATTATCTCCAATACTTGCAGACATCTACATGGCAATTTAAAACCCACATAACCACAATCTTCCCACAAGTATAAAAAACCAGGTACAAATATGTAAATAACATATTGACAACAGTAACCCTGGTAAAAATATAAATGATATATTGAACAACAGTAAATAGAAAAGTAGTCGTGGATAGCATTAAATTGCTAAATCTTTAGGATATTTCCATTAAATTCACGATAGAAAAGGAGTCAATTAACATGCTTACCTTCTTGGACCTAAAAATAATCAGGAACCATAACAGACTAGAATTTGAAATTTGTAGGAAAGAAACACAGATGGAAATCTTAATCTTCTTCCATTCATTACAATCCTGAAGAATTTAACTACTGCGATTCCGGTTTTGTTGATTTCATTCAGTTCATTGATTTGTACATACTGCTATGTTTTGCACTAATGCATTTGGAAAAAAAGAGGCTCCATGCTTCAAGGGTGGTCTATGTATTCTTGGCCTTTGGCTCCTGGTGAACGTAATACAATATTATGTTTGGGGAATGAACATTCTATGGTGGTCTGTCTGTGTCTGAGTCATTTTGTTTTATTATCTTTCCCCATGATAAAAGGTTAAAAAGTAGCTGCAGAACCCTGCTGAGACCCAGAAGCACCAATTTGAATAATTGCATTATTGACTTGCTCCACTGAAATCCATACCATAACCTTCATTGCTGCTCATGATCTTGGTCCAGTTTGCAAGTGTTGTTCAGGGGTTGAAACCATTTCCTGATTCCTCAGAAACTGAAATGTGATCACTCTCTTCCTGATTATCTTCTTTATTATCATCTTCAGATTCATTTCCAAATGTATTTGTAGAGTCTGTACTCTCTTCATTCAGCATTTTCATTATCATTCATCGAATGCACTCCTCTTCTTCATGTTTTAGTACTGTAATTACATTAACATAGCCACGGTAGTCACAGGAAATAGTCTAAATTTGAAGTAACTAAAAAGTCTGAACTGAAATTCCAAATGACAAGAATGGTTGTAACAAAGAGATTTCCATCCAGGTTAGAACACCCATTTAGAAAATGCCTGTTTTCAAGGTCAAATCACAGCTTAGAATGACACAGATGCTACTAGTCAACTTAACAGGGGTTGGTTGGAAGGTGCTGAGGATCGTATTTCCATTCCCACGACAATATCAAAAGTAACTTTTGACCCAGAGAATACTTTCGGCACGCAACTAAAGAAAGGTTAAAACTGTTTAGAATTCATTTGATTCCAATGTTAGAGAAAGAAGACATCACAAGCCCATGTACAGAAAGGAAACTCGAGGGCAGCTCCTTTGATGTGCATAAAGCCATATTGGGACCTACTAAACGCAAAGCGAAAGCTGTAATATAGTGAAAGTAATAAAATTACATTATTTATCCTATCACGATAATCCTTTTAAATCAGGCATTTTACTAATTTTAATTTTTAAAACTTTCTTTCTTTTTAGGAAATTTTATATTCATTGGTATATATTATAATTTTTATGAATCTTTTTTTTTAGTTAGTAGCCTTAGGCACATTTTAAGCACATTAAGACATTTAAAATAAAAAAGCATGAACATAATATATAATAATAATCACATGTGTGGCATACATATACATTTCTCTGCTTGCTCTCCTTCGAACTATTTATACGGCTGCTTATTCTTCTGTTTCTTATTAATAAGAGAGTCATTTTTAATTATGCATTTCATTATAGGTATAAACGATAGTCAAATCTTTTTGATGCCAGCAGCTATGTGATGCTTTAAAATCACATTCTATTTGCAAGAACTTGAAAAAAGAAAAGAAAAACATCTGAATGATAATTTCCTTGAAAGAAAATGTGTATGTATTTGAAAACATTTAATCAATAACAGTGGGTATTTTGAAAATGGTAACTCCATAAAAAATGTATATGACAAATGGTGGACTTTAACAATATCTACATTTTCTGTGTAGTAAGATTTTATCTATCTCTTACGGTTTTGATTAAAATGTCATATATTTAAATTATTTTCATGACAAACAAAATGTATAACTTGAATTTTCTGGGAATAACTTCTGAAGACCTCTTTATTTTAGATGACTTATTACTTTTGTATAACTGGTAAACTATAAGAGATAGACAAAACGTACTACATAAAAATCTGATGTGTTCCATTCATATAACTTTTTCTAGTTGCTCCACAACAAATTTTTCTTATAAAGATTATTCTTTTATCTATGCCATGCTAATCAAGATAAACATTAGCAGAAATGATCTTAGTCAGTAGAAGGGAAATAAGAGAATACATTAGGCCAAAGTGATGATCAAATCTTTTAAAAGCTGGTCGTTATGTGAAACAATTGATGTTCGGTTTGCTCATCATAAGAGCAGTAAAGCTCCAAGAGTCAACAAATATTTTAACTTGTACAGTGTATAATATAACCGTTGAGTAGATCATAATCCCAGTAGCTAAAATACACAATTAATAACATTAACAAAATGTAAATTACAAAGTGTTTAACTTCAACAACATAGCTGTTTACTTGGTTCCAATATGGCAGAATTTGCACATGTGCACTGAATTTTGGCAAATGGATTACAGCCGAAGAAAGATATCAATGAACGGTTCCTCTCACTGTGGGTTTTCCATTAGAATCACCTGTATATTACTGCCCCATAGGTATGGGAACCACTATCATACCGAGCCCAACCCAATCTGAACAGTTCCCTTTCTGAAAGGGCTCAGATGTTTGGCCTAATGTATTTTTGGTCATATCACAAGAGTTAGGAGTATGCAGTGTCTGCACTAGGGCAGAAGAAAAGAGTTAGAACCTCCTCCATAGGGTGTAATTTTATGGAGGATTATTTGGAGGTACTGTGAAGTAGTTTATGAACATGCATATTCACGATAATTAATTGCTTCAGGATTTAGTTAGATTTATTGGCCAATGTTTTAAATACAACCAAAAAGTAGCAATACAGCAAGTAGTTAATAAAGATAATAAGGCTTTTTCTATGCATTGCAGGCATATCAATATATAATCAGCAGCTGCTTTTCTTAGTTATTGATAATTACACTCAATACAGCTTTTTTGCAATGTGCATTAATAAAAGAATGTATTTACTCTGTAGGCTCTGCTGCTGATCTTTGCAAAGCAGCAATGATCCATACTGAACAGAAACTGCAGGATGAACCAGCCCATTTACTTCTTCAAATTCATGATGAGTTGGTATGGGAAGTACTTGATAGTCATCTGAAGAAAGCTACAGGTAATAATTACTTCTTCAATACTTTAATGCAATACTTCAATATGGGTTTACCAATAATCCAGAATCCTCTTGTCAGCCATTTAAATGCAGTATTTCAACCCTATCATTTAAATCACAGGGGCATATTTTAGTATAGGGGCTATGAACTCAAAAATTTGATATTGAGGTTCCCTGATTAAAAAAAAAGAAGCATTTCTATGGGTGTGTTCATGTGTGCCTGTGAATGAAAAGTCCATTAAATACCAAACTTGGTACTGAAGTTTAAAACCTTCCAAAGATGTGACACAAAGATTTTTCATAATTCTTGGTTGTCATAAAAATAGCTATAAAGATTTTGAGTAAAATACCACATATTAAATATATTTCCATGCCAAATAAAATGTATATCTTGAATATTCTGGGAATAGTCTCTGAGGTCCTCTTCATTCAGGAAGACTTTTGCATAACTAGTAAACCATAAAAAATAGATAAAAATATTACTATATAAAACATGTAGATCACATTAAAACACACAATTTATGACAAATACATTTTTTGAAGTAAACCAATTCCAAGATATTTCTCGTTTTTGGTTTAAATTTCCTAATACTTATAATTATGCTTTTATCCTATGAGAAATTGTCATTTCCTTTTCTTTTCTACTCATTCTATTTATACCCATGGACACAAAAAATGGGTCATCCACAGATTCCATGTGTTGATCGAAGAGCTCGGGTATCTTCATAAAAGCTGTGTTCACAGTGCGAAAGAACTGCACACTGGGCTGTGGCTGACAACACAATGGATAACTTTTGAGTACTGAAAATAGATTACGGAACAACGTTATGGTGGCCGAGAGGTTAGAAGGCCTTGCTTCTACTCATAAGTTCCTAGGTTCAAATCTTGCAATGCTTGTTATTTTTTTATGTTTGTTAATTTTATGACTGGATATGTAGAACATAATATTGCATTAATATAACTTTGGCATTTGAAGTTATGAGCCTATCTATGCACACAAAAACATAATTCTTCTAACACTCGTCTTAAATAACCAAAAAAATATGTGTAAATAAACTGTTATCTTCCAAAACTAAAATACAAAAAATAAACATAATTAATATTGCATATATAAACCCTCTGCCTGTATAACTACCCTCAATCTTTGTGGCATAGACAAAGTAAATGCCTGCAGTAATGTGGAAGCTACAAGAGCCCAGGCTTCTTGAATTTGTGTTCTTTGCCCATTTACAGGTAATTGGAGCGCAGGTCTCTTTTACCTCAATCCACACTTCTCAATAGAGAACACATTCTTACAGAGAGAATCAAAATATTATCGAGCATTACCGTGCATTGCTCACCATCATCATTGTACCGTCAAGCTGCCACAGCACACCTAGATATCCCTAGATATCCAACCCAATATTATACAGATATACAACATGCTGTAACTGTGAAGCCACGTGTTTTGCATTATATCGGGTCCCCTTTGGATGATAGACAATCTCTTTCCCTTATATGTGGATGAAAATCTCACCTGTATGAGAATATCACCATGGATCCGTTTATGAAAGGTTATGTTTGATCACTTTGAGAAGGCTGTCTGTCTTAAGTAAAAAAGAAAAAGAAAAAAAAATGCATCTTAAAACATTGGTGTTTTTAAACAATACTTTTAGTATTTCTGTGCACCACATGCTTTCATATGCAGCATATTGATGTTTGGTAGAATAAACCCTTAAAGAAGTATCATAATAACTATCATAGTATTAACTGTACTGAATGTCGTGTATGAAATAACAATGTCAAATAAATAGCCGTTATATATTGATTCAAGATCATTAAGAGAAGGGGAAAAATATTTGCTACATGCGAGAAGCGAGCCTGCAGCCTTCACCAGAGGAGTAACCTACATTTTGTCAGAGCGCTAAAGTGAACACACATGGAAAGTGGCAGATTTTACTATCCAAACTATATCATGTTTCGTGTCACTAATATTTTTTAGTTAATATCAATAGTTTGTTGTTGAAGAAGCTTAAGTCATGCATTTAATTATGATTATTGATCATATGGGTTTGTAATATTAAGATTTGGAACTTGTGACAACTTCTTGCTGCCACTACACAACTGTAATGTGGATGGTGTACACTAGGAGCTGTGCTGTGAGAGACTTACACAAATTTGCTCCAGCCATGACTCATATTTTTTGCAGCAGGTGTACATAGTGTATAGAGAAGATATTTGAGAGAAATTTCACCAGAAATACATGTTTTGAAGACCACTGAATAAAAACAACATTCGTAGAAAAAGGTCAGAGAGTGTGTGTGTGTCTTTTTGCGGACAGCATAGCTCAAAAACAAAAAGATTGTTAAACATCAAATTTGGTATTTAAAGGATGTGACACAATGATACTTTCCACCCCAAACCACCCTTTCCATGGAAAATTATTTCAAAATGTTGTTTTTCTCAACAATTTTAATTAAAATATGTATTTAAAGATATGCATTAAAGATAAAATGTATCTCTTGAATATCTTTATTCTGGATGAATTTTGCATAACTGGTACACCATGAGACAAAAAAACGTACATCTTATTAAACCATACAATTTTTGTCATATTCATTAGTTTTACTCCTATCTGTACAAATATCAAAAGCCTAATTTAAATTGAAAGTAAGAGCTGAAGATAAGCAAATTCAATTCTTTCACATAGTGATGGTCAACTCTACAACAAAAATGCATGTGACATATCATGTGTTTTAAAGAGATCTACATTTTTTTTTTTTTCAGTAAGTTTGCAGTAAGTTTTTGTCTATTTCTTACAGCAAAATTCATCCAGAACGAACAGGTCTTCGGAAGTTTTTCCCAGAAAATTTAAGATATAAATATACATAGCACGCAGAATTTTAATCAAAACAATCAAGTCATTTTACAGAAAAACATTTTCAAAACTTTTCCATGTAAAGGGTAGTTTGGGGTGGGTGGGGTTTTTTCTTGAAAATCTTCAGGTCACATCCTTGGAAGATAATTAATTTAAATACGAAGTTTAGTATTTAACAGTCTTTTAGTTTTTGAGATACACACCCACGCACGCATGCGCGCACACACACACACAAACTTTTTTCTAAAAATGCTTTTTTTGGACTCAGGGGACCTCTAGACATATATTTACGATGAAATCTTGGTATTGGATCTCAGAGTGGAATACAATACCTTCTCTATACACTGTGCACAGAGTTTGTAGAGAAAGTAAAAAATGCTTCTGCACATGCTGTTCTTCACAAAATAAATAATATTTAAGCTTTCTTTACCTCATATCCAGCATGGAAAGGAAGAATTGTATTCCAGACTAAAATTCAATATTGAGAGTCGTCTGGAAATGCATGTTATGAAGAGGAGGAAGGGAGATGGAGAGCAAGAGTGGGAAAAAGAGAGAGACTCAGTTTTGAATAAAATATGCTGTTTGAGATACTTACAAGACAAAAGAGTGCATTTCCAGAATTTCTTAGGAATTGCATTAAGTCCAGGTTTTTGGCTAATATTGTATAATTTTCTAAAATTAATCATAAGGGATATATTATTTATACAGAAATAAATAGAGCTCATTAAAATATTGAGTTAAATAATTTTTTGTAACATCACACATTTGAAATATTTCAGCATTTTCCCAAATATACAATCTGGTGGAGCATGTTTGAAGTTTGCAGTTGTTTTTCTTTTCCTTTACATGGGTTCTATATTTGCATGACTTACAATATAGGAATTTTAATGCTGATTCAATATATTATATGAAATGATTCTTTTTTTTCAAATCTAATAAAGTGTGAAATACCAATTGGTCTTCCACTTTTGTATTTTTATTTTTCACAATCTATAAACTATATTTTTAATGTGTTTTGAAAATGTGAAAAAATGCAAAAAAAAAAAAAAAAAAAAGTGTGCTAAAGTGTGATATAAATGCAGAGTTGATGCCTTTTTTTTAAAATACAACTTTTTTTTCTTTACTTTCTATTGGAAATTTAATCCTAGCTGGTTGTACACACTTGGAATAGAGGACTGTCTGGGAATTGGAAAGGTAATGTGAAAAAACAAGTTTATGATGCATATAACTTCAAATTCCATAATATATGATGAGTGATATAGATATAATTTATATAAGATATAAATATTACTCTTATTTCTATTTTACAAAGCTCATGTGTATGATCTTACATTTTATTTTGTTATTTTGTTTCTAAAAAGATCTTGAACTTAAGAACTTTATTTCTTATTTCCCCTTTCTTTACAGATATTGTAAAGTCTACCATGGAGAATCTTCCAGCATTTTGTGGATTGAATCCTCTTGTTCCATTTCCTGTAGTGATTGCAATAGGGAAGACATGGGGTGAAATGAAAACCTAATATGCCTCAAATGTTTTACTTTTACAAAGTGCTTCTACCATTTCATATCTTTAATTACATGAAATATTAATATTGTAATTTATATGGGACATTGATCCATTCATAATCAACTAAAATTCTTAAATCAGATATACAGCTGGTAATAATAGCAATAATTGTGTGTAACATACAATATATACTGCTGAGTATTACATTAATTTCCTAATGATAAATGATGGTTATCTGTGAAACTGTTATTGTTATGTTGAGTTTATTCAGGACATTAATCAGCAATGTGGAACTATACTTGTTAACATGTGGCCTGAGCAAATGAGAAGTTGAGTTTTTGATGTGATGTCATCAGCTACATAACACAGCTGTGAAGATGATATATTTAATTTAAATTTGTGCTATAGCCAGTCAGGTGACAACCACTGTTTCTGAAGCTCGTGAGAACAACTTTGTAATGTAAAAAATATATTAGCTATGTTTCTGACATTTATAGTATATTTGTGAAATCATCAAGATTAAAGTATTAGCTCTCATTCAATATGTGCTTCTAATGTTTGTTGTATCCCTGTTGCACCTGGCACCTTGCTCTACAGATAAGGCGAGATTATGATGTCTGGTTGGTTGCAGAGCATGAAGCAGCAGCTGACGTTTCCAGAAGTTCCAGGACAATCAAGTAAATGTTATGTTCACAGGTTTATTGTTATTAAAGGTGAGTACAAAAGTTCAGGGGAATTAGGTCTGAACAGAGGAGTTAGGAAAATCATTACAACCTCCAACGTGGACTGATCAGCAACAGCAAACCAAAGGACAGATACTTCCCAGCCTTCGGGGTTTATGGACACTTCTCACAATATCCTAGAATGTTCTGTGAGTAAAGCAACCTAAGTTCAACCTCAAGCAGTAACCAGCAAGAGATTTTACATCAGCCTTCAGGAGATTTCCAGTCTTCCTTGTTATCTCCCCCCAGATATACATACTGTCAAAAGATCAAGACAGCTTTTCTCCACTCAAATGCTCCAAGATTAATAGTACATTCTCCTTTCAAAGCCTGAAATCTGGTATGTGGACTAGAAAGAAACACAAAAAAATTGAACTTAAATAATCACACAATCAGAAACAAATTTATGTATGGATATGTCTCTGCTAATTATTCCAACAGTAGTCAGTTTGCACTGCTCAACTGTTGTGGAAGACATTAGTCTGAGCAATCCAATTGGTTAGGCACTGACCTTATTCCAATTTGTGGGTTTAAACCCAGCTCAGATTGATGATCTTTAAGTGTGCTTAAAAATAACAAGTCCATATCTGTAGATTTTTTTTTGTCGTCTTCCTTGGTGTAATGGTTACCATGCTGACTTCATATACCCAAGGTTGCGGGTCCAACCCTGGCGGAGGATGATGGATTTTTTCGGGCATAAAAATCCTTAGCATGGCTTCTTTCAGAAGGGAAGTAAAGCAGTTGGTCCCGTGTCGTAGATTTACGGCATGTAAAAGAACCTCAAGCCTGATAGAGACCTCTGAGCAAAATTAAGTGGTCTTTCATGCCCAGTATAGAATGGGACACTGAGAACCACAGCAGTTAAAGAGCGTCCATAAATAAAACGCCATTTCCATTTTTTTTTCAGTAGATTCACTGGTATGTAAAAGAATTCCTGCAAGATAAAATTCTGCCATACTAACATCGCTGATCCTGGCAGCTGACAGTGTTGTTTACAAACAAATAATTTTCTTTTGGTGGAAGATAAGAAGGATAAGCACCCTAGATGAAGTGAAACTTGGGTAATTCAAACATTTTGAATTCATCATTAGAACCAGCGGAAGAATCCAATGCTGAGATTTGATCACGGTTCTCCCACTCTCCAAACAGTTGCTCTAACCATTGAGCTACTGTGACAACATGCTGGTATGACATTCAAATCCTCCAACTGATTCATGTTTTTTTACCTGGTCAAACAACTTCTTTCAGAGAACACCTTAATGGCGACTTACTTTCGTAAGTACTTAGTATCCAGGTAATATTCACATTGTAACTACCGACTATCAAGCCATCTATTATAATGGTAATGTTCCTTACAATGGGTAATGTTTTTTATTATTAGAAACAGCTGAAAAATTCAATCTCACAGCCGGGATTTCATTTTTAATTCAACTTATTCTCTAATTCATACTTTTCTGTTGTTCCCTTGAATTTGCTATGTAAACAATACATAAATATTGTCTTTTATTCAAACATAATTTAATTTAAACAAATTTTTGGAGTTATGCCAATTTACACAATGTGACAGGGCAGGAGGGGACTCAAGATAATGGGTAAGGAAATTCTAAAAATAAAATGCTATACAGTTAGCAGCTTTTCTGGTTTTGAGAGGTGAGGGGCATTATAATGGACTACCTCTCAGGGTGACTGTACTGTACTTCATTCTAAAGAACATCTGTGAGAGAAATTTGTAGAATGAGCAACTACAGCAGGTAAGGAACTTTGTGTGCCCCAGTTGCCAGCTATAATGAAGGCAACTCTCCTAAGGGAAGGTAACACTACAGAAAAGTCTTCCAGGTTGGGGGTTGTGCAAAGGGCATAAAACAGACATTTCGTGTCTCATAAAAATAGCCCGATGGATTTTACAATGATGACAAATGCAAGAGCAAAATTGAGGGTCAAAAGAAATTGATATATACACAATGATTATAATAAAGTCCCACAAGAGAAGAGCAGGCATGGCAATATTAATAAACATTGGAAAAATAAAATACAGAGCTACACTGCTATACATTAAAGAATTTTGATATATTGTATTGATTACCTTTAAATTTGTTAATTTTAAAGAAAAGATTTTGTGTTAATTTGATTTTAAATTTACTTAATGATGAGCAATCATAGGAGGTATTTGGTAAGAGAATTGCCTATACAAATACTAGTAGGTTTAATGTTTATTATTTTTGTTATGGTAGAAGTGGTATTAATGTAGATAAAGGAAAATTAATAGCTGTATATGCTTCAGAAGAAAATAAATACAAAGAATCAGAACAGTTTTATAAGTTCTTTAGTATGTATTAGATAAGATCTACAAAAGCAATTTTATTATTGTGACTGATCTGTATACTTGTCTAGGGAATAACAATCAGAGAAGTAAGGGTAAATCAAAGTGAACTCATAAGAAATGAAAACAGTAAATTAATTTGGAACATACAACCAATTAATATCACTAATACCTTTTTAAGGACATCCATAAATATACAGGACTGCAAAAGCACAAAAGTCAATTACTATGTATTGAATGAGTGAATGTTTTTCCTAACCATTATGCTGCACATTTTCCTCTTCTATGTTCTCCATAAGTCAAATGATTGAGTGAAGCTTTGTATCTAACTTTTTGGTCAGCTTTCTTTTATATGTGTTGTACCAGCTGAAGCCCAAATTGATACAGAATTTTTTTTCTTACATTTCCTGTGGATTTTGTTCCTTCTATGAATAACACTAATGCATTTATTCCCATCTGATCCTACATACCATAAACACAACTGAGAGGCCACATTCCAGTTTTGCATGCTACTGTATAGCAATGTATCACTGGATCCAAAGCAACTACACTTGCTTTGTGCTGTTATAAAACTCAATTATTTCTGGTTTCTTGGTCTCTTGATTTACATAGTTACGTGAAAGTATTGTTGACAGAAAAATAACACATTTTTATTTTTTGGGGGGTAAATGATACATCTGGGATGAGAGCAATTCCTTGTGTTTGTTTTGCAGAAAGTAGGGAGATATCTCTTTTTTATCTTGTCTGAGTGTTCTGTAAGCTTATAGTTCGTATTCTCATCATCTTATTGAATGGATGTGAACCAATTATCCATCATTATATTATGATTGCTCCTATGAATGTAAGTTGTCAATGACTTCATTAAATGAGAAGCTAAAGACTCTTGGGTTGCTCTTGCTTCTTTTCCAATATATGGAATGATACTAATCATATAAAATATTCTTGCCACACAATCATTATTTTATTCCATATTCAGTTTAGAAGCTCTAAAGCCAAGCAATTTTTCAACTGTACAGTGAGCATGAGTTGCATAGCATGCAGTACTATTTTCTATGAAAGATTGCCCCCAAACTCGAATTGGAGAAAACTTGTCATTTTGATTCCTCAATGTTTTCACATTGAATCTGATACAGTCGACTAGCAACTTAAATCTTGACGCAGTTATATATCCTGGATTCTTCTTTAAAAACATATCAGTGATGCAAAAAATGAGTATTTTCATACATATGAAATATACAAAATTCTCATATTTCTTCCTTATACGTTAACTAACATAACTATCATCTTTGTAGTTCTGCTTCTAATTAAAGTATTTCTGGTGGGTGGTCTTGTTTTCGGCGGTTCTACATAAACAAGCACACACACACACACACACCATGCTTTTCCTAAAAATGTGTTGTTTTTTTTTTCTTCAGAGGACCCAAAACATGTATTTCCAGTGAAATCTATGTTTCAAATTTTTGGGCAGATGCAATAGCTTCTCTACCTACTATTTATGGTAGAGAAATTAAAATTTGCTGCTCAATCTGTGACATTAATGTGAAAATGGTTTAGAAATAAGGAAGAACTTATGCTAAAAGGGGAAAATCTATTCAAAAAGTTCCTCCATTTGTATAGATTGGTATGTGAGAGTTCCTACTACAAATACAGTGCAGAACTTATGCTATAGTGGCAAAGTACATTACAAAAATTCCCCGGTTTGCATGGATTGGCCTGTAAGAGTTATTGCTACTAAGTCAAAGAACTTAAACTAAAATTAGGAAGTGAATTAGAAATGTTCTTTTATTTGCATAGATTGCTCTGCAAGATTCTTGCTCCTAAGTCAATGCCAAATGCAAGCACTTATGCTAAAGTAGAGAAATGCATTAGAAAAATTTCTCCATTTGCATAGAATGGCTTGTGAGAGAGTCAATGAAGAAATTATGCTTCTGGAAGGAAATCCATTATGCACTATCTTAATAAATTTGTTGGCTGTTAAATATATATTATAGAGATTCACT